>CM075005.1:27827003-27847248 GCA_037576675.1 Pangasius sanitwongsei
CCTGGCCCACAAACCGTGGTCCCTCGGGGGGGGCCCCCCCCTCAAAGTTACGGTGCCCCATTTTACAAAAACACACACACTCACTCAATCACTCCCCCCCCCCCCCCCCCCCCCCCCAATGGATTCTGCAGAGGTGGAAGAAGTATAGAACCCAGGGGATGGCAAAGTTGCACTGCTATGTTACAGGCTCAGACCAGATGTTGATCGATAAAGCTGCCCACTGCTTCAGGATTATAATACCTGTGACATGCCCAGAGTTACTATTCCAAAACAAACATATAGGTACTTGGAAACCACAGATTTTGGCCTGGCTTTACAGTCGATACATATAGTATATGGCCCGAACCCCCATCGTCCAGACAAAAGCTATGAGTGAGGATGGGAAAGCAGTGTTTCTGGAGGGTTTTAGTAAAATCATTAGGGAAACATGATTGGTTATGGGTTACAAAGGTACAAAGAACCCTGCAAGAAAAATATGGCCATATTTTTTTCCTGGCTGAGATATAAGCATCATAAGAACAACAGGGAGATTCACAATCACTTCTCCTATGCTGAGTGGATTTATGACCCGTAACACGGTCAGCTGCCGGTTGATGTTACCCGTGGATTTGTTGTTGCATTGCTAAAGGTTCTGAAGTAGCAGCATGAGCAGAATTTATTCCAAGATGATCCATGTTCAAAATCTCCTTTACAGCCCTGAATGCTACAGGCAGAGCTTTCTGCGACTGGGATCAGACCAAGAAGTCTAGATTTAACAAGTGATCTGGATCAGACTAACCCACTCCCAGATAATACGCACATCTATCCAACATTGGCACAATATGTGTAAAATATGTTCCAATGACGCAATTGCGACATGATAGAGTTTATTTTCTAATTCTGAAGACGTCTGCATAACATAGAATATGTTATAAATATTATCCTTTTTTTTAGCTTTAGACAAGTAAGAATATTTATTTACTTGCTAACTGTAGTCAGAGTTGCGTTACCAGCTAAGCAACTCTTACGAGATATTTAAATCGCAGATAATATTCAAGGATGGGTAAAAGTAGCAAATGAATTCTTCTCAATTAGCAAACAAGCAACATGCATCACTGAATTGTCATTTGTGTCAGCTGTGCTGACATGTGTGCACTACCTGGTATAAAACTAGGCCCTGACATAAACAGAGTGATGGGTGTGGATGCGATTTCTGACCTAATCACTTGTAGAAACATAAGGATAAGCACAAGGCAAGGAGCGACTGTGCTTTATAAGAGCTAAACAATGCTAGAATGCAAGAAAGGGCACAAATGCAAACACACATGCTAGGCTTTATAACTACAAAGTGTCTGGAGGTGCTGGTAGGATGAATGTGTCAATCAAGGAAGGTGAAGGTGGGGCGTTGAGTGTGCAATGCTAGTGACTGCCGTGATATTAAACAGAGGAAATAAAATTTAGGTTTGGTGTGTTCTTTAATAATTAGCCCCGGGTGACCTGTGATCTGCAGTAATTGAGTGATCGATTGGGCAACTGGTGTTTGTGTAATAGGGGCAAAGAGTGGGAGTAAACAATTCCAGCACAAAGCAAATAAGGTCTCACCCCATGCACATTCGTCCACCCACAGGTCAATCCGATCGAGGCGCTGGCAGTGCCGCAAACCATAAACATCATTCACAAAGGGCTGCAAAGGGAACTGTGATATGCAATTACACAACCATTGCTTCTCTCTCAGCCTGGGCAAAGGGGCTACTTCTGTGTCATCTCCTTAGAAACTCTTTTCCTTTGCCATGATTCAGCAGGTCCTGGTTCTTGTTTCAACATTAATTGGAGATCCATGATGAGTTTACAAAGATTTTATATTCGTCGTGCTAATCCCTTGCTCACGTCCTTTATTGCGCCTCATATTGACTACATATGTGCTAGAGGACAGAGTAGGATGGGTGTGAGGGGAAGTCCATGCTAGCATGCTTCAGTTCCCTCGTATCGATCTGGCACTGTTCTGTCCTTTCAATATCTCCTTGCATGTAATATAGCTGTCTGCTTCCATGACATGCTTGTTAACAGGACAGGACGAATAACACAATTCCTTTGTGTGCCAATTAAACTGAGAGTAAGGAAACTCTCCTGTCGCCTTTTCTGTAGAATTCTGACTAGGCGACTAATCAAGTTAAAAATAGGAGCTTGCGAGGAAAGATGGAAGGGTGTCCCGCTTTCACGGCTCTTATGCAGATGCCTCATTTGTGTAATTGTCGCATACTTGCATGAGCGTGCATTACAGTCTATCGGTCTAATTGATGTGCTGTTACATTTTCTGTCTTTCCTGAAGCACCATGCCCCTGGAGTGAAGAGAGACGGAAAATAAAGACCAAGAAAGAAGACTGAGACAGTGTTTGAGAGAAGACTTCCTTAATCAGTCTACAGGGAGTGAGAAAGATGACAAGTGGAGGTGCGTTCAGATTTCCACCACAAGGGCCTCTCGTTTTCGCCCGAGATGGTGGCCAATTCTTTTCTTTCTATCTAAAAGAAAAAAGGGAACAGAGCTTAGGAATAACGAAACTAGTTCATGTAGTTTGCACAGTACAGCTCAAACACCGAGCGCCTTTAATGAACTTCAGAATTGTTTTAAGGATATTTTAATCGTCTCTTCGCTATGTCCTGCATGTATATTTCTTCGATGCTCTATGTAAAACCCTACAACAGAAAGTTTTCATATAAGAAAAGGTTTCAAGTAGGGGGCTTTTGGGAAGCTTGAACCCTTATATTGTTATAATATTAAATTAGGACATATTTTTAGTCTTTTTAGGGGTATTCATTTCATGATTCAGGCTCAGAGATGCCTCCAATGTGACGGAGGTTTTAACAGCGGATATTTAAAGACCATTTAATGACTTTGAAGACAGATAATTGTTCAGCTGCATCTATCCAGTGCTTTCTCTACGATATGTTAAAGCAGGCCCAGCAGCCTTTTGGAAAATCGTCCTATTATTTGAATTGGTAAATTGCATTGTTGCGTTTGCTCGACATTTCAATTTGCAATGGCATCTAACCTGGAGTCACAAAGGCTCCTGAGACCTAGAAGGTAAGGGAATCGTGATTTTAGTAAAGTTCTTTATAAAATCTGCCTGCCTTCTCATTACCAGCATGTGACAGCTTTGAGGAATCACATGTTTATAGAGATGCAGTAGGGTTTTAGTAAGCCCAAGGAAACACACACACACACACACACACACACACTGAATTATTAGTTTGCTCTGCATCTGTTGCTATACTGTGCCAGCTGAGAAGAATGTAAGAATTGACAGATGCAAGGAAATAAAATGGAACCTCTGCAGTCCTGTGAGACCGATACAATGAAATCAATTGAGAAATCTTTGAGAATGCTAAAGTGATCTGGTTAAATGCAATCTCTTATAATAACTGAGAAATCTACATTACGTGCTGGTGCAGGCAGTGGTGGGTTGTTTTTTTTTTTTTTGTTTGTTTTTTTTTTTGTTTTTTTTTTTTCTCCCCTCTCCAGAAGTGCCATTGAATATGAAGGCTGTCACGGTTTCCTATGCAAATACATCTCCATTTAGTAATTATCTTGTACAGTAATTGGCTAATATAAAAGGCACAAATGGTTTTGGGAGTCATTGCAAGCCCAATAGTAACTGAACTCATATTAAATAAATGAATTGATGCTGTAAATGCTTTTTTTCTGCATACAAGTTAAAATCACAAATTATAGTAAAAAACCCTAATAATTTAATTTTATACTTTAAAATAAACAATATAGACTATTTGTGTGTTTTTTTTGTTTTAGTCCAGTATAGAGCAGTGGTGATGGGGTACATTGTAGGCACAGCCATGATATACACACTCACCTGACATTTTACTGTTACCAGTTCTACTGTACATCCTGGTATAAATGAACTGTTTGAGTTTGGTTATTTGCTATTAAGAGCTTGCATCTACTGGTTGTTCTGCTTTCAAACAGCTGGCTTCCAACTCGTATCAGGGACGGAGTAAATACATCATTGACCATCTATACTAAATCAAAACATATTTGGAAAACTATGCCAGTGTGAACGACTGTACGCATAGAGCTCTGTGATGGACTGGTATCCCCACCGTGGCATATATTCCTGACTCATGCCCATTATTCCTGGGATAGACTCCCGACCTAGTACGACCCTGACCAGGATAAAATGGTCCTAAGATGTATTGTGTCTCTATTATTGTGACTTAATTGAAAACCACATTTTAAGTAGCTGATGCAGAAAGCCAGGGTATTCTCAAAAGGTTTAAAACTTTTTTTTTAGCATGTCTGTAAAATGCATATTAGCACCACTTGACGAAACAGGAGATGAGGGCCATTTTTCTTTTTAACGGAAGAAAAGATGATGCGACATCGCGGTAAACACCTGCAGCCCTTGTGATCGGGGCGCATGGGGCTTGCTGCGTTGTCCTGCAGATAATGGGAATAAGCAAAGATGTGAATGATCTCTGTGTGCCCGGCTGACAGGGCCATTTATGGATAGCCCGCCTGCTATTGCAGCCTAAGAGTCATCTCCATTTTCAGACAGCCATTAGAGCACACAGCTATGTGACACATTTTGAGAGATGCAATTTCACAGATGCACTCGCTTACACCCAAATACTGACGGGCTCCTTGTCCTGTGAGTGGCTGTCATCAGCTCATATTAGAGTGTTTATCTGGATGACACAGGCCCAGCACCTCCTGGAATACATTAATATTTGTGTGTGGTGCTTCAATCATAAGTAGAATTCATAGCCAAGTGAAAAAGACAAAGGTTGTATGGATATTGGTGGGGAGACTGAATTAAATAGTGCCTGTGGCAAATATGTCGGTAGCAAAACAATAAACTCCAGAATTTATTCATACCTTTTCTAAAAACGAGCAAAATATTTTGTAGGGAAAAAAAAAACATAAACACAATTATTCAAATGGTCCATTCAACCAATTATTTACCTTCATACTCTTAATATGGTAACTTTTTAAAGACTTTAGTATTATCTCAGGAAAGCTTATAGTAGGTGATGAAATTGTTGCCACTTTTAAAGAATATCTAAAAAAAAAAAAAAAAAAAAACCCTGCAAACTTGAAAATATAGTAGTATTTCTATTTGTCAGTCTATAGAAATTGTGTTTTTGTGGGATATAACTATGTCTATAGTCATGTTTCCCCTTGGTATATTTATGACCTGCATTTGTTATTTGTCACCATGCGTAAAAAAAAAAAAATCATATGGCGAACACTCGGTTTTAAAATATATTAACCTTGTAACTGGCTTATCCCTAAGATTTTAGGAGAAAGTGCTTTGCTTAAAACAATCCTAAAAATCTGAGAATCTGGTCTAGTCGCTCCTTTTGCCCAGCATTCCTGGGATAGACTCTGGATCCATTAGGATAAAATGGTGAGGGGAGAGGAAGTGTAAGTGCCTCAGTGCTCGCTGAATTGAAGTGCTCTTACATGCAACCGTTTCACTGCACACTCGCTTCACTGCTCCATGCTCAGGTAGACCTTTGTGTGCGTGCAGTTCCTGGCATCTTGCGTTCATTTTAATGACCACGCATACTGATTCTGCTCTGTACACTCGGGTCAGGCGCCTTCGCACTCTCTATTAAAGACACACTCATTTTGATATTTTCTCAGTGCACAGTCTGCTTTGTTTTGATTGCTGTCATGATATTATCGTGAAATAAGGAACTCCTCATTATTAATAAAGAAAAACTGTCCGAGAACTCAGTCACTTCACCATGTCAGTCACAGTCTCTATAAACATACTAGCTCTTTGTCTTTCAAATCTGCACTTGCCAAAAAAAAAAAAAGAGTTTAAATTATAGAAGACCTCCACATGTACTCATGCAATTTGAAAGGAGGGAGAATAACAGGCAACACATTCAAACAGAGCAAACTGGTGGCTATATTTAATATTAATCACCCAGAGAGCTGTTTTTTAATATAATTCAGGCATATTAAACATATAATTAAAGAGCTCTCAGGCAATCTCATCCCCAATTAATGTTAAGTAAATGATAATGCTTAACTGACTCACCTTTCAGTCACTGGATTGGAGCACAGAGACGGCGTACTGTAGCTTTTTTTTTTTTTTTTTTTTTTTTTTCCCCCCACTCTACTTTGCACCATTACTCATGCTTGATTATGGTAATATTAGAATAAAAAAAATTAATTCTATTTTTTTTTTAATCTATTCATGATTATTCAGTATGAACATTGAACATGAGGCAGCTTTTATCAAGTAAAGTATGCACCACTGGCAATGTGCTAACACTGGCTAGCTAGCCTCTGCCTTGCTATTCTGGTTGCAAGTCAGAAATGGTAGAATTAACATTTTAAAAAAAAATGTTTTAGCAGCTTTGACCAAGCATATACCAGCACTTCCTTTTGGCTCATGGTGAGGGATCTGCAGCAATGACTAAGTGCAAGACTATGGAATAATCTCCTGAAAAATTAGTGTTAATTTTGATCAACATGGATTATGGATTTCATTGTTTAATTCTGTTAAATCGTTCAGTGATGAATGGACAAGCTAGTGTGTGAAAGAAGAAAGAATTACATGCAAGATTACTGTGTCTGATCGACTGAGCGGTCCGTTTCGTTTAATATTAAATAATAATGTAAAATGTCATGCTATTAACCATAACTCTATGCTAAATGGTACAGCTCATTTAGACCAAGCTGAATAAAGTCTCAGTGAAATTGCTGGTTCAATGCATCATCACTAGGTATTTGCGTCTTCCCGAGGTATGATTCGCTTAATAGCAATGTGTTACTGAGACGTCTCTTCTGTCGGCCTGTTTTGTAGGGGACGTTCTCTCAACCTGCAGGGAAAATGAGGCTTTCAACATCAACTGCTTTGCTTACAGTTGGAATAAACTCACAACTGGGTGAGGACAAGGACCACAGACCTTCCATTTGGGGTTTCCTGTACTCAGCCTCACCAGGTAACAGCCAGCCAAGAAAGAGAAAGATCAGATGCATGGTTTGTCTTTTAAAGACATGGATTAAGTATCCGAGTACATTCAGTCTTGGAAGGGAGCCTATCTGTGGATGCATAGTCCCTACATTATTCTCATTGCTTTGTCAGCTCGCAAATGCTTCTAAGTAAAATGCCACCTATTAGTGCCCCTGAGAGTCATCAGTGTGCACTCAGCATATCATCACTGAGTACTTAATTATGGACATCAGCCTCTTACTTCACATCTGAAAATACTAATTGCAGTGTAAGTGCACCTGCAATGAATATGTCCCTTCAGCAGGCAGTGTATTCCTTAATGACTGGCTATCAAACCAGATTTTCGGGCTTTGTCGCGTGGAGACAAGTATATAACACTGTTTGTTTTGGAAGTGCATAATTAAACTGTTAGGCTGTAGTGTTTTGTGGAATAGATGGGCTGTGGAAAATATTGATTGCTGGAAGAAACTAGTCCTTGGATACCTTGATCCATCCCCAGTTCCTTGACCAGAGATCAGTTTTCTATTTGTTGATCATTATTAATAAATTAGACCACTTCTCTGACTAAAAGACTCTGAATAAAAGAGAGATTTTGCAGGATTTGTGCAGGTTCCTACAAATGCAGTGTTGAAAATGAATGTTTTCCTTTACATTGCCTTTTACTATTGTGACAGTTCAGCACATTTGCTCATGTTCACTCCACAGTGTACATAGATACTATAGGTACTATAGACACAAAGAATATACTATATCAGAAAGTGTCTGACTGTTTAGTAAGAGTTAACTGTTACTTTTCTGGTTTTTTTGTTTGGAATGGCATTATATGTATGTTTGTTTCACAATCAACTTTTGGACTAGGGTTTAAGTCATGATCATGTCATGATCAGTATTCTTGCTTCTGTCGGAGAAAGTTTCAGAAATGGCTTGTAATTGCTCACCTGTATAGTACAGCGCATTTCTCTTTCTCTGGTATTGTTAGTCATGCCAGCTGTAGTAAGGAGTTGTTCAAAACACATTAGCCATTTTCCCATTTGGGATTGGACAGCACATTTATGAGAAGCAGCAGCCACTGTTAGTTCGTTTTGTTTGTTCGCTTGCTTTGTTAGTTATGTGTCTATCAATGGTAGTCTGAGCAAGAAGCTTGCTAACCCTGTAGTTTTGGATTCCAATATGCCCTGTCGAAACCTATTAAATCCAGCGCATACTGAGTGCTGGCTAATTTAGTCCAGTAGTCTATGGAGACCCATATAGTCAGAAGCTGTGGGATCTCTACATAAAGGGCAGTGCTACTGAGTTAAGCGTGTTTCAAAAACCCTGCCCTCTGGTATCAGACACTCCACTGAGCATCATCAGGAGAGCCAGGGAGTTGCTGGGAGATAATGATATCATTAGAATGAGGTGGACTAGCTCCCTAGTGCACTTGTTAGGGTCCCGCTCAATGGTCGAATGCAATAACTGTGCTGGGACACAGTTAGAGTGCAGAGCCTAGGCTGCATACACCCGCCCGAATGGCCAGAGCAAAGCAATTATTCATAACACACCCTTGATCATTTAGCTGGGTTAAGCCAGCTCACTTACCTGCAGTTGATTTTATTAGGTTACAGTTTTTATTTTGCAACATAATAGTCAATAGTGGTGTAATTACATGGAGTTATTCAGTCATGTCACACTACCTGCAAACAGTTTATTTGTTGAGCTTTAGTTGTAAGATCTAGTGAGGAATTTAAAAAAAAATTTTTTTTATCCAATTTAGCCCACTCTTTGATGGTGGCAAAGTTATGCCTAGAGAAAACATGTTTTAAAAGGTGAGCCATTTGAAGGCAGGTAGAAGAATTTTTTTTTCCTGCCCATTACCATGCATAATAGCTTTGGGGCCAGGAATGTAGACTGGTAGCTTTATATGCTTACTCAAACATAAACATTTGTAGCTGTGCCATGAGTTCATCCTATGCTGTCCTCCTATTGGTTGCTTTTAGATGTGCATTGTAGCAGTGGTCGTACTCTGAAATTTTAATCAGAACTTGGTCGTCAGCTGTCTTTGGTCGCAGTGGCAGTAAACTGGCTGACAGTGACCATGTCCCGACACTCAATCTAAGACCGCAACCCTTAACTCGCAACCAAAGAATTCTTTTACGATGTGCGATTGTTTTCCTGCGATCGCAAAATTGGACCAGGTGTAAAGCAGGCTTAAGATTAAAAATGTCCGGGAGCATGAGTTGGATGTACTGAGCAATTCTAGGATCATGCTATACTATTACTAACAGGTCATTTGTTCCAAATCTCTGCTGTCTCTTTAATGACTGATGCGACAGATGTCTTGCTTCCCCATGTGATTTAAGCAATATATTCTTTTGCATAGCTTCTGCTTTTGCAAAGGCTATAATTGGCTTATAATAGGATACGATGTCTTTCCCCAAATTAGGGGGAAAAAATGCTTAATGAGAGATAAGAAAAACTCCTTGAAAGATGGGAATCTTTCATAACATACTTCAGCTGCAAAGTCTGCCTCAATGTAAATGGTTATGAGCTTTTTTGAGCAATCGACTACACCTACACGGTAGTAATGACTGTGCCTTTTAATGCATTTGCTTATGTCTAGTGGAAAATATTTACAGTTCATCAACATGCAAATTAACTGTGATACAACAAAGTGTCTAAATAATCTTGCGGCAACATCTCCTGGGTCAAGTCAGACTTCCTTCTTTGTGAGAAACAGATTGTGGAGTTGGAGTTGTTTGTTGATAGCTGGCTTCTTCTTATAAGACAAGGCATTAATTATTAAGCCTTTTTATACACTGCCTGTGCTACATAAAATAAAGGATGCTGCAAAACTGCAAGTGATATATGTATGCTTTCTATCTGTATGGTTGGTAAATGGTTTCGTACTGGTGCTCTTTTCATTACAGAAACATGGCAGTTCTGGCAACATTGATGTTGGATCGTTTTAATTACAAGTATTACATGGTTATCTGAACTGACCACCAAATGTAATGCCACTGTCACACTCACGTCTTCTATGAATTTGTGTATATTACTGATGCCACGTTATTCGATAAAATAAACCAGCCAAACCTCTCACCTGGATTAACAAACCCAATGATCTACCATGCTTTATTGCTATGTCTCCCATTGTTCGGGATGCAGCCTGTAGGATTTCTTCACCCAGGGCACCTCCAATTAAGGCCATTTTCTTGTTACAGGACAGGAGAGCCAGTTCCACCATGTTAGAGATGCAACCTACATTTGGTGGGGGGGATCACACACAGAGAGTATATCACTATGTGCTTTTGTATTTTTGCTAACAGCTCCTGAGTACTGCTCAAGAGTACTGCATACTACTCCAGTGCAGTAGAGGTGCTCATTCTTCCCCTTTTTGTTGAGGCTCCTGTCCATTTCTGTTCCTGCGCTACTACGCAGGCCAGTGACCTCACTGTTTTTTTTTTTTGTTTGTTTGTTTTTTTTAATTATGGCGCTGAGCGACTGAGCCTTCTGTAATTTTCTTTTTCTGCCACAACAATGCTGCAGAGGAGCTTGCCTTCTTTTTCTTGGAGGGCTTGACAGTGGTGTCTGCTATTCGCATTAGTCCCAGCTGCGACAGCAGCATCTTTGCTCATATTATCACACAGGTGACATATGGCAATCCCAAAGGCCTTTATTAAGAGCTGTTTAATACCCTGGGAGGAGGCCATATTGCTTAGACATGTGCTTTTCCTGTATTTCTTTTCTAGAGAAAATGAAACCACACAAAACGGCATCACAAGCCTGCCATATTGAAATCTTATCATGCCTGTGCTCGGCCTTACATATTGATCACATTCTCCAGCAAAGATTGCCATGGGTCTAGCTCATTAATACCTCAGAATTGTTTATAGGGAGAAGCACAGGAAGAAAAGGAAAAAAGATAGTGATTAAATAGGTTGCTTTCAAGTTCTGTGCTCCATGCCTTTGGTGCAAAATTCAGAGACGCTGTTGATTCGTCACAGCTGAGTCCAAGGTTTGATCCTGTGCTCCAGTTCCTGTCTGTGTGGAATTTGGTGTGCTCTCCTGTGGTGAAACCATGCGATGTGATGGTCCAGAAAACTACTTATTGAATCTCTGTGATATTACACGCAAAGTACATACTAGTGGTGTAACACAATGCCACTATCTGTATCTGTATTTGTATTTTAAACTCCTTGCCCAATTTACACCTCTGCGACCCTGACCAGACAGTTACTGAGGATGTTGTAAATGCATTGCAAGCACCGTGCATTCTTGTGAAACAAACATGGTCTTTCTTTGTCCCACAGGCTTCGTATCGGACCGATCGTGCCCACATAAAATATAAAAACTTCCAAGTTGCACAAATTTGGTTGTGTCCTGCAGTTTTCAAGTCCCAATGCACATCTCTAGTAATCGGACAAATGCCCTGTGAATGTTTCTTTTTAGCAATTGTAGGATGATATAGTGGAACACAAATCCATTAAATGAAATAAATAGTTAACTAATTAAAAAAAAAGAATATTTTTGCCAGTAAAGAATAGCCAGTCTGTCTGTTGATTACTGTTTATGTTTGTGATTGTTAGTATGTCTCTTTGTTTGTCTGATACTCTCTGGCCTATTCAAACACTCTCTCTCTCTCACACACATTCATTACCCATTCACCTTCTGCCTTTAATCCACTAGCCTTTTATACATTGTCCTACTTTATATAGCACTTTTGGAAGCGTCTGAGAATCAAAGTTTTTAATAAGAGCTTGTCTCCAGACTTTAATGAGAAATCTGAGGACCTGTTCATTATGATTCTTATTTTGTCATTCCAGTTTTACCAGTAATTCTGGAGTTGACTATTATTATTATTATTATTATTATTATTATTATTATTGTTATTCTTGAATGTTCCCCTGGGTGGCATGACGGTGTACTGGGTAGCGTTGCCTGTAGGTAGACTGGCTACAGAAATTTCAAGGTGTGCGCGCATGGTGTCCTATCCAGGGTGTATTCCTGACTAAGATAAAACGATCACAGAACATGAATGAATGAACAATTTATGTTTCTAAAATCTAGCAATAACGGCTAGTACCACAAATAAAATAATATGAGGAGGGGGAAGAGGTGTGCTAACACACAGAAAAAAAGAGCAGTGAAAGCAGTGAAACGTAAGTGGAACCCAGGAAAACACGTGGCCAATTACCTAAGGAGTGGAATTGCTTCTATTCAGATGTTCCTCGCAATTGACTGCCCACCTCTCTATTTTTCTCTGTTACGCTTTCTGTCTCTGTTCGGCTCTCGGCAAACAAGAGTGCCAATCCAGTGAATTACAGTCGTGACAGGATGCTACAGCCTCTGACCTATCATTTACGGAGAGAGAGAGAGAGAGAGGGAGGGAGGGAGAAGGAAAAGGGCACAGGAAAGTGTGAGAGTAAACAAGGTGCCACTAGTTTAATAACTATAAAACAGAGATGCAGCCGAATATGAATACATTATACCTATGCACACATACCCACCACAAGTAGGATCTCAGAACATGTGAAGAAATTTTGCGAATCTTCCTCTGCAAATTTACTTTATACTGCTGCTAATTAAAGACGAGATAATAATGGGCAAATTATTTTAAAATATATTCAAATGCAGGGTTGCTATAAATCCATCCAGGCCATCTCTTCGCCCATATATTTAAGTCCGGGAGGGGTTCTACATAGGCTACGTATGAGTGTTTTTAACAGTTTAAAAGTCAAACTTGTTCAAAATCTGTGCTATCCCAGATTGCTGATATTCCCCGTATTTGCGCGCCAAGCCACTTCTGGCTGGCCATTCAGGAGAGGAGCTAATGAGCGAAGTTGTATAAAGGTTGTGGTGTGTTTGTGTGTGTGCCCTGCTGTTCAGTGCAGCCCAGATGCAGCAGCACACTTTGGAAACGAGAGCAGGGTGTCCGTTTGGCAGGAATAAAGGAACGGCATCTGGACGATCTTCTCTCTAGGGCCCATCATCTGGGCCTAACAAGACTCCAGAACGCAGACCGTCCAGCAGTGACGGTGTCCCGTGCAGATGGCGGCGAGAAACTTAAAAATAGCAAACGGGGCAGGAAGCACTAGCTTCTTGTGAGAGTATAAGTGCGTGTTGAGCGCTGGACAGCCTGAATTAGACCATGGGAGCAATACAGCTGTCATAATGCAATCTCACAAATGCCATGTCCTCAAGAGAGTCCTCTGAAATCCAACTGGCAGATTTAAAAGGAAAAAAAAAAACAACGCAGGTTGGTACCAAGACATTAAAGAGCCTTTCTCTGATGCCTTCTTCAGCGAGGAGCGCATCTGCACGCACATCTGTCCCATTTACACTGCCGCACATATAAAGTTAAAATGCTCCCGCTGCTACTCTAATAAAGCTAGTTCCTAGGAAGAAAAATAGTTATGGCACCTTCCGTACTCATTAGGCAATTCATCAAAGAGAAATAAAATCTTGTGTTAAATCTCACAGCTTAAGTATCACCTTAAATTCAGAGTGCTGTAAAACAACGTGGTTAAAAAGTAATTTGTGTGTTACAGCTTACCTGGGATCCTGCTTCCGTGTGCCAAACTGCATATCATTATTTTGATGATAACATTGCCACGGCTATAATAGCTCCACGCAATGTGCACTCTAGCAAGCCACATGGTCTTAGCGCTAACTGAAAGGTAATCAGTGAAATGGCTGGCACCTGCTTAATGTGTTGCACAGTTTGCCCTTTACAAAACGGGTATTGTACATGTAGCATAATAGTTGAGCAGGCAGTAGGCTCATATTTTTTCAGCAATTAACTCTGAAATTAGTTTTTCTGCAGACAATGGCCTTTTTTTTTTTTCCCCCCCTTACTGATAATTTGTCACAGCGGCACCTTAGCAGCAACATAACATGTTGCTCATGAAAAATGCTTTACAATATGGTTTCAGGAATTCCTAACTCCTAGACATGCAACACCATCTGTCTGTATGGAAGCACGTTGGCACCACTATAATTGCCATGTCTCTTGGGGCTGTGTTTATCATTTGTAGTCAAGAGTGACGCTAAAATGCTTACTATGGATGGATGCATTTTAACAGTGGGTGAGACAAACTTGACAGCCACCTAATTTGTTTTATATCATGCCTTGCATAAGTATTCACCCCCACCCTTGAACTTTCCTATTTTGTAGTGTTATAACTTCAAACAGAGATGGACATTTTTGCACATTATTAGTGTATAATGTGAACAGTTATAATGATTTATGAATATGAGATTCATAGAAAGTGTTACTGTTTTTTTTTTTTCCCCCTCTTGTTCATTCCCTGAATGCCTTTAGTCTGCATGCCCTCCATGCAATTTGTCCTGCTAGAATCACAAATTGGTACAAGATAAATGAGCATTCATTCCCGAGCAGGATGGGTTGGTAACTTGTTTCCTGCTCAGACAGAATGTCCTTTACTGCCTCATTACACTCATCCCCAGTTCAGCACTTTTTGTACCAAGGTCTGATTGCTGCACAGTGATGAACTATACATTTTTTAAGCATCTGGTGGTAGAAATGTTAAAACAAATAAATAAATAAGAAAAAAAGCAGTGTGATAGTCAGGTAGTTTTGAATTTAGTTTCCCAGTCATATATGCAATGAAGAACATTTTAATTTAGATTTGCCATTGCTATACTAGTATGATTTCATTTTACGCATGGACTAGGATGTAAACATCAAACATGGCAGCTGAGGCCACTCTTTCATGATGTTTTTCTATTTATTTGTCCTAGTAATATGGGAGTCCCATAAAGTAAGCTATGTGAAAGGCCTACATATCTTAGTTTTATAGGCCCTGTCAGCTCTGCTCAGGATCCGACACAAAACTACCTTACATCATCTAAACAGACTTTTTAATACCCATGAACAGACGGTTCACTGTCTATGAAGGTTTTCAGTCATCCAGGCCAGGTAAAATTCCAATGCATAGATATTGGTTATTAATAAGTATTGGTTATTGGTTAATAATAATAATAATATATATGATTTTGAGATTCATGAGCTGCTGTGAACTGTCCTGACAGTCCAGTAATAGTAATTCAATCAGCCCTGTTTCAGCGGTGTTGGGTCGGAATTGGCGGGCAATTTATGCATACCTTATATGCCAGTTTAGATATGTCAAACATCATTTTCTCATTTCCCCATGAAAGAAGTCCAAATCCACAGTGACAGGCCGCCAATCACGGGAGAGTAAGATAATGAAAATGGATTTTGGCGCGATGAGCTTTTATCCTCATGAGGCACATGAGGCCTTTATGTGTTCCCTAAATTTGAAGGATGCTACTGAATGATTGTAATCGTGTGGAATTTGCATCATTACCCAGTTGCAGAGTTGTTTTAAGCAAAAGAGGTGATAGCTGACGAGTAGATAAGTATTTGCATTTGGTCTGTTTTTTTTATTATTATTATTATTATTATTATTTTAGTTCAAAATAATAAGTTCAAAAAGTTCAAAAATTCAAACTGTGTTATATTGACATCTGTACATGTTTATCCTCCACTGATCAGTGCCTTTTACTGTCTAGACATAGTTAGTAGCTAGCTAGAGTTAGTAGTTTAGCTTACTGCCATTGGCCATGGAGATGTGTACAGTCTCACAGAAAGCTTCTGCGCAGTGGGACTAAGCAGCAACGCATTACTGGTAATGCACACAGTATCACAGCCACCTCCTGAAATGGTTAACGTTCTAATAAAATCACAATCTAAACATGAATTCCAGCATTTATGTTAGAGCATAAGGGTTCAGTACCATTCTAATCCAGCACTTGTTTTATATTTTTAGCTGGTGTCACTCAATGGGCAGTTTCACCCAGACAATTAGTGATTAAATATATTCCAGCTCTAAAACCAATAAAAAAAAAAAGAAATCCCTATAGTGTCCAATTTCTTTCTTCTAAATGGGCTCAAACCTGTTGAACCAATTAGGTAGATCTGAGTGATGTGGGAGTGAGCCCTTTCAGTCACTTGCTGATGGGTAAAATATGGTGATTGCGAGATTAGACAGTTTTCCAAAACTATAGTCGGAGACAATTTATGGAAAAACTCCCTGAAGCGATATGAGGAAGAAACCTTGAGAGGAACCAGACTCAAAAGGAACCCATCCTCATCTGGGTGACACCAGATAGTGTGATTATAAATAATTCCCTTCTATAACTGTAAACTATATGGTGCAATTTTGTAACCAGAAAAGTTCATTATAGTTTACACATGAAGTCTATTTTATTGAGGTTATCAACTGTTCACTGATGGAGACTTGAGTGCAGAACTGTTCGGGGGGAGTGCAGTCCTAAAGAAACAAGAATTTGATAAACAGTCAGTAACCTGGTAGCCTTTTCATTGCTGACACTATCATAGCAAAGCACAAAACAAGCATGGCTGCTAGGCAAAAAGTAAATCACACAGACACAAATAATGGCATGTGTACCCAGTGCACTACTTTGGCATTGGAAGTCCTGTGACCTTGTAGTTAGCACACACATTCAGCTATCATCAGTTTTGGCCGAAACTAGCCCATCTCAAAGAATATAACATTGCTAAACTGTCTAGCTACCTAATGTAGTTAGCATACGGAAATGCATACACTACAACAATATCAAGAGCAACAGAGCAATATAATTAACAGAGCAATATAATCGCATCTGTTAGCTAACTGAGTAGTTGGTGCATGAAACATACCAAACAGTTAGCTTTTGCTAACCTAATTATGATAGTTTGCCACTTACCACTTGGAGATTGTTGATGAGGGAGATGAAATATCCGAAGGATCAGTTGTACCAGAAGGAACTAATCATGGGAGCTTTTCTCGGTCAATTGATTCTTTTTCCTAGGCTGGTGTCTACTGCACAGTTCGACATGAATAACTTAAAAACGAGGACAAACATGGAGTAGATTTATTTGGCCTTCATTGTCTACTCCCTAAAAGAATAGAACAGTTTGGAGTCCAACTCCAGTGCAAGTGCAAAGGCTGTAATGCAGTAGTATTGTAATTAAATTGGCATGGCATTGTGAATAAAACATTGGTAACAACTCATTATTTACTTTATATACTTTTATATACTTTATTTTTAAAGTATTCAGATATATCAAGATCAGTCTAATTTTAACCCAAGCTTGAGGTGATTGAGCACCTCCCTTAAAATATACAGATCTGCTTGAATACCACTTTAATCTTTCTCCTCCAAGGGATGACCATTAGCAAAAACTCTGCTGAGGGTTAACTTTACTGGTTTAATATTGCCTTCATCCTCCCATTAAAATGACAAATAAAGCTTTGAAACGGGTAGGGGAATCCTTCTGAAGCTCCTTTATAGCTCTAATTCCTCCTTTATTGCCAGGCTTAACCCACTCTGGTCCAGGTCATTATCTGGCTTAAATTTCTGCAGCAGTTCTCAGCCTAATCAAATAATGGTCGAAGGAGGTAGAAATAAGGAAGTTGGTAAGACAGGTAGCTGCCCTCTGTCTTAGTAATTTTTAGAATCTTTTAGATGCTTTGCAGTTAAAAAAGTTAAAAGAAAGAAAAAAAAAGATGACCATTAAAACGTACAATGCTGCAACGTGCTAATTCTGGTCTCCACTTGTTTTGTTTTATGTTTTTTTTTTTTTTTAATCTAAAATATTATTTTGCCTAAGTATGTGACCCTAGTCTCTCTTGGTGGCAGGCAAGTACTCCATCGATACTTGCTTTGGTCCCAATAAGATGGATCACATGATGGACCCTTGTCTCTGATGTCTGGAAAGCAGTGGTATGCCCTGACACAGACCAAAGACCTTACAGATACAGTCAGGGACTACCAGAATGTTTGAGTTACCTTGAGGGTACAAATTGGTCTGTGAGAAAGTCCACTGATAAGTGGGGCCAAGGTTTCAGCAGTGGCTCGGGAGTTGTCAAAACTTGAAACACTTCTGGAATATAGACTTTACCAGTATGTTTGCCACTTATTGCCTTTCTTGTTTTCTGGTCTATATTGCAGAGGAGGGTCTGCAGAGAGTACTCTTAAAGAGAGCACTAAAGATACCACTACAATGTTGAAAAGCCCAATAAAGCTCCTCGAAGTATACATGCTCACAAGTCAACACAAATCTTAGAAAAAAGATGACTGTTAAGACTCGCATAATAGCCGCGAATGTAATCCACCACAAACGTGTTGTGCCCAGTGGTCGTCTTGCACTTCTTGTAGGGACTGTGTAGATTAAGTATGATGTTAGCGAAAGCTTCCAGTGTGGAAGGCACCGAAAGGGAGGGGATATCCAGACCTCCCAATAACATAATTCAGACCAGGATAATCAAGGCAGAGCCCATATCCTCCATCCTTCTTCTGCACAAAGAAGCCATCTGATGAAGGAGTATAATGGATTAACTCCTGCCTAATATACTTTGGCCTAAAGACCTCCTCAGTAGATATAGATAGACTCAAAAATGCAACAAAAACATGGCAAGGCTTTGGAGCAAAGGAGTTAAAATTCTATGACTAAAAAGTCCTTTAATGAGCTGTTAGTCTGTACTCCTTGGGAGCGAGACAGTTTCATCATTACTCATATTTCTATGAATTTTTTTTTATCATTGTTGTTGATATATAGAAAGAGATGAACGTTAAGTATTCTGTTGGCTATACACTTGGTTGACACTTTCTAATACAGAGAAACACCATATCTGGGGAAGGTTCAGGAAATGGGTTTCAGCATCTGTCTGGATTTTTCAGCTATGCTAAACAGCAACGCAGATATTAACTGTCATTCAGACTCCTGCACATGAACACACTTCTTCAGCTCCGTATGCTGGTGTGATGGTTTTGACACTTCATAGCCTAGAGCTCATGATTAATTGTATGAGAAGAGGCAGGAGAGGTCATCCTCCATTGTTTCACTGCCCTGGGCCAGATACTGTTTCTGCCTACCATGATTTCTACTGCTTTTTTGTACATTATTGCTAAGAAATATTTTGTGCTTGTGCTTGTTTCCATACCAAGTATATATTCAACAAAGTTTTCACCTTCTAACAGGGACCTCACACAGGTAGACTATATAGTGTCCAACATTAAATGTAACTCTATATGGAGAATAAGTATGGCTTTTTTTTTTTTTAAATATGGCTTTTTTTGAATGGGTAATCATTAGAAAATTGCTGTGGTATAAGTACAATAAAAAATCTTTGAGGTAGGGAAATAAACAACTTATATTAATCAATCTGTAATTGAAAATAAAAAGCAGAAAACCAAATAAAGAGTTAGTACTGTACAATATGTAGACCCATAATCATGCACATAGACACACCCACTGATGTAGAGAGGGCCAGCAGTATATCTAGCATTAGCTTGCAGTACAGTCACATTTTGTGTGCTCGCAGGTTTTTGCATAGCCTTCTACCATTCCAGTCAAGCCTAAACTAAGTCAATATACCAGATTACAGAATTCTCTCAATCCTTTGCCCTCATTAACTCCTATCACACAGTGCAGTTACAAAACGATCAAGGTTTTGGATGAAAAAAACAACAACAAACATTGGCTGAAAAGCGTGCATGTCTGCTTAGCACGTTTTCTGACCACACTTTAAAAAAAAAAAAAAAAAAAAAAAAGCAGCCTTTCCATTTCGGAATAATGAATTTCCGCTGTCATCTGTGGAGCTCCCCGGAATAATAAGAATGACATTAACACCTCCAATGCGATTTGCATTTGGCATAATTTTATTGCGCTGTTGCTCCATGTCAGGGCTGTAATAATGTTGTCACAGTGTGAGGAATATGAATACGGCTCAGCCATCTAATAAAACACACGCGGCTGCTGAACTTTGAATGATAAGCAGGTTTTTATCTCGCTTACCACATGGAGTGTATGACTGTAACCATGGACAACTTTTGTTACTTTGTTTATCTCGTTACTGAAGTGTAACGTCAATAACACGACCCAGAGAGGACTGTTTTAATGCAAGTATGCATCATGTGCATCATAAAGAGATGACAGTTAACACTAGGACCATACATTTACTGCCATTTTATTCATGTTATTTATTTATTTACTTTTTTAAAGAAACGATTTCTCAAAGAGTTAAAGCTGTTTTGTATCAGTTTGAACAAAGTATTATCCAATACTAAGCGTTTATGTATATTTAATAAAATAATTCTTGGTATCTTTTGGATCCTATGAGGCACATTAGTCATGTCACACTTGGTTAAAGATGAATATTTCACTAGGTGAAACATTTAAAGCTACACTATATTACCAAAAGTATTCGGTCACCTGCCTTGACTCACATATGAACTTAAGTGCCATCCCATTCCTA
>CM075005.1:27855326-27865510 GCA_037576675.1 Pangasius sanitwongsei
ATTGTGCAACCAGTAAATTCATCACAGTTTTCGCAAGAAGTCCGGTTGGTTAAAATCTATCCACCGTCCACTGATGGGAAGCCTGACTCTAACTCTGCTTTGGTTTGTGTGTTTGATTAGGTGACTGTCTGGCCTTGGTTTTGAAATTCTTGGGTGTGTGATGCATATAAGACAGACTCAGCATCTTAGCATGTGCATGTTGATATTAGTACAGTGTACACGTTTTCTTTTGTAAGTGAAGAGTTCATTTTATGTTGGTTAAATCTATATGTACAGTATGCATGCCTACTTTGTACTTTAGTATTAGTATAATATGTATTAGCATATAATAATCATGCTGTTTGCTGAAGTACTGTTATGTCCTTACAACCTTAATATCAGCTTCATGTAAGCTATTTTTATGTTGGCTGACGCATTGGTCTGGTCTGTGTATGCATGCGTTTCTTTCTCTCTCTCTCTTTCTCTTTCTTTCTCTCTATGTGCATGTACAGTGATGAAAATGGTGATTTCGATTCTACTTTGTTCCTCTGTACCTCTTTTCCGTGTAGCCCTGAGCCATTCTTTCTTCCGTTTTCTGCCTGTTAACACTTAAAGTGGCTGCTGTTTTGGAGGGGCCTGAGGGAACTCGAAACAACACACAGATTACACTGCTCTTCTTCAGCCTTCGACAGCACTTATCTCTACAATGCCCTGTTTCACTTCAGAGCCTGACTTTTTTTTTTTCTCTTATCCTTCTGGTTTCTAAGTTGTTGTCTCTCTCTGGTTCTCTTTTGAAGATGTCAGTTGTGTCAGATACGTTTGCTGATACTCAAAGTAGAACTCACACGGCGATTTTTGGAAGAGGTTTGAGATGTTGGACATGGTGGCCTGTGAATTTATTGTATAGTAAAGTGCAAGGTGGTTCAGTGTCAAATAACGCACTTGCACAATAATATGCAAATGTATAACCACGGGTGCATAGACCTTGTAGACATTTAGGCATTAAATTTGTTCGTATTTAAGCACTTTTTCTGATTAAGGCAAGATGCTAAAGGTGGAAATGTTTTCAGATGTTTTTCTATAAATTGTCTCTATGGCACGATTTTTGTAATAAAAAATACGTAACACGTTGTTTTTTGTCAATTCGTGACCATTGCTGTATCTAAAATATCTAGCAACAAGAAAGAAGGTTTTAAGCTCTGCTTACTCAGCACAATCATATCATTTCATATCATTTATGAAATATATCATTTCATATATCCCTGGAAAGCTTGTTTGCTGATGTTCATTTATGTCATTTTAATATACGTCATTTTCTTTATACACCTTATAACCCTTCGAAAGTGGAAGCACATGAAACCACATTAGATTTTTCTACATGATCTCCATCCATGAAATTTTGCACATAGATTCCTATCCCTATTGAGAAGGATATTACTCGGGTATTTCTCCTAATGTTGATAATTGTTGGATTTACGTTATTCTTTATAACAGTTCCAATTCAACAACTAGTTGTAAAAAAATCAGTAGTCAACTTGCAAAGATTGATTGTGATATATTTAGTTTTTTTTTTATTTTGGAGCCTCAGTAATTTATTGTAAATATGTTGCTGTTAATGCTGATAATGACAATTATGTATAGAATTTTAGTATAGTGTGTAATTGGTTAGAACATAGGAACCAGAACAAAATCAAACTTTCGACTGGAATAACTCGGCTGTGAAAATCTACTTCGCTTCAACCTGTCACTGATTTGTTGACATTGCAGTGGTTTTGCTGTGACGGAATCTGAGTGGTACATGTGGGTGTTTGAAATTTAGTTCAGCAAATAGTGCCTCTTTATATACTTCTGATTTTCATGCCAGATACCCATTTCTGGACGATCACCTGTGCAACTTCAAATTCCAACATATTACATTATCGGTCCTTGTTGTACCCCAACCTAATGGTGAACCACCTTTATTTCAGAGACTGATAGTTGAAAAATTGATAGGGGTTGGTTATAATAAGCTCAAAGACTGAAACAAATTTCTTCAGGTGCTTTTGACTAACAAATCCACAGTAACAGGACAGCCGAAGAGAGTTTGGGCCGTCGTCGTGGGACTAAACAGTAAATTGTCTTGCAATTCCCATACATTCACACCCAAGCCACTTTAAGAGAATGAGTGTTTCAGCTGCGTTTTGAAGCATTGGGAACTGGAGTTGAAGAAGCAGTGTGAAACCCACATGAATTCTCACGTAGGCTTGGGACCACAACATATAAATTGCTCAGCTCCTGCGGATGAAAGCCAATTTCTCACATTCTGTGCAGCTGGAAGTCCATCGAGACCTTTCACGGAGTCTTTCATGAAGCAGGGTGCTTCATGATTGCATTTTTGGTTATAATCAGAGTACTGAATATAGTTCTTATTACAACATTAGCTTCCAAAAACAAAACTCCGTTTTGCCCGCACCATTTGGGGATGTATTGGAAGTGTGGCTGATTTATAAATTCCATCCATTCATTTTAACAATAGGTGGCGGCCAATTTTGCAAGTCATTTCATTCACCTCACAAAACTAAGTCTAAGTCTCGGCAGCATGTGTGTAGGAATGTTTAAACTGCAGGCACAGCCTCACCACATACAATGAAGTACAACTTTAGCTTCATCAGTGAGCCTATGCTAAAATAAATCTAAACCGGAAGGTTTTTGCTTAGAGCAGGGGTTGTCAACTCGTGGACCATGGTCCAGATGTGAACCCAGCAAAATTTCAGTCGACCGAACTAAGTACTTGAAAAATACTGTAGCATAGCCAATAAAAATGACAAACAATGTCAAATGAATGGTCAGAGAAGCATAAGTCTGTAGTGCTAGTGAAAAGTGGTAACATGAAGCACCACTATGAAACAACACATTCACATCGAATTGCCTTACTTATAGCCATAAACTAATCATTAGCAGTTAAGCATTAAAAGGTGACTGTTGTCAGCATTTCTTTATGTTAGTTGCTTATCCGGACCTTCATAAGCAAGGAATTTTATGCAATGGGGCTTTTACAAATATTATTTGAATGATTTTGAGCATAACCTAGAGCTGACTGACATGAAATCAGCACTATCAGCTGTTTCTGAATAGATGGAATACAAAATACAGGTGGAAAAAAATGGTGTTTTTTTTGATGGATTGCTAGTCCAAGTTTTAGTTTTGTCTTGAGCAGAAATTGTTTCAAATAAGCATGCGCTATGGATCTGACAAGTGAACTCATCTATGCAATTACACATGCACCAAATCACCCACTGTCATTCTGCCCATACCAATGAGCTGTTTTTGCTTGCAGTTCATGGCTATTGGATGTTCCTTACTACACAGGGGAATCTTGTCTTGCTAGTTCCTATGTCTGCAGGGAGAAAAGTCATGGTTATACTGCTTGTAATTCAGTGCAAGCACAACATCTATTAGGATGGATTGATCTCTTGGGAGACAGAAGCAGTGTATGAAAGGTCAAAAGAGAACAAGATATGCAAAATTATGTTGTGCCCAGGAACTCTTGAATGTTCAAGAAACACTCAACAAGATTAAAAAAAGAAGGAAAAGGAGAGGGGGCGAAAGATGAAGAATAAGATGATGAGAAGCCTGGCACAGCAATCCCAGCGCGCTGCTCTTCTGTTGACTTAACAAATGCAATTGGGCCCATGGTGCAATTGGATTACAACAAACTGATCCCATTATATGTTCACATTTCTGCTGTCTTATTACAGGAGGATTTGGAAATATGGCTGATAGTTTTTTATGTACAGCTCTCCATCGGTGCCACTTAAAGCTCATTTTATTCACAGCAATTGATCACAGCGCATGCACTGATGACACAGTCACTTAATCAATATGGTAAATATGTGTGAAGAAAGTGAGCTGAGAAGTAGGAAAGAAGGAGGACTGATAGGTAGGAGGCGAAGTGACTGCGTCCTCTCCAGAGTCGGGAAGCAGAGCAATAGTGTCCTTGCCAGTAGGCAGGTCCACAAAGCCTTCCCTGAAGACCAGCAACCTCCCTCTCATCTCATGAGGACAGAGGAATCCAGCCTGAGACACACAGACACAAACAAATATGGAAATTAGCTGCATACTTGCATTAGAGCTGGACACCCACAGTTCCTCCTCGCAGACAGGGGCAGGGCATCCTTGGTGTAGGCATGATATCATTGATGCAGGCCTTGAAGTGCTGAAGAAGCCTTGGTGCAGGTCTTCTGTAGGGCTGGAGGGGTCTGGGGCTGGGCAACTTCCATTCTCCCTGTGTGTCCTGTCATCTTTTCACTGTACAAATCTGGGCTTGGCCAACTATCTGCAAGGGGTCTGGAGACTGTAGCTCAACCCACCCAAAAATTTTCTATGGGAGGCTCCCCTATCGGTACTGGGAAAACCTGCCTGCGAAGGAGTGCACGCTCCAGCATGTTCTCTTCTGCTCGATGCCCCTGCCCCCTCACCAGGTTTTTGACTCACCCCCGAGCTTTGCTCGTAAGCCAGGATACCATGAACCAAAATCTCTCTCTCTCATCGGGCTGAGGGTGCACGAGGTGATGAAAATACAACTGTCCATTCAAGGAAAATCCATGGCCTTATAAGGAATAGCCAAAGGGAGCAATAGATGAAACTCAGTGGTATACTGGTATGGTGTATACCACTGTATACCACTCAGTGGTATCAATGGTATGCACTGGCAGAGTGAGAGAGAGGATGAAGGGCATGTGAGGTCGTGTGAGGAGAGGCTGATTTGTTGCCTCACTGGAAGAGCCACAGGGCAACCAACCAATAACAGGACAAGCTTGGAGACACGGCTAAAACATAAACTGGCCAAACATAAACTTGAGCACATAAATAACCACAATCAAGCATAAGCATAAGTGCTTGCAGTGCTGGGAATTTATTATTGTCAAATAAAATAAAAACGTGCCTTGGTAATGGTTTCTGGACTCTTTCCAACCTGTATAGCCGTGTAAGAAGTGTGAAGCAATGGCCTGCTGTATCTCAGAATGCAACAATATTGGTGATTGAGCTTTATTCGTACTGGAAGCGTAATTACTGGTTAGTTATTATACTGTGTAAACACGTTATGACCCCAACTTGCAAGCAAATGAGCAGAAACAGGAGCTCCATAGTAAGGATATGATTTGCAGTCTGGATGGGTGTTGCAAGGAATTAGTAATGAAGAAAGGATGCTGGATGAGGATGAGAAACAACAGGAGACGTGCACAAAACAGGGGAGTAATAATCTTTGCCTTTGTGGCAATTATAATCAGTGCATGTGGGTAATAAGCATCTTTATTATTGTTATTGCTGTGCTAATGTTTGGGAATTTCAGAGACAGGTGGTGGCAGTTACTCCATCACTGAGGGGAATAAATAAATTGATTATTGTGCTTTTTTTGGCATAATACTAAAGATGAATAATCAGTTGAAAACTTAATGGAATCCGGGCCGTTATGCTCCAATCATAAAATAAAATACAGGAAAATAAAGGAACAAAACTAACATTTTAGATGGATGCATTTATATTGACTTTGTTACACATGCTTCAGATTATCATAATGTATGTGTTCTTTTGGAATTCCTCCAATGAAAGGTATTTGCAAGGTAAGTGTTGCAAAACCTGCATAAAGTAGGGTGTGGTGGGTTTGACAGAAGTTGTGCCAAAGTAGTATTATATATTATAAAGTAGTATAATATGTTTACTGTATATAGTATAATATAAAGTAGTATAATAATAATATTTATATTTTCACTGTTTAAAAAAAAAAAAAAAAAATAGTAGCTATTATTAAGAAAAGAAACACACGCACACACATACATCCCTTACCTTTTAACGGTCTCTTCTGGATTGTACACGTTTGAATCTTTACCTGTTTTCTATTGTTTCTGAATGTAATCTGTTCTGTAGTAAGCTGTCTGCTTGGGTAAATATTCTGCACACGCAACAGATAGATGTTATGTGGTGGGAATACAGTATGTCACGAACAACCAAAACAGCAGAAATTGTATCATTGGGCAATTACTCACAGCCTTCACTGTAGGTGTGTGGAGAGCGATGGTGAGAGATGAGCAGACGTGAGTGTGTAGGCAGGGAAGACCACGCTGGGATGAGAGCTTGTGGCATCCAATCAGGAGAAAGATAAAGAGAGCACCCATATCAACCTGTCGTCCACCCACCTTTGCTCTTCTATTCTCTTCTACTAGGGCTAGAGAAGCACAGTGCAATTACTTCTGATTAGAATGATGGAGGATACCTCAGAGAGAGAGAGAGAGAGAGAGAGAGAGGAATCAGGCTTGCATCTTGCTTTTATCCTTTTGTATTCAGTCTTTGGATTTTGGAGGCAATTTGACTTCTGAGCTCTTCATAGAGGATCAAATGTCAACTGCAGCTCCCTGTAGAGATTCAGTGCCATTCACACGAGAAGTGATGACTAGAAATTTTCACAAGGTCCATGTAAGTGTGTGTGTAGGGTGTAAGAGCCTATTTGGAACTAACTGGAATGTGTACAATGGGGGAAAAAAAGGAATAACGTTATAATATTTATGCTGTTTTAAGCAGAAAAAAAAATAAAGCCAGTTGATTTGACTTAGAAACACCCTTTAAAAGAAGGAACAGAAAAAAAAAAAAAAGAAATGGTAGTGATGACGGAAGATGTGTCTGACAGTATTTTCTCCAGTACTGTTGTGTGAAAATTAAGAAGCAGGCACAAAATCAAAAATGGCAGCTAATAAAAAGAGTCAGACTGCGTTCTCCTTACTGGTAAATTAACATTTTCACCTCAGCCAAGCGCAACATCGATTAGCAATTATTCAGCATTTTGCCAAGTTTTTGGCATTTTCAGGTTTTCAGGCAAATTCAAAAATCAAATTTCCTGCAGCATTGGGATGAGTGGAAGAAAGTGGAAAATTATGCTAAAATCAAAAATGAGAGCATTTGACTGGCAACAGGGCAAAATTCCCAAAAGGCTTTTTCCTACTTCTCTCGGTTGTGCCTTTGCAGAATGGTTAATTACAAACTTTTTAAAACTCCACTACAACCATCAGGCAAGCAACGCTCACATTCTGCTTACTACTCCCCCATATTACATCTTAAATTCACCCTAAACCTGTCTTTCCCTTCTTGCTTCCATACTTCCTTCCTTCTTCCTTCTGTTCTTTATTAATTTCCTTCCTTCAACCGTTTCCTTCCTTCCTTGCTTCCTTCTTTTATTGATTCATTCATTTCCTACCTTCATTCATTTATTAATTTTCTTCCTTACATCATTCCTTCCTTTTCTTTCCTTCATTCATTCTTTTCCTTCTTTTATTCCTTCCTTCCTTCTTTCATTTTGTTCCATCCATGCATCATTCCTTCCTACCTTTTATTCATTCATGCATTTCCTTCCATCTATAATTCCTTCTGTTTCTTCCTTCCACCCACAGTCCATCATGACTCACATGATTAACACACATGTGCAGCTTCTGATAGTCAGAGTAATTGGATGCAAAGGTTCACATGGATGAGGCCTAACAGTAAAGGATTACGCACCTCGTTCATTTGGATAAGAATTTCATTCAGATTGGCCTTGATCAGTTTACTCTATTCTGATTAAGGTGTCCTATAAATGAATTTTTTTTTTTTAATTCCAACTGAAAGGAATTATTAAACATAATTAGTGTGATGACTGGACAGAGTGCAAAAATAATCACTGTAGTGCTAGGGGGAGATAAAAACACCAGTCTAAACTATTAGTTTGTGCTGAGAATGTGACATGAAGGTAATTTGTCAGGGACATATGCAGTTGTTGAACTCACAAATCAAAGCAATTTCAGAAACGCTTTTTCCTAAAGCAGTGGCCAAACACATTCAGTAACCTTTCAGCGAAAATGCATTATCCATTGTGTATTTGTATTCCAAGATTCTGCAGTTTGTAAAAGGTTATTAGGTTAAAAGCAGCATTTTTGCTGTGTGCCGTCTGGGAATGTGACATCATATTAAAGCTTTGTGTGATCACTAAACTATTCGTCTTTTGGTCCTAATGCTAAAGGTACACCGGTCAGCCATAACATTAAATCCACTGACAGGTGAAGCGAAGAACATTGCTTAATCCTGTTACAATGGCACTTGTGAAGGGGTAGGGTATATTGCTAGCAAGTGAACAATTAATTCCTCAAGTTGATGTGTTGGAAGCAGGGAAAATGGGCAAGTGTAAGGATCTGAGTGACTTTGACAAGGGCCAGATTGTGATGGCTAGATGACTGGGTTAGAGCATCTCCAAAACGGCAGGTCTTTTGGAGTGTTCCCAGTATGCAGTGGTTAGTACCTACAAAGAGTGGTCCAAAGAAGGACAACCGGTGAACCGGCAACAGGGTCATGGGCACCCAAGGCTCACTGATGCACATGGGGATCGAAGGCTAGCCTGTCTGGTCCGATCCCATAGAAGAGATAATGTAGCACAAATTGCTGAAAAAGTTAATGCTGGCTATGATAGGAAGGTGTCAGAACACACAGTGCATCGCAGCTTGCTGTGTACGGGGCTGTGTAGCCGGAGACCGGTCAGAGTACCCATGCTGACCCCTGTCTACCACCACAAATGCCTACAATGGGCATGTGAGGATCAGAACTGGACCATGAAGCAACGGAAGATGGTGGCCTGGTCTGTTGAATCATGTGGATGGCCGGGTGCGTGTGCATCGCTTACCTGGGAAACTTTGGGTCCTGGCGTTCTTGTGGATGTTTGACACGTACCACCTACCTAAACATTGTTGAAGACCAAGTACACCCCTTCATGGCAACAGTATTCCCTAATGGCAGGATAATGCACCCTGCCACACTGCAAAAAATTGTTCAGGAATGGTTTGAGCAACATGACAAAGAGTTCAAGGTGTTGACTTGGCCTCTGAATTCCCCAGATCTCAATCCAATTCAGCATCTGTGTGATGTGCTAGACGAACAAGTCCTATCCAGGGAGGCAACACCTCGCAACTTACAGGACTTAAAGGATCTGCCACTAACATCTTGGTGCCAGATACCGCAGCACACCTTCAGAGGTCTTGTGGAGTCCATGCCTCGACGGGTCAGAGCTGGTTTGCCAGCACAAGGAGGACCTACGCAGTATTAGGCAGGTGGTTTTAATACTAAACACATGCTTTGTTCTAATTAAGTCCATGGATTTGTCTTTATTAGACTCAGATTAGACATTTCTAACTGTAATTACAACCAGCATCCCTGTATAAACATGTCGTTTATTTTAATTGCATTTATTAATCTGTACAAGAGAGTGAGTGTGTATGTAAATGATGAGAAGGGGCAAATAGACTGGAGGAAACATAAAGAGAGGGGTGGTTATTTGTTTTTCCTCAGAGACATTTGTTGGATATTGCATTGTGCCTTGCTGCCCCATAATTGGATCTGATAATGATAAATTATGGAACATTTCTTGGAGATAAAGCATCGCTGAGACACTTGTTTGGAGCTGGGCTCATATACATCAAAATGAACGGAATATTTGTGCTTCCTCAGCAAGGGGAGGAGGAGAGATGAGGTTCACCATCAATTACTTTTATTTATTTTAAATAGAGGCAGAATAACAACCATGAAAAGGCAGCTCTTACTCTGGAAAAGCCAGATAAGGGGGAAAGCATCTCATTTCTGCAATGGGTTGGGAAAGGGACAAGACTATATTTAGGTTCAAACATCTGAGTGGAGTATCAAGTACTGTTGTTTTTTTAACTTGTAATTCTCTATTATTTTGAATGTAATTTTCATATATTTACTCATCTGACATTCATTATTGTATATGTTAATTATCTTTGCATACTAATCCATATTTTGAGCTCCTTATTTATAATCAAAATCTATCTGCACAGAATATTCATATTTGCTTTTCCCTCCATGCAGTCGTGTCATTTATATTTAAACACTCAACACACAATTACTCACTTTAAAAATCCTTTTTGATAGATTTCCATAAACTTTCAAAGTAAAAAGCCAATTATAAGACCTTGAAGCTGTAGCTACGTTACAGGATTATTCTTTGGTGATGATGCAAATAATATCTGGATTAAAAAAAAAAAACTTCATGGTTTTGCTCCAAAATTTAGTAAATAAAACATTTTTTTGTGGAAACATTTTTTTGTGGGTTTAATACAAGACTTCATTGTAAAAAATTTAAATATATATATATATATATCTATATATAGCACACCTTTCCCACTTAAATCTGG
>CM075005.1:27865610-27880158 GCA_037576675.1 Pangasius sanitwongsei
GTTTAATACAAGACTTCATTGTAAAAAATTTAAATATATATATATATATATATATATATATATATATATATAGCAAACCTTTCCAACTTAAAGCTGGATTTAAAGTTGGACGTTACCTTTAAATGCGAGTCAGAGACAATAGGAGCCATGCTAATGTGATGAATAAATGGTATAAAAGAGTAAATATCTTATTCAGTCACAGTAATATATGGTGGAGGGGGCATTAAACTGCACAAACTCATTTAGGGTGCAGAGTAATGCTGCATGTATTTGCATAATGACAATGTGGAAAGTGCTTGTGCTCAGCAACCTCACTTCACCCTGCTTTGTGTTGAGCCTCGAGAGCCTTAAAAGTTAAAAATGTTTCATGTGAGCAGCTCTCCAGTATTAAATCATGTTAAATTAATGAAAACACTTTTATTTAAAAATGCGTTGATCTTGTTAATCTGGCGATGGTTACTGTGGGGACGCTAACTCGAGATTCATGAGCTCTCAACCTGTAGGATCAACGAATGAATTCTGTCCGTATTTACCCCATCGATCTATATAGCGGTGAAAAAACATGGACAAGAGTCTTAGAGAAAACCCAGTTACCCATAGCTAGAGTTAATAAGCAGTGTTTCCCACATACTATAGCTGACACTTGGCCATTGTGCCCAGGTATATTAATTAATATTAATATTTATTAATCCGTTCTGATAAATCAACCCACTTTAGGGTCAGTGGATGGAGAGAGAGGCAGAACAGCAGCAATAATATAAATTAATGAGAGAGAAGAACTGGACCTGGTAAAACATTCTCCTTTCCTGTTAATGCTTAGACTGTGAGTTGGGTGCTAGCTAGTAAGTTCCAATTGTTAAGAACCAGACAACCTGAAGATTCATGGTACAGCTACAGTCTGTCAGAGGAGCTAATATTGACACACTCTTGGTCTTTTTCACAGACAGCTAAACCCAGCATCTCTGCCAAAGATATTGGTGTCACTGCATAATAATAAACCTGTCAAGTTGTCTGTGTTTGCAATTGAGAACTTGCACATCTCTTTGTCAAGTGAAGGCTTTTAAATGCTATGTGCAAAATGACTATACGGAGCGCACTATCTACTTTCATGAGATTTTACAGATTGATAGTTGCCTTGTTATACCCTATGTGCTGTGGTGAGTTTTTGTCCTTAATAGAAAACAGTATCAGCATTTCGAGTGAATTTCATCCTCAGTAGAGATCAATATCAGCTCTTGAGTGATTCTCATCCTCAATAGAGAACAAGATCAGCTCTTGAGTGATTCTCATCCTCAAAAATCACAGTATCAGCACTATTCATGAGTGCTGTCTCTTACTGTCTGGTTGGGTACACTATTAGGACGCTATTAGGTTATTATTAAGTCAAACCTTGTGGCAACTTTGGTATTTGCACTAAGCAGAGAGATGAGCGAAATTGCCTTGGCACTGCTCTACTTAATTGTAAAACCACAGTTATGTATGTAACCTTCTGTTTTTACACACATATTTTGTACATATCTCACATTTAGCAGTATGGTAATAATATTAGAAATGCAGTTAGAGATTTCTAATAGAGTATTATTAAATGTGCCATCAACACTCTTACTGAAAACGCCTCTCTCCCTTCAAAAAAAAAAAAAAAAAAAGTAAATACCCTATTACCAAATTACAGCCTTCCATTATCCCATCTGCTTTATTGCATCCAGCTAATTAACACAAGTGGGCCTGCACATCTCTGCCTTACACTCTATAATTAGCTTGTTCACCATGTTATCATGCAGAGAAAACTCAATATCCACACACAGGAATGGCAGCAGGTGAAGCCCTGTGGAGGGAGAGAGCACACAAGAAGGGTAATCAAAAAGATATAAGCTGGCAGTGAGGGAGAGGAATGCAAAGCTCACATCTGCTCAAATCTAGGGCCCTTATTTTTCCCCTTTAAATAGACAAAAACAGATTTGAGTAATACGAGTTTTGATTTAATAAAAGTTTGATTTAATATAAAGTTATATGTGAGCACGGAGCTGAAGCAGGAATACTGGTGTGTAAGTGGGGGAAAAACGCTTATCTGCTCTGATGTATGCTTGAGATTTGATTTGGATAAATGTGGCCACAAACTGTATAAATGTAACATTAATTCAACATTTTAATTAATTAGCCGTTATTTCATTTTAAAATGTTTTTTAATTATATAGTAACTGATTTGGTTTTTTATTTATTTATTTAAGCAAGAGTAGCCATATGAGATATGAAGTAATTAACAAGCTCTATCTGTAATCCTAAGAATTATGTTTTAGACTTTGTACATGCAAAAATCTCATGCCATTTGTAAGCAAAATTAACAAAGTAAGTGTGGTATTATGAAATAAACTGTAAGAATCGTCCACATGTCATGCTTAAAAAGCAGCAGCTGTAGTGTTTTTCACCACCGTATGTTCTAAGACATTTAAACAGTACCTTTGATAGAGAGCGCCTTCTTTGTCACCATCCACTTTAATAGAAACACCTGCACACCTGATGATTTATGTAGGTATCCAGTCAGCCCTTCATATGGCAGCAGCACAGTGCATAAAATCATGCAGATACAGGTCAAGAGCTTCAGTTAATGTTCACATCAAACGTCAGAATGGGGGAAAATGAGATCTGTGTCTTTAAGCATGGCATGGTTGTTGATGCCAGATGGGCTGGTTTGAGTGTTTCAGAAACTGCTGATATCCTGGGATTTTCACACACAACAGTCTTTAGAGTTTCCACAGAATGGTACAAAAATCCTACAGTTTTGTAGGAGTTCAGCAATAAAACAGGTCAGATTTCTCCATCCATCTTCCTTCACTAGTTCCTCCAAAACATAGAGTAACTCTGACTTAGTCGAACAACAGAGTTCAAGATAACGCGCACGCGCACACACACACACACACACACACACACACACACACATGCCATGACATTTATTGAAAATTAATTTAAGTCCTAAATTCTAAATCTGGAATTTAAAAAACAATTATCGGGTGGTTTGGCTTGGGGTCGCAGAAAATTCATAATGTCCATTTAGGGTTGTTTGAGCTAAAAGTGGGAGCCACTGTTATGACATACGAGTGTAACTTTTTAGCTACTATTGCCTACCATTTATCCTAAATTCACAGTGCAGGCAATATCGCAGTGCAGGAGATCTGGGTCTCTTCTGTTTAACAAATGGATTTGTATCTCAAGTTTACAAGAATCTCGACACTCTACACTAGGCTCAGTGTGAGGGGGGGAAAAGCCTGTTTAACGCATATGGAGTCGTTATTATTCCACCGCTGTTCATGTCTGTAATTTATCAAGTAGAGATTTGAGACAAGCTGTGGAAAAGTCTCAAAATTGCAGGTTGTAGGGGTTAACATGCAGGTTGATGCACGCACTCAGGGGACTGTGCAGGTGTTTCTACGTTATGCTTCTTTGTTTTCTCTGATCCTGTTTTTCCCTCCTTTCTTTTTCAAATCTACACAAACACCTTCCAGACAGTTCACTGTTTAGGCTTTGTTTTCTGAATTATGCTTGTTAAATGGGAGCAGATTAATGCTTGCCTGCACGGTATGCATCTCGGTGTGTGCAAAATCCTGCACCTGCTCGGGGCTTAAGACGTATTACACAATGCAGCACAGCCTGGATTTGTTTAAAAAAAAAAAAAAACGCAAATCACCTGCAACAGCGGATCCGAAAGTGAAGGATTTAGTAGGAGACAACACACACAGACACAAACAACATTCTGAACGTGCTCTTTAGTTACGTGTCGGTTGTGGGTTATTTTCTCTGCAAATAATGGCCGTCGCTCTCCATTGGTCATGCTCGTTCTCTCTGAACTCCTATCTCGCCTCACTACAGTTAAGCTTGTTAACACTGAGGCCTGCCATCTGGGACACACACTCGCACACTAATGATTAAGTCAGAGAGAAAGCAGCACACGTACAAATCAGGAAACCTTTTGAATGTCTCTACAGTATAGACATGTTTTTCTCTCGTCTTTTCTGCCTCACAATTAAAAACACTAAACACAACAATACATAACATTTAACTGAAAATGGGAAACGTAGGTCCTTGTTGAACATCACCTGTTCGTTGCTGGCGTATGACTATGGCTGTAGGACTCGGAGTGCCACAGAAATTTGCATCGTTGACCAGTAGCCTAACTGCTTTGGCTTTGTTAAACTCTGAAAATGCGGTCAGTCATATCGCAGTGCAGGAGGTCAAAAAATGGAGGAAACACGAATTATAGCATTATGCAAATATGAGATGAGGCATTCAGAGTCATTCAGAATTTAGATACATTGAAGTGCGCTAACAAAGCTGGCTAATCCAGCCACAGAAAACTAAACTGTGTGAAGGATTCTCGTCGCCAATCTTCTAGTTTCATTGTACTTATTTTACACAAAGTTGCAAATTGTGGTTTTGGGGTTTTATTGTTCATGATCTAGATTTCAGTATCACCTTATTTTCGCTCAAACATCACATAGACAGTAATGTTCAAACATGGCTATTTTTGTCCAAGGGATTAAAAAAGTTCTTTAAAAATAAACTTATGATAAACATTGATGGATCAGTGGTTCTAATCTGAAAGGTATTGTAACAGACACAATTTTAATATCCATTCATTTGGTTATATTTTTGTAGAACCCGGTGTGTGTGAAGGTGGGCTCGGTTCAGGGCTTGGTTCATTTTTCCAACAGGCGTTCTTCAGCGCTCTCTCAAAAGCTCGACTGGAAAAAAACAAAATAAAACGCATCCCAATATTCCAGGGCTTTCGCCTCGATCAAGTTCACCAACACTTTCCAATCTCACGCTCTGTGTGTGTGTGTGTGTGTGTGTGATGTGCAAGTTCTGTGCCTCTCTCAGGTTCACATCGTTCTCCCTGGAAGGACACACAAAGCACAGATAAATAGACTCACTGTGATCACACACAAGTGAGAATCATCACGTTACTTGCCGGTTCAACGCGCCTTCTCTCTGTCAGCAGCTGCCACTCGGCCATGCCCCTGTCACCACAATCGTTATCTGTGCACATGGCTGAAAATTGATCCAGTATGCCAGTATATTTGCAGTGTTTTTATTTTTCATTAGATCACTACTTGCATTACTATTCATTCATATAAATCTCTCTTTATTCTAAGTACGTAGATATACTGTAGTACCCCCATCAACTATATTATCAGCTATGCTTTGTACATATTGATCAGATTAAATACACACATTTCCGGCCCATCTGAGTTAGTCGCACTCATTAAATAGACACGGTTAATAGTTTAACAGCTGCTCCTCTGTGATTAATGCTGTGGAGTTATGGGATGGGTGGCCCTGCAGCAGCTGACGTGCATTTTACAGTTATTTTATGGATTACACTGTGTGTGTGTGTGAGAGAGAGAGAGAGAGAGAGAGATTGACATGCCTCCCTGCAGTGTCAGGCACTGATCAGGTCCTACCCTCTTGCTTTTGTCAAATCTCCTTCATATCAGGTTGAGCAGTTAATCACCAGTTTGTGTGCGTCTATGTCCGATACACATCACCTCAAAAAGGAAAGGAGACACAAACCCATAAAACAACAAGGAAAAACTTCAAACAAGCAGCCTGCATCACTTCACAGCCTAGCTAGCACATCAGTCTAACTTATTCATGAGCGATGCAGTGTTGTGTGAGAAATACAGACATGGTGGAATTGTGTTAATTCAGACGTCCACCCAGTAATGGACATCAAACAAGCAACTCTCTAAGTAAGTAAGTAAATAAATAAGTAAATAAATAATTAAGTAACTCGGTAAGTAAGTGAATAAATACACGTGGGTAAGTAAACAACTCGTTAAATAAGTCAGTCAGTAAGTAAATATTTAAGTCAGTAGGTAAATATCTCAGTGAGTAGGTAAGTAAGTAAATAAATAACTCGTTGTATGTAATGTGTGTAAATGAGTAAATAAGTATGTAACTAAATAGGTAACTGAGTAAGGGAATAAGTAAATAAGTAACTTGAATCAGTAAATAAGTAAGTAAATAAGAAATTCTGGGTAAGTTAGTAAATAAGTAAGTAAATAAGAAATTCTGGGTAAGTCAGTAACTAAGTGTAAGTCAGTAAATACTAAGTAAGCCAGTAAGTTAGTAAATAGTTAAGTAAATAAGCATCTCTATAAGTTAATAAATAAGTCAGTAAGTAAGTAAATAAGAAATCCTGGGTATGTTAGTAAGTAAGTAGTCAGTAATTAAGTAACTAAGTGTAAGTCAGTAAATAAGTAAGTAACTCTGTGTAAGTTAGTACATAGGCAAGTAAACAAGGGTTCTTCATGCAAGAGCTGAAACAGTGTGGGAGAAAGGGATGATCTAAAATTCCTCCTCACCTTTGTGCAAGTCTGATCAGCATCCACTAAAGGAGGTTCTACCAGGTTCTACCTTCTACCTGTGACCAGTTCATTTACTAAATACATAAAAACAAACAGGGAAAAAAAAGTTTGTGTGTTATTAGCTTGGGCAGAACATCTTTGTCAATTGTTATGCCTTGCATAAATATCACTCCACATGAATAACTAATGCAGAAATCCATGTAATTCCAAACGGTTTGCAAACTTTCTTGCATCTTTATATTGCAAATTAAATTATCGTTCCTAATTGTGAGGAACTGGTGAGAAGTCTTCTCGGCGTGAAGCTGAATCAAGGAAGAAGAAAGTGGGGAGTACTGGAAATAGGAAGTGTGTTTAACAAAGAGTTTGGAACTACTTTTATGATACAGATTTGGCTAGAAGTCTTGCTAACACGCATTTTAACTGTAGCAAAAAATGCAGTTTCCATTCTATTATATAAATTATATGCATGAGAATGTTTGTGGTGGCCTTCACTCCTCTCTGTAAAGGACACGTCTGTGCATAAGATTTGATTTGTGGATATAATGACCATGAGAGGATGCATGTGATGTGAGAATGAAAAAGGAGAGTGAATGCTGGAGTGTGTGTGTGTGTGTGTGTGTGTAAACACAGCAGGCTGCAAAGCACTACTGCAGGTGATATAAATCCAGGCTAGTTCACTGTCACTGCAGGGAAGCTCTTTTTCTCAGCCTGTCATTCCTTCATCTTTTTTTTCTCTCCGTCTCACACCTACACAGCCACACGTACATTACGGTAATGTATTCTGCCCGGCGGGCCTCATTCCACTGCCTGTCATTTCTGGGATTTTGGACTCTAACCCAGCGCTGCTGGCCTGTTAATTCACTCATCCCAAGCATATTTTGTGGTGTGTGTATGTGTGTGCATGTGTGTGAGAGAGAGCGAGAGAGAGCATGAGTCTGTGACAAGCAGGCCATGTATAGGCTAAAGTGGCATTGACTGTGAAGCCAGAGGTTTCTGAAAGGGTCAGTGAGAAAAAGTGGATGAACAACTGCATCTCTCTCCCTCGCTCTTCTCCTCTTTTTTTTAAATACTACTATGGTCAGAATGTTCTTTCTTTTTTCCAGCCCTGGTTTCTTTTTTTTTCCTGATCAGGTCTACGGCAACCTAGACTGATCATTTATCACTACTGTGTATCCCCGGCCCTCTCTCTCTCCCTCCCTCCTTCCTTCCCCCAGACAACAGATATATGTTTATCTGCCTAGCTGACGCTATCTATCCATCTAGTGGTCGGTCTGTCTGCCTGCCTACATAACTGTTTGTCTTTTTGTCTGGTGAATTCTCTCTCTCTCTCTCTCTCTCTCTCTGTGTGTGTATCTGGTTGTCTACCTTTCTGTTTGTCTGTTTTCTCTTTATTCTTAAACTTGTACTTCAAACCATGTGCACATGTTCTCTACAGGAGTGCACATTGAATGACTAAAGCACTGGCATTATTTTAATTAATTCAACAAACTGTTAATGTTTTTAACAGTTGAATTAAAAGTGTGATAAAATAGTGTACATTGTATTACACTATATTAAATCCAGATTTCTTGACTTAATTAAGTTGTGCTGGATCAAGTGCTATTTTCTCATTCATAGAGCATTCTGTTGGTCTTTTTTAATTTTTAAATCATTTTATGTTGCATAACACTTAACCAATAAGGATGAACTCTGCTGGCCACCATACAGTCTGATATGGAGGAATATGTAAACTGTAAACAGATCATTCTAATGTAATTATTCTTTACCTTGTAACCATTTAAAAATTCCAATTCTGAACAATGTAAGCTTCTGCATGTGTTTGCTCTCTCGCGTAAATCTGGTCATCTCTGGCCACTAATGTCCAGCTCCTTTCTTCAGCTTCCTTTCTATCGATTCCGATCTTCTTTTCATGCGCGAGTCCATATTCACGTAGCCCTGGCTATTAGCACCCTGAGGAGCAAAAGATTGAGTAAAATCAAGACCATATGCTCTGAGAGGCACAGAGCTAATTCTAACCTGCACCTGCTGCTTACCTTTTCTTAACTCTGTTGTAGCGTAGCTCAGGCAGGTGTGTGTGGGTGAGAGAGAAAGAGAACCACAAACACACATACACAGGTAGATATGGCACTGTTCACCCGGGCCCTAAGAGACTCGGACAAAACTGAGGCTACAGAGACGGGGAGCAGCTCTTGCTGCTAATCTTATGTTTAGATGCTCCTGATGTCTTGCAGCCACACACACGAGAGAGAGAGTTTCCCAGCTCAAAGGTTACCACATCATAAGCTGAGCTGTTTTTAACCTTTAGTTTTATGATCTTAATTAATTTAGCATCTGATATGCGATGAAACCTGAGAACTTGTGATTTACTAAACCTGACAATTTGCCTAAAAAAAATGTCGAGCGTGTATTAAATGTATGGAAGTCTGATTTAGACATGTAGAAATTATTCAAACAGCTGTGATTACATGCCAAACAACAGATATGAAGGGGGGAAAAAATACAATACAATACCGTCCTACTCAGTATACCGTGTCAAACCCAATGACACCTTTTCCCCATTTCCATTTACCATTTTTTTTCTAAGATTATTCGTTTAGTATGCGCTTTGGGACACCGCGTCAGTCTTGAATGAAATGCACACGACACAATATATTTTCACCACATTCAAATCACAAACATACAACTCCTAACCTCTTTAATCTACAGTTATAGACTTAAATTCCCTTTTAAATCATGATTCATGAGACTAATATAATGTCCTTTTGGATTATGAAGTAATGGTTATGATGAGGTTAGTGCGCGCACGCGCGCACACACACGCTCAGACACTATGGTTTCCATAGAGATGCTGTCAACACATTTCATAATCATGATGTGCTCTTTTAGTGCTCTGAACACAAAACTGACTGGAGTTTTACCCCCTTCCCTTTTGGCTTTTGCATGCAAGGCTTCGCTCTTTGACTGTAGCCATGAAAGCAAACAGTTCTTTCTGAACGAATTACTAAGGTGAGCAAATTGGTCGCCGTCTCTGCCATGCATGAGTCATTCCTTTTTAATTCACTTGCTGCTGATGGCCTTCACATCTGCAAAACTGAAATGTACAAATCAAGAATTAATTTCCACACAGCACATATCCACAACCGACTTGACGAGTGGTTGAGATTTTGCATAGGTTTACTTTACATGAATTGATGAATGAGTCGGAAATTCATCATTTAACTGAAGGGACTCAAATGACTCGAGTCAGTGAAAAGACCCAAATACTTCATCTCTATTTGACTGCCATGTCTGTGTGTTTGTCCATCTGTGTTGCAGTCTCCGTATAGGATTTTCCAACCACTTGTACTTATATGAATGACAAAAAAAAATCATAGTCATTGTTTTTATACTCATTTCAGTAGAAGTACAGATTTTAGATACAGCAAATTACAACCCATTTTCACTGAAGAAATCACATGCAGGCAAGAACCGCCTTCATATGTGCAGCCAAACATTACTTTATAGTACAATGTCATCTGAATAAGCAGAGGCTTGTGTACGGCGTAGCCATTAGTGCATTAATCACTGGAAGGTAGCTGGCACTCCAGGAAGTCTGAACAGAAGTATGAAATATTGTAAACCAAACGGAGTGTAGCCGTTTTTAACTTTAGCAATAAAAAAATTGGTCAAATCCAGATTCGAACAATAAAAAGCTGCACCTAGCCCTTCCAGGAGCTCATCAATACAAGGCATTGGGAATATGCATCATTCTTTGCATCATAGAAGTACATGCAGGAATAAAGTGGCTGAGGCAATAACACAATGGGGCCCTTTCAGTCAATTTGTGACTCAATTGTCGATCCCATCTCTAGTTTTTGTCCCAATTCCTCCTGAGCCAAGTTTCTTTTGTTCCCAATCAATCAAGTGATATGGCTGGCTGTGCACAACCAAGCTGACGGAGTCTCAAGGTCGTGTTCTATGAGATCCCCAGTGTCCCCAGGAAGCTTGCAACTTGGCAACTTCAGCTCAGTGGGATGGTGAGAGATGGTCTACAAGTGGCATTAGGGTGAGATTGAATGGTTTCACACGCTCCAGTTCCAACTCATTTCTCTTCCACCATCGTCACCAGAGTAACACCGACACCCTCGCTTCAGCGATTGAGGAGATTGGGGTGGGTATCCACCGTCCATTCACAATACCTCACACAACTTCCTCAGCTCACAACCCTCTTGTGACTGTAAAAGCCCCCTGCCACTTAGTGGGTAATTTTGAGCTAGAAGTAGCTCGACACAAGGACCTGGTGCAAATTTTCTCAGTTGGGAATGCCTATTGTAGAGCCATTGTTGCCTTTTCCTGAGCCTTTCAGGATCCCAATTTGGAAAATGATTTGAAACAGTGTCTCAAGAATGCTCTTCACAGAGGCACTGCTTCAGGATAATATGAATAATATGAAGCAATTCCACCTTGCATATCTGTCTAATGGCCTGATGAGATCCATAGCAGTTCTTTCAAAGGGGATCTTGATAAGGGGAAGAGAGTTTGGCTGGCCGGTGGATTCACCAGATGACAATCACAGCAAGACGCACTCATAAAGGGTGTAGTGTATTATTTATCCCAGGGTGCCCAGCCATGGGATTATAATAGTTTTGCACTTGGGCTCTTGGGTTTTATTGTACACAGAACTGGAATGGAGTTCAGGAGACTGAGCGGGTTTCTCTAGTAGGCAGTAAGGGGTTTGGTGGGACTGTTTTATTTGAAAATGTTAGATATACTATCATTTATTGCTGCCATTCTATCACTTATTGCCTTTCGTGTTGATTAGATCAAGCCTGAGACATCTCCTTTTTTGGCTTGATGTAGTCCTGCTGTAATACAACCACCTTATAATGTAACATGCGTCACGCATGGGCATTTTTCTAGGTGGTGAAAGAAGGATGAGCTTTGGAGGAGGCACAATTGATTTTCACTTTGCACCATTAATTCAGGGTTTACAGTCTCCCTTTCTTACTTTCTTCTCCTCTGCTAGGCTCCTGTAATCAATTCCTGTCAGTGGACACAAAAACCACTGACATGGCTGTCTTTCGAGTGTAATATGGCCTGGCCTCGTCCTGATCCTGTATGCACAGTGAGCGTTCATGATTTGGCTTTGCGATACTGGATTACTAAAAGAGTGTGACAGCCTGGATTATGCCCGATCAAGTATGAACATTTATTCATATTAGATCCTAATGTAGGCCCCTAAAGTCACAATTCACTAACAAGAACAGTCAGCCAATATTCATTTTTATAATTCAGAAATTCATTATTTTAGGCTAATTTTGGTAACAATTTCTATGAAGCCCATATTCACAAATCATTATCATTCTTGAGAGGTTGATGATGAGTATTTGTAAACAGTTTTCTAAAGTTTAATATTACTTCACAAATCTCTAATAATGTGCTATAAATAATTCCTTAATTTTTTATTTATTTATTATTTTTTTTTAAACTTTCGTGCAGACAGCAAGTCAGATATGAAGCTTGCGAGACAAAGACCATGTTCATCCTTAGTAATTGCCTGGTCAGGGTTGCTGTGGTTTAAATTAGGTTGGTTTATATTTTGGGAAACCAAATTTGTTAGCAAATATTGTGTGTCAGGTACAAGTGTGAGTGGGATTCAAAAACTGGAGTGAGTTAGCTGAGGTTGAGGAACTGTCAGAGCCAGAATTCACAGAGCATGCTGACAGTGCTGGAATTTCTACCTCTGGGTTTTTTCCAGTTCTTTCCAATATCCCTGGGGTACATTTAATTAAAAAAAAAAATCTGGTTTAGGTCATGCACACTTCATCTTAAAATCTAGATACAGATAGTGCCATTATGTTACATCCCTTGTGTATAGAGTAAACTACTTCATATACAAAACGTCCATCACTTAAAAGCTAATGGGTATTGTTTCTTAACAAAACACCTTACATTGACTCAATTAGGATACTCTATGTATTGTGTTGTTTGCAATACTGTGTTCATTAATCAGTTACACACACTGTCTTGGCAAAGCTCGTTGTAGCTGATCCTGTCAAAGTTTGCCTATCCTTGTGGATCTGAAGGCCATCTCTTGTGGACACAATATACTCAAAATGCAAATCAGAGTGCTTATTTTCCTGGGACGTCTACTTGGACGTTTCACTGTCACGCCGCTCGTCCGTGTAAAATTCCACTTCCTAGTTCAAAACCATTACAACAGGTGTGTTAGTGACATCATCAGTGGACTTGGCAAACAATACATTTCAGGAATATAACTTTTGGCTTAACATATGAAAGCTCGTCATATGAAGATGGAAAGGAAGAAGGGAAGCACTTTTAACGGGAATGTACAAATCACTGTGAGCTAGCTAGCCAGCTAGCCAACGGGCTAGAAAGTGAGTGTGGCTTCTTCAGGATCTATTTCCTCTAGCAAAAGTAAGCCAAACATTTGGCCATATTGTGTCCGAAATGTCGGTTGCTCAATATTAATTTCTTGTTTATTGGACTGGTATGTAAAAGCAATATCTCCCTTGCAAGATGTTGCTCATTATACTGAATACTGATATTGCTTAATTAGAAACAATTTCAGAATCAATCAAGGGCAAAATTTTGGCTTTCATATTTCTACATAATTCTAAATGTAATATTAGTGGGACACAAATAGTACTCCAAATGGTACCCTAATCATGGAATCACCCAGATGTTGCTCATTTTTGCTCAGTCCTTAGACTAACTTGAATTAATATCTTTTGTACTTCCATGAACCAATATCTCTCTCTCTCTCTCTCTCTCTCTCTCTCTCTCTCTCTCTCTGTCTGTCTGTCTGTCTGTCTGAGACATGGGCTAAGTTCATCTTCTCAACCTACTTCTCAGTCGTTTCCCACATGATTTATGCCAAGGCACCAGGAAGGTCAGCGAGTTAGGAGGCAGGTAGAGGAGAGAGAGATGAAGAGAGGGAGGAGGATGGCAAAATGTCCTAGAAAAGATGGTGAAAGATGCTCCATCCCACAGTGAGGTGGCAGGTGCAGGTGAAGCTCCAATATCTTTGTCTTGTAACTAGAATGTGTCCCAAAAACTAGTGCTACAGAATTTCCAATGTTGTAAGAAGTAAAAAGAACATGGACACAGGCTCCAGAGTGGCACCATATTATCAGGAGATTTCAAAGAGAATTCCAAGAGAACAAAATTGCCCCTGCTCTCCCTGGTCAATCAGAGTGATGTTAGCCAATCTTAGGTGTGTGTGAGCTCATGTATGCCAAAGAGTACGCTTAAAACGCTTTTCCTCCGAGTGTGTTCAGGTGTGCTTTGATGGTACATGAGCAGCAGAAAACTGTCTAGAAATCTAGAAATGTCCAGAAATGACTACTTTTGCTACTGGCTAAGGCTCGGGTAATGATCCTACATGAGATTGATCTCATTTTAAAGAAAATGCTGTTTTGATGGATGAGTTCTGGATTGCAGTTGACTTGTACAGTATATAGATGATTTTAAGGCCACTAACATTTTAGGAAAACCAAAGCAAAAACAAAAGATTTTTGCTGTCCCTGCTTTGTAAAAATAAGCACTGTGTACTCTCAAGTCTCTTCAAGAGCAACGTGTGTATACAGAGTGTTTGGGAGCCACTATTAAGGACACTGCATTATACATTGCTGCAGATTTGTTGGCTCACTTGTTGATGAGAGTAAAGGCTCGTTTCAGCAGAGAGAAAGAGACTTATGGCAGTCAGTTACAGGAGATTACACAGGATCAAAGGCATAATTTTCTAGACATAATTTTCATCAGGGCTATTTCTGGGCATTTAGCTAAGTGACGACTACCTTATTATTTTATATGCAAGAATTGATACTTCATCTTGTAATCTTGGATATGGGAAAACAATTTAATAAACAACAACAAAAACAACTAAACATGAACTATATACACAAGGAATTAAAAGTTGAATCTGTCTTAATAATGTACCTGCATCATATATTAATGAATCACAATCAATCCTAAAATATTTCTTTGGAATTGTCTTGTGTAACTGTATGTACACACACACACACACACACATATATATATATATATATATGAGAGAGTGAATAAAAGACAACATACGAGTGTGTGGACTCATGGAATGAGTCCACAGTTTTGCCTTTATACACCACCACAATGGATTTGAAATAAAACAATCAAGATGTGATCGAAGTGTAGACTTTCAGCTT
>CM075005.1:27880258-27911332 GCA_037576675.1 Pangasius sanitwongsei
TTTTTTTTTTTTGTTTTTTTGTGTTATTTTTTTTTTTTTTTTAGTGTGTTTTTGTTTTTATATATATATATATATATATATATATATATATATATATATATATATATATGACACCGATATATAAAAAAGCTGAAACTATGATGAAACTATGCACGTTTACTCTCTTTCTGTCTAATTCTCAGTCTCTTACACCCTCACATGCAAATCCATTCCTTTATTACAGTCAGACATACAAAACAAATACAGATTGCCAGATAAAAATCTGATATGCTCTCTTTCTCCCAGCTAAATAAAGAATGTTTTCAGAATGGCATGTTTCAATCAGGACCTGGACAAATATTCCTGACAAAATGTGAAGAATTTACAGCAGTAGTTTTCCGTGCCCTATGGGGGCTGGTTCACTCACTACATAGAATAATAATGCCATGGTCATGGTCTCTGAATAAAAAACAATAATAACAATATTACATGCACTATCAGACCATCTGTGGCCTGGAGCATGGAGTGTTCACGATTCAGTAGTTCTCTGTGTATGTGTATGTGTGTTTGGATTTTTTTTTTTTTTTTTTAGATTGAATGTATCAGGAAATTTGTGCATTTTAAAAGGGCAGTTATATTCATATAATATATTCATAACTGAAATATGATTTCTTTTACATGTATCTTAAACAGATTTGAAACGACTATAGTAATTGAAAACTCAGTTGATCATGACATGTGGTCATGGAGTAGAAGACACCTGAAGATATTTTAGAGAATTAAACGCTGTTTAGACAGTTGAGGGAGGGAGTTTGACTGAAACAGAGATGTGTCGGAATTTTGCATGTGTCTGACCCATTTGCATTATTTTATTAACTTGACAACTCAAAATAAGGAATTAAATGTGAACTCTTGGGACAAAAATCTAAATAATAGTGTGTGCTAGATCAAGTGCTATTCTTTAAGCTGCCATATAATGAAGGTGGGAGCCATAATATTAAATTAAACTAGATTTGCTGTGATTAAAGTGATAATTACAACTAAGACTATACATGTAGTAATATATTAACAGTATACTAGACTCGTGTTAGTTTATTTCAATGCTTGCCATCTTCATATATCATCGTATTAGTCCCTTTTATTTGCATTTTAAAATGGTTTATAAATGTTTTTATGTTGCATCATATTACATTTGACAGCAAAGAAAAAACACCATTTTGTTCTTAAGTCTGTATTTTCTATCCCTGTTTTTTTTCCCCCTGCCTTAAAGATAAGTATTTGTGTTTTAAAGACAGTGATCTAGACACTAGAAACACCTGGCTAGAAATATCTGTCTTGGATGCTTGTACTCTGGCAATCTCGGGGGCATGAACTACACAGAGGTAATTTACATCATCTAAGTGGAGAACCCAGAAAATCCACTTCATCAGCTGCGTAACTCAACTCTGAATACGAATAACTTTCCCTACGCACTTTTTGATGTAACTTTTGGACTCAACTTGCCAGCTCTGAATACAGCCATATATCAGTATGTAAATGTGTGTATGTGTTATATCCCAGGGAGGAGTACTGAGTTACTATCTTCCAAAACCTTGTCCTACTTTATCCCTATAACCATCTTTTCACCCTGATCTGAAATTTGAAGAACACCACAGCTGTCAGTGACAATAAATACTGAAGGGACGACTGTGAAAGCATTGTACTTTCATACAGCCTTGTCAGTTACAAACCCAAGCAGTCTGACACAATTTCATTGTTTTTGGCTCCATGAATTGGACTTGATGAATGAAGTGTGTAACTTGTCCCAGCTCAAGAAACTTACTTCAGCCTTGCTGATTGCTTGGAAATGTTTCTACGTAGTTTCTGTATTGTTAGCTACAGACTTGACCAGTGTACTGGCGAACGAATGATTGCAGAATGATTGATGCGTGGCACAGCCAATAAAAACAGCTGAAACATTGGAATTAAAAAGTGTAGAGGGGGCCATTTAAGTAGGCAATTTTCTATCCCCCCCTCCCCCCCCCCCCCCCATGTCTTACTGATGAGATAATCCGATTTGGGGTGTGAGCCTTTGTAATAAATGGTTGCTTTGCAGATAATGCGTCTGATTGAAGAGTTGTCCAATCCTTGATTGATTGTTTAACAAGAAACTCTTGAAGACAGGATTGAAAGAAGTCCACACAGAACAGAGAACATCTGACACACATTCCCCTTCCCCGTCTCCATCTGTGATTCTAACTGTTTCTGTACATGTTCACAGGAAGATAGTGGATTACCTTTGTACAAGTTCTTGTAGCACGTTCTTGTCCCAGTGTCTTTGGATGCTTGGAAGTCTTACAACCTTGAAAGAACCCTTGGAAGAACAGTTTTTAACACACTTTTACCCCGAGATGTGGTGAGCTTGGTGATGCTGCAGGACGGTTGGCTTTTTGCTTTGAAAGTGCAATTTTTCTCCTGAGATCCTCATTAATTGTGTAAAAAATTCTCAAGGTTTGTGAGAAGATGAAACAACCTTATCAAGGTTACAAGCCTGCATACTGTCTGCGACTTTGTTTTGGCTGTTGTGTATGAATGCTCCAATCACACACTTTGTAGCATAACATGTTCATCTGCACAGTTCATCCAGCTACCATGTGCACAGTATCCTCCATTTCAGGTTGATCGTTTTTTTCCTCCAATTACGTCTTGGTGTACGCCAGAGTACCAAGACTTTACGGACTGTGGGAAAGGTGCAGCCATGGTGTGTTCAGGATGAATTATTATTATTTATTCGTTCATATGAATTCATCAGTTACAGTCTTTACAATTGACAAAGAATAACGTCATGGTAGAACTGTGTTTGTACCTACTGTATAATTTAAGGCTGTAAAATTCCTTAAAAAAAAGTTAGTGTAAAAATGTTAGATTTACACCAACACAAATCACTCAAAACTAGAAATCTACTAATAGCGACATTTTTAAAAATAAAACTAAACACTAATTTTGTTCTTCATTTCTTTCTTTTTTTCCTGCCAGTTGTTAAAACTGGTATCATATGCTACTTGTTAACATTTTAGCTCAGCCTTTTTTTTTTTCCCTTCTATTACAGGATAGGTCGAGACAAACAGCTGCCCCTTGTGGTTGTATTTGGTATGACTTTTTTTTTTATTTCTTATTTTTTAATGAAAATCATTTTTCTGTCTTAAACCACTGACCCCATGTTTTAATCAAATTAAATAACATAATTAAAGGAAGCTTTTTTGCCAAGTTAATGGGCATTAAGAGTAGATTTCTCTGCTTGCTCTCACAAGTCAGATTGGTGTCATTCTGTCAATAGTATTCTTATTTTTTGTTACTGCGCTGTAAGAATCTTGATTGCACACATTTATTGCATGCAGTAGTGTTATATATTTATTTATGTGTCTTTTAACAGACTGTATCCCATATACAGGGATATTTATGTTGCAAACGCTCGAAAATGTTGGCCGTGTTGTATAAGTCTAACTCAAGGGCAGAGCTTTTATTTAAAATGGCAGAATGAGCGGCTTCTCTCTGAACTATAGTAGCTAAATGCCAATGTTTAGTAACACAATAGCATTTTTTTTCCCTGAAAGTGATCCAGAATCCTACATTATTAATTCATGCTGCTAGTCATTGCAACCTTGGGGGGATGAGGGGGATATAGGGATGGAGAAAATGGGAAGGAAAGAAATAGAGAAGAAAGTATATGATGATGGGAGGGGTGGATGAGTTTGAAAAGTCCAGGATGAAGATTGGAGGAAAGAGAAAGGATGGTGCGTGTTAGGTTTCTGTCCTTGGGAAGGTGCAGCCTGTGGGATCGATAGAGAAGCCAAAGCAAGGCTGAGATGCAAAGATCGGGTGACGTTGCAGTTTCACCACCTTTGATCCGAGATGCAAACAAGGACATACACTGACCACAATAGAGGTAACGAGAGATAGAAAATAAGGAACAAAGAAAGTGAGAGAAAGAAATGTGCATGTTAATGATGAGACATTAAGAAGTCGAATGAGATGAAGAGTGGAGAAAAGGTGAAAGAGGGAAAAGGTGCATCTTCTGCCTCAGGGACTTCCAGGAACTGGTGTTTTTCAGGAAATGTACAGTGTGCTGAGAATATTAATGGAATAACATACACACTTTACCACTGAGGAATGTCAAATTTAATGCAGTGCAATAAAATATCCCTATTTAATTTGCCGCTTTAGAAAATGAAGCAAACCAGTTGGTAATCAGAAAAAAAAAATGTTTAATCAAAAAAAGACAATTTGGATGACCCAGGTTTTGGCACCGGGGCTTAAGAAATGCTGCAGGCAACACTGACTAGCTAGTGAGTGGCGCTGGTGTTTTGAAATGATGACAATAGTGATAGTAAACCAGTTAAAATTATCACTGGACTGAAGATGAATGAAAAATATCTTGAGACACCATAAAAGCCCCCAGAACATCTTGAAGCCCATCTCTCTAATCCAAGATATTTTGGCCCAGTTTTCTTGGTCAAATTGCTAAAGCACTGACAGATTGGATGGGGACTGTTTGTGAACAGAATTACAGAATTTAAGTAAAACATTCAGAGGCATGGAGCAACAGCATTACTGATTTTTCTCCCCTCTTCTCATGCAGTTGCAAATCAAACTGAGTAATGGTAAGACCACCCTCTACTGGCCAGACTGTATAGGCAGGGCATTAAGCTTTGTTAATGTTTGCCTGTTGGAACTTAAATCTCCACCACGCTTTCAAGTCTCTTGCAGACTAGACCGCACTTTTTTCTAGAATCAGCCTGTATTTGGTCCCATCCATCTTGCCTTCAACCCTAACCAGTTTAACAGTCCTGTTAATGAAAAGAATCTCCAGAATGCGATGCTACCACCACCATGCTTCACCATGTTTTATATATATATATATAATGCATGTATGTGCTATATATTTGTTTAGGTCTATGATTCCCAAATGTAATCCTAATCCAGTTCATGGACTTCACTCATGTAAACGCATTTTATATGCAGGCATTTTTAGAGATGAATGATCTTTCTCAAGCACTGCCTCTGAGGGCATAATAGCTTACTATGTAAATAGCAAATATGATGCTGAGTCATAGCTGCCATTGTTTGCCTCTAGAAGCCCCATGACATTTAATCTCCTGGTGTTCAGACAGATGTGTATGCAGGTAAGAGTTCAGAGGCTGTGCAAATTGGACATGTGCTCTCTTGATTGTCAATTATATGCTGTACCATCACCCATTATGCCTTGGTAAAATGTGGACAGATGCTTCGTGCTTTGGATCTTTCAATTGGACTGCTGTCGACATACAGCTAAATAAAGCTTTCATACCTATTGTCTCATGTTTCTCACACCACGCAGATCGTGACGCATAGTTAACCTTTTAGAAAAATGTAGAATTGCGGATGGGTAGAGGGCTTGAAGTCTAATCTCCATTATACTTTGAAATAGGTAATTGTTAAGCTTGTTAATTTAGTAAGGATAAAAAACATAAGGTGTGCAATCACAGGGTGGTGTTAAAGGTCCATTCATGAAGTTGAGTTACTGTTACCACCCTGAAGTAAATTATTTTCCTAAATCACAGTGCCCTGAAATGTTTTACTCCTCTTATACCACAATAATTTGCCAACAAATCATTGCTTATTTTTATTGCTGTGGAACAACAAGCTAGTTCCTGTTATCACTTACATCACAGCAGCTGTAAATAGTCGTTCCCTAACCAGCCTGTTTTTATCTCTCTTGAAGTTAATAAGACAAAAAACTCAGCATAACATGTTACTGAGAAACCAGAAAGCATAAGCAACTCCATCCTGAAGACTTTCCCAATGTCAGAAAGCTTAAATTTACAGATTTACAGATTTGCGTTTATCTTTAGTTCCCTCACCTTTTGCTTTCACTCCCAGACACAACAAGCAGCAAAAATATAAGGTCAATACTGTTTAAAAGATTACCGCTGGGAAATTTTGAATGGTTTAATATTTGTATGTGATATTATCCAGTACAGTCCTTGTTTTTGCTAGAGATTGCTCACAGTATTCACAATCTCCTACAGCACTGGCGTACAGTTTGAGATACAGAACAGATTTGGTTCTTGCGATGTTTGGGGTCCACTTGCACCCAGTCTATACGTCCTTGCCTCTGTGACTGTGGAAAAGGAGATTTACTGAAAAATAGGTGTCAGAAAACCAGCTCTTGCTAAGAGGATTTTGTCCTGAATGTGGCGGAATGAGGATGATTTTGGAGAGCTTGTAATGACAGCAAAGGCAGAGGGGGAAGTGAAAGAGGGGGATAGAAGATGACATGTCATCTATGGGAATCTCTGGAAGAACCAGTAGGAAATAGGAGAGGATGTGTACCAGAAGCCAGTGTTAGAAAAAGCAGCATTCTCTCACCTCAAACTGTTTTAGGGAGGTAAAATTGTCGCTTGGGCTTTTTCCAGTCTTCAACTGCTTGTGCCTAGTCTAGCCTCGGATTCCTGTTCTTGGCTGACAGGAGAGGAACCCAATGTGGTCTTTTGCTTAGGTAGCTCATCCGCCTCAAGGTTTGATATATTGGCCATTTTGAGATGCTTTTCTGCTCAACATGGTTGCAAAGGGTGCTTGTTTGGGCTGCTATAGCCTTCCTGTCAGCTTGACCCTGTCTGCCCATTCTCCTCTCAGCAAGGCATCTCAACACTCAGTTTTTTTTTTTGCTTTTTGCACCGTTTTGTATAATCTGTAGAGAGTGTTGTGCGTGAAAATCCCAGGACATCATCAATTTCTGCAATACTCAAACCAGCCTGTCTGCCACCAACAAACATGCCAAGGTCAGAGTCACAGAGATCACATATTTCCCCATTCTGAAATTTGATGTGAACATTAACTGAAGATCTTGACCTGCATCCATGACCTGTACCTGCATGATGATGTGCATTGCTCTGCTGCCACATGATTGGCTGTTTGGATACTCGCATGAATGTACAAGTGTACAGGTGTTCCTAATAAAGTGGACAGTGCATGTTGACAGTATCAAATGAAGACTATTTCACCGAATTTGAGCTCCTAAAATTGTGTGCCGGTTTGAAAGAGTGAGGACAATGTGGTTTCCTTCAATATCATTTGAATCAAGTCATTAGAAAATGTAGAAAAAAGGTAGCCCTCTCTCCTTGACCTCTCTTGTAACTTCTGTACAATTCCATGAAAGTATTTGTAAGCTGTTCACGACCCATTTCTTCACTCGGCTTTGAAAAATTTGAGCCCGTCATCTCCTGCTTTTAAACGGAACTTCGTGTCCTGTGCCTCTCTTTCTCTCTCACTTTTAATTTCTCACCTTGTCTATCTGATCAGTGGTGAACAGCTGCGTCCCAAATCCGAGTGCAAATAAGCCTGAATAAACACAAAGCCTCTCATTTTACAGGTTATCTAATCCCATAATCCTTTGCGTGCATGTCCTAACCTTCCTTCCCCTGCCAACACTGAGCGCTGCCTGCTCGCCCAAGTGACTCTGCGTTCAGAGGAGACCCTGAATATTAATCACGGCTTGGTTTGAAGATTACATCGTCACTGCTTTGTACTGTTTGCTGCAATGTTATGTAGTCATAGACGGGACTAAAAAACACAAAATGGCGAGTCACACCAGTGGGAGAGTGACTTTAGAAAAGATTAGAAGTGAAAGCTTGATTGAAACTTGATTGATGACCAAATATTATTGCAATAATTATTTTCGTCTTGTACCACAGCGCTGTTGAATTCTCAAATCTGACTGCACAAAAGGTATTGATTAATTTCTAGAACGGTTTTCTATTAATGCACTTGTGCTAATACGTCGCGGTTTCTATAATAACGACACAGGGAATATAACGCTCCATATAAACCAGTTTAAAATTATGATCTGGTGAAGGTTTCTGTGAGGAAATCCTTTATTTATTTTTGTTTAACATTTTTGGAAGGAGTCTCCAGTGTCAGTGCTTTGTAACAGCCAGAGGTAAAGCTTTTTACATTTGTTTTGTTGTATAAAGTTCAAGAGAATAAAAATGAGACTGTGATAGAAAGACTGTTTATAGCAGGTATAGTGAAAGACTAGAACAAAAACTAACCTGTTTTGCAGATGTTCCGCAACATAGACGCGAAAGTAGAACCGAAACGTGTCTTTCTTTAATTTTTTTTTAATTAAAAAAAAAAAAACCTGCAACCATTGGCAGTTTGTTGTGGTGTAAGGCAGTGGTTCTGAAAGTGGAAAGTGAAATCACAACCAAGCGTTATTATATTTAGAGCTCCAAGCACCTGTGTTCTATCAGTGAAAAATTCAGGAAGAGAAAGCTCCAAAAAAATTAGAAAGATTTCAGTAATGCTCATGAAATAAATCCATGCTGAGGGGCGTGAGTGGAATTTATTTTACAGTTCAAAGGGTCCCTGGCTACAAAAATCTTTTTTAACTACTGGTATAAGAGGAATAAAACACTTTGGGATGTGCTGTTGTGTAAAGATGCTGCAGAAGGAGTGTATTAAGGACAACTTTTTGTTTCATATTTTCTGTAGAAGGACCAGTCATGAGGGTTGCTTATATTTCACCTTATTGTGCCCGTACTCATGTGACCCGAACAAAGTCTCTTAAACACAAATATGGGGGAAAAAGTTGGAAAAACTTATTTTTAGGCAATCTCCTTACCACTGCCACAAGTAGCCCTTCTTCACTCTGTCCTGTATTACACGGCTTCCAAGGGATGCTGGGTAATTGTGGAATGGATAAACAGGAGGGCACTGACTGTGTTTCTGAGAGTAAACACGCATGACGCCTGACACTTGTTCAATTTCCCCATGCTGGCTCGCCTCCGCTCTTTAGGAAGCTCTGGCTCCAATTAGTCAGCCAGGGCCAAGCAAGGCACGGATTCCCTCCACAGCGAACACACACACACACACACACACACACACACCTTAATATCTTTGTAGCGTATTCCATATAATTCTGTATTACTGTAGGTAAATACTGCCATGCCTAATCTTAATCTTTTAAAGAAATGCTAAAATCTAATACAAGTATTATAAAGAGTACAGTAATGTGAAAGAAGGGATGGCATCTGAGGAAGTCAAAAAGGAAAAAAAAAAAATACAAAGAGATAAAAACCGAGTCAAAGAATGTGAAGGAAGGAAGGAGGAGGAAGCCTGAAAGTGAGGCATGTCAATAAAGCAGTGTGAACTGAAGTAGTGTGTGTTACTGCTAGTTTGACCATCAGGAGGTTAGGCCCCATTTTCTTCTCTCACTTTTTATTTTTATTTTTTTTGTACTTGAATGAATGTACTTGAGTGGATTAATACGTGCTATGGAGGAAGGAAAGATCTTGACCCTCTGTCTTTCAGGCGTTCATGCTGTCGGTATCATCATGTCAGTGTGTTTGTTTGCTTTCATCTTCTCTGTTTTTCTGTCACTGAAGCAGATGCGATGTCTTGATGTGATCTGCTGGCGGGAGGATTGACGTGACTGTTTCTGTTTGTTTTATTTAAATTCAGCACTAACACAGGGACAGACAGCCTCGGTTAACATCAAAACCTGCAGAGAATTATAATGAGAGGTGAAGGATGGAGGGAGAGAGAAAGATAGGATGTTTTAAAGAGGAATGACAGTGATGCGGAGACTCTAAATGTGTGGGAAATATGTGGGAAGAGGTAAACTGTAAACTGGGATTTTGAACAAAACATATCCGACACCTCATTACCCTCCCATTCCCCTCACAATTACTCAGCCAGCATGCGCGCGCGCACACACACACACACACACACACACACACACACACACACACACACACACACACACACACACACACACACACACACACAGTATTTAGCTCATTGGTCATGCACAGTCCTCCATTCTGCCCCACCGTTTTCACATTTTCCCACAATCAATCAGCTAGAGTGCTAGTCAACTGCAATACAGTGAAACCTAAATGCAAGAGACGTACTTCCCCTGGCCTCTGTGACCTGAATGTTTGACTGTGAAGCTTAAAAATGTGCGTGTAATATTAGTCTAGATCTAGATGTCAAACTCGAACTCTGTCCTGGCAATATCAGCATTTTTGTGAGCCCTTGAAGGGTCATGAACTAAAGCTGTTAATTTTTAAACCTATTATTATCTGTTCTGTCGATTAAAAGCAAGAACCTAGGATCGGAAAGTAGAATAGGACATTTCCTAACAGAATAGGAAAAAGAAGGCCTAAACGAATCCGTTCAGTTCTATTCACTGTGCGACGATTTGTGAGGTAGCCCAGGAAAACCCATCTGAGTTAGAAAACAGCCAGAAATGATGATTTGAATTGTTTTTTTGTTTTTTCTGCCAATATCTTGCTGACATCTCTGCCTTAATAAAGCATATGTGTTTTTTACTGGAAATATTTTTATTTAGATTACATTCTAACCTTTTCCTTGGTATCTGCCTGCACTGGCCTAAGGCTAAGAGCTTCAGTTAATGTTCACATCATACTTCAAAATGAGGGAAAATGTGATCTCAGTGACTTCATTGCGGTATGGTTGTTATTGCCACGTGGGCTGGTTTGAATATTTCAAAAAATTATGATCACCTGACATTTTCATGCACAACAGTCCCAAACAGAGTGGTGGGGAAAACAAAAAAACATCCAGTGAGCATCAGGAGTGCTAAAATAACTCAAATAAGCTGTCTCTACAACCATGGCGAGCAGAAAATCATCTCGGAACACACGTTGAACCTTGATGAGGATGGGCTACAACAGCAGAAGACCATGTCAGGTTTCATTCCTGTCCCATGAGAACAGGAATCTGAGGCTACAGTGGGCACGGGCTCACAAACCTGGGCAGTTCAGGATCACAAAAGCATCTTGATTTCAGATACCACGTGTTGATGGTAGGGTCAGAATTTAGTGTCAACAGCATGAATCCATGGACCCGCCTTGCGTCAACAGTTCAGGCTGCTAGTGGTGGTATAATGGTGTGGGGAGTGTGGGTTTTTTTTGGCACACATTGGGCCTCTTAATACCAGCTGAGCATCATTTGAATGCTGCAGCCTATCTGAGTATTGTTGCTGACCATGTGCATCCTTTTATGGCCACAATTTACCATCTTATAATGGCTACTTCCAGCATGATAATGCACCATGTCACAAAGCAAAAGTCTCAAACTGGTTTCATGAACATGACAATGAGTGTAATCAGCATTCCTCAATGGCCTCCCCAGTCACCAGATATGAATCCAATAGAGCAACACTGGGATGTGGTAGTATTGGAAATTTGTAGCATGAATGTTCAGTTGACAAATCTGCAGCAAATATGCAATGCAATCACATCAACATGGACCAAACAGGAATGTTTCCTGTTCTGACAAGTATTAATATGGTGGTCCTAATAAAGTGTCTGTATTGCATATGTTATCTTTGCGGTGCCCCTTAGGGGGACGGGGGTAAGATTGCGTTAAGACTGATTTATACTTGCTGTTCAAGTGTCGCTTGTGCACGTCCTCAGCGATTAATGCGACATGCCCGTGTGCTACAATACATGTGAACAGTTCATGTGAACAGTTCCACTCACGTAGCAGTTGCACGCTTGCACTAACATGTGGATAAAGTGAAGTATATTTGCATCTAGATGCATGGATTTGAGAATTATTTTCAGATAATAAGTGATAGAACATATCAGCTTTAAGAAAAAGCTGAATATTCTCTTGAGTTTGGAGATTTTTCCCACTTTCCATTTGGCAGTATATTTCAGGTCAAGTAAGCACTGTCTGCTTATTGGCAGCTGACACTGGCAATTTCAACTACCTTAACATTTCAGATTTTTCACTCCTTTTTTTTATGAGATCTGCAGTGACTTAGAAAGTTTATTACACAATTTTGCCCACAGAGAGAAAAAAAAGTGTTTTATCCTTGAAGTATTCAGACAGAAGAGGATTCACACATGTCTACAAGTAGAGGGCAGGGACAAAGTGGGGGTGTGTGTGTGGGGGGGGGATCATATACACCTACCCAGTTTGGAACAAAGCCACTAGCTGTAAAAGAGATCCTTGAGGACAAGAAGTAAATAAAAAATAAGGAGGGAGAATACAGAGGAAATAAAAAGAAAGAATCATAACCAGCATCGAGACAATACTCAGTGTTCTCAGAGGTTCTGTGGTGTGCATTCATGGGTCTGCACATATTAAGTATGGGTTGCTTATTAAAGACATATGCACATTCTCAAGAATGTGTGCGTTTATGTGAAAATATTCATGTTTAAAGACTTGATTGTTTTTTTTGTTTTTTTTTTACAGGATACTTTTATTTGGTATTTTATCCAGATAGCATAAATGCCTATATGTCTGTATAATTTTCTAGTGTGACATGTTGAGTTTGCCACATTCTATCTCCAGGGTCCCTGGTTCAAGTGAGTCTTTGTGGTTTTACAAGTTTTCCCCCTTCTCTGCATGTATTTCTTCCAGGTTCCCGAGTTTTCTCCCACTATCTAAAAACATGTCTGAAGTTGGATTGGCTACGCTAAATTGTCCCAAGGTGTGAATGATCGTGCCTATCCCGGGAACTCTGGAAACAAGGTATACAACCTGGAATGGATGCCAGTCCACTGCAGGGCCCCATTGCATACACACACAAACTGGAGATCCCTCACGGGTTTCCTTGTGACTGGCTTGTTCATTAGGGATCTAAATATAAATCTGGGAATGGATCACTGTGAAGCTCCTTTCTATGAATATCCTTTGTTTGTAAAGCCTTATCATTGGGAGATCGCATCCAGAAATGCCACAGCCATTGATGGCCAGGAGTCAAGGGAGCAAAATTGGCTGTGCTTTCTGGGTGGGAGGAATGGCATTACTGTCCTGCCTGTCAATCACAGTGACGCTAACCAATCGTGAGCTCATATATGCAGAAGAGGGCAGATAGTGTAAATAAGTTGTTTGAGTCTGCAGTTCTTTTGCGCTCAAATGCTAAACTATGAGTTGCTGGTTTTGCAAGGCATCATTTCCTACCAGAAATAAAAATAATGGTTATTTCTCTTCACCAGCTCTCTGTGCATCAATGGCTTTTGCAGAGAATCACTGACCATTTGTGTAATGAATGATCTCAGTTATAGATTTTGAACTGTACATCTGTTGTCTATAATTGCATTACAGCCTATAGAGTTAATGATAAATGATATTGACACTACACTGTAGTCTGCAGTTTATTGTTGAATGTTGGTTCTTGGTTGGGTCAATAGATGGGTCGATTGGCGAAACTGATGACATGGCAACCAGACCAATTTACTAGGCCAATTAACCCAACCACATGGACCTACAAGCAATTATAGAGCCTTTCTCTTGTAGCTCCACTGGGGATGTACTAGACTATTTAGCCAATGTTTAACACGGGGAAACAATAGGCTATAAAAAAAAAAATTCTGTGAGCAAGCAAGTACATAAATCAAAAATTAATTTCAGTATTATCTCAACACTGAGTTTTTGCCCATCACTTGTCATGCATCTCTACTTGAGTTATTGTCTTTCCTGAAAGAGATGGCATCAGCAGGTTTCTGCCTTCATTTAACAATGACTGATGTGTCTGCTTCCATTCGTAGTTATTTGTATTGGATAAATGAAGTGAGTAAATGTAAGGAAAAAGAAGTCATGTTCATTCTCGAAACTTTTTAACGCCCACGGAATGATTGTCATATTTTGACGACAATTTGGAATATCACCTGGTTTTGCTTCCTACAGCTTCAGAAGCACTTTACTTGCACCCTTGATGAAGGACTTTTTTGTCTGGAAAAAACCTGTTTGTCTGAAGACTTGTTGTATTCTCTAGTACTGGGTGGAATGATGGATGATGTGCTATAATCAGGGGTGTCTGGTACAAATGGGCTAGCAGGGCTGTCTTTGAAAGATGAAAAAGGCTCCAGTATAAGATTATTTACTGTTAACAAATGTCTTAATGTGGGTTGTTTTGGATTGTTGAGAAACTGAATGCAACAGCACCACCACTGGAAGTAAGTACAAATACGGAGAATGATGTGAAGATGTGAGCCTGGGACTGATTTCTTTCTAGCCCAGACTGTATATTCAGGCAGCCTGTCATTGACTGTCGTGTCCCGTGATTACATGAAGTAAAATGTCACCTGGATTTGATCTTCATTTGGGCTGACATTTTTCCCCACCTGCTTCACTGATGCATCTGAAAGACATCAGCAGCAGTAATTAAGAATGTGCATGTGTGTATAATGAAAGCAAATAAGGCGGATTATTTACTCGAGCATCCTTTTTTTTCCCCCTAAAATGTCTTCGGAGGACAAACTAGAGTAGATAGACTTAAGCAGACATTTTATTCATTTTGCATCCTAAGGCCTCTCTATCTTCTCATTATTTCCAAGTCAAAAATAATTGATGCTGAAGACTGGACCAGAAGCATGGCCTACTTTCAGTTTGTGCACTTTTGTATGTAATAGTTTGAGCATTCACGGACAAGCAAGAAAACAATCTACATAATACTCCAACACATTAGCTTATTACATACTCAATGACTTCTTTCCTGTCTCATTTGCATCCTTTTCCCATGATCCCATTACTGATGCCATTGCTGACCCTACATCAGAAAATCCATCTTTTTTTTCCCTTGCATTTTTATACTCACTGTAAAATCACTCATACTGCTCATTTGGGACTTTTATTTTTTTAAATTACGTTTTCCTCTGGGACATGTAAGAGTGTAACAGCATACAGCGTAAGCCCCAATATAAGAGCAGTTTTATCATTCATGACACTCAATCAGGTTTTGTGCACACAGCGAAGTGTGTGACTTTAAAAGAAAAGGTTCAGTGAAGTTAATTTTCATTTCTCTTTTCTTCTCCCTTTCCATTTCTCTGTGATCTGTGATTATTAATCTGTGAAATCGTTAGTGTAACTCTGCCCTTTGCCCATGCTCCCGATCCAATGCAAACACCAGTCTGTTCTCACGCTCACCATTTTTGATTAATAGCACACGTGCTCTAGCAAGCACGAACATGTATATATGTTCTTTCTCTTTTCAGTGTCGATGCAAATGCACACACACCTTCCCAGACATGTACAGCTTGTCCCCATGTCCCTTACTGATAAATGAAATTCTCAATTCTGTCTGGTCAGAATTTTCTGTAATGGTTATAGATGTTGAAAAGAGAACACTGTCCATGCAGTGTAAGTTAATAAAATGCGCATAACCAAATTTGTCAATCCAAACCTTGGTTCAAATGTCATAAGTTAAGCTAAATAACTTAAATAAGTTATCCTTTTATTTTTGAAACAACCCTATCAGACATTCAGAAAGGAGCTATGTGTTTAGCTAATGTATTGTATATGCATATGGGATGATGTATATTTTTATTTCCAGTGCTCACAATCATCTACTTTAGTATATTACAGTGCAATTAATCTGATTCTTAATTTGATCAAGCAAATCAAATTAGTTCACAACAATATCATTACCACCTTTTAACAACCATACAGTGGACCCAGTCAAGGAAACGGTTATTGAGGCGTCAATATTCAGTAAAATCCTGGGGAATATTCAGAGATAACAGTGCTGCTATGTACAGTCAGGTCCATAAGTATTCGGACAGATATACAATTTTCATAAATTTGCCTCTGTACACCGTCACTATGGATTTGAAATGAAGCAAATCCTTCACTTGCATTGACATCTCTTTGGTCCGCATGTTCCCACATGAACAGCTACCAAATAGAAATTCAACACTTAGAATCAGCTCTTCAACTCAACACTTCAATCAGCCCAGGGTCAGGCAGCAGGGAGACATGGGAAATGAATGATGAACTTGTGATCTGAAAGCTGTTAAAAAGACTAGTTTGCATTGCGAGAAAGAGGTGGGAGGGGAGAGAGAGACTGAACTGATGGCTTTTTAATACATCATTCTAATGATACATATGGTGCTGGACTCTGAGAAATATTTAATATTCAGGAAACCTTTAACTCTCTCTATATATATATATATCATCTATCAACTCTCTACCCAGTATCCCTCTATATCTAAAAGTTTTCATCCACAATTTTTAAGTTTGACAAACTTATGTGCTCATAAGCGTAGACGAAGATATGTTTAAAAAAAAAAAATGATAGGAGAAAAAAGTATAGGGACACCACAAATGACCAATATTTAATACTTTGCTGGAGCATGGCAAGTCATCTTCAATCCCCTAAGGTTATGAGGGTCCCTCTGATGGACTTGCAGTTTCAAAATCCTAAATAATTGTTCAATGGGATTCAAGTCAAGAGATTGGCTAGATCACGCAAGGCCTTTGTGAGTTAGTTTGGCTATATATTTGGGGTGGTTGTCTTGCTGAAATGGCCATCTTCTCCCCAAATTCAGTTTCTAGATTAAATTTCTTCTCTAATCTGCCTCGGCACATCGCTCTATTTATGCTTCTTTCGATGACGTGTAATGGCACAGTACTCTTTGCAGAGCAGTACCCACTTCCATACTTGACTGTGCGTATGATGTTCTTGGAATCAAATGCACAACTCTTCTTTCTCCAAACATGAAGAGCTGAATTATTGCCAAATAGTGGTTTTTTTTTTTTTTTTTTTTTGGTTTCATCTGACGGGAGAATGTTGTTCTAAAAGAGTCCTGATTTATCTAAGCACTTTTAGACATGCTTCTTTTTTAAGCAGAGGAGATTTTGCATGGGGTGTAGGAACACTGAGGTTTGCCGTGTTTATTATTATTATTGTTATTATTATTGCTCTCTGGTTAACTGTTGTTCCTGCTGCTTTCAGGTCGTCCTGCGACGCTTTTCGAGTGACTGCTGGCTTCTCTCTTGCCTTGCTCGTTATTAGTCTGAGAGGACCCTGTGAAATCTTGCATGTCCGGGAATGATTGGGTGTGGTTTCCTGAACTTTCCACCTGCTTATTATTGAAACAACTGTACTACCAGGGATATTTAAGGTCTTTGCTATGGCTTTGTATCTTTTTTTCATTTGAGTTCTGTTTAATAATGTTGTCCATGAGAACTTTAGGAAGCTCCTTTACAGTCATCATGATTGCTTCTTGTTGTGGAACAGTCTTCCCAACCAGTGTCTTTTATAATGACACTAGATGCAATTTGCACAAGAACATTTTTTGCAGCCTTCAGATCTCGAACTGATTTATTTTTATGTAACTTCTTGTGTGTCTTTTTGCCATTGCAGCGTGCATTTCCAAATATTCTCTCTCTTACATTCTGCTTCCTTCATTTCGTGTTGATTGGCATGATTTTTTTAATCGTCGATGGATAGCAACAGATTGATCGATCGATCAACGTTCAACCTTGTGCAGCCTCAGAAGCACTTCTGGCCAAAATCTTCTGTTTCTCTGGAAAGATGCAGGGTTGATTTTTTTTTTTTCTTTCACCACAGTCTGAACAGGTGTATCTGAAATTTCAGTGTATATACAGATTTATGGCTTCTTCAAACCAGTGCCTCTAGTCACAAAAATATGGAATAGAAGTTGATTAAGGTTGTTAGCGAAATGCCAAAGATCAGCGTTTCAAACATAAATGGCAGTGGGACTTGTTTGGAGGAAAAGAACATGAGAGAACATGTTCCTGCATAATGCAGATTTTTGGATCACGGAATTTTTTTTTTTTTTTGCTTTCTTGTTTTAACCACTATATTAATTTTCCTTCTAGGATAAATAATAAAGGAAAGAAATTTTGCGCTGAGATTAATCTCAGAATGTCAAATAAAGGGGCACTTATCCAAGCCATTGCATAATTAAACACAATGCTGTGCTGTTATAGGGAAATAACAAACCACAGTGTGGTGCGATGCAATCGTACAAAAGTTGAGTTACTGTTATGACCCTGACGTTGATTGTTTTCCTCTAACGGTATGTCTGAAAGTGTTTTAATCTTCTTATATCACAGCAATTATGCAATGATTAATTCTTTTTTTAATTAAAGATGACGCATCATACATTTGATCTATTTATCACTATATACTGTATACAAGTAATACTGTGGAAAATCCACGAAACAAGTTAGTTCCTGTTATCACTTGCATTATAGTAGCTATAAACAATTGTTCTGTAATTATTTCTATTTTGAATAAGGCAAAAAAAAAAAAAAAAATCCTGTAATGTTACGGAGAAAACACTGCTGTCCTGAAGACTCTGCCGTGACAAATCGCTGACACTGGAGTCTCCTTCCATAAGTCTCCTTATAGAAAACGTCACCATATCCGCAACCATTTTAACAGTTTTCTTGGTTAAATAAGAAATATTTTAATCCATATACTATTAGCCACCGGACAAGTCCATGGGAACGATACCGTATTAGAACAAGCGCAGTAATATAAAACCTCAGTTGCCAGAGCTGCAGGTATAGAAAATTAGTCAGCACCTTTTGACCAATCTGAATTCTTATTCCAAGCTGTGGTATAAGAATTAATATTGCATATATACAGTGGGGTCTGAGAGCACTAGTGAAAATGCTTCTATTTCTTCTAATCCAATTTTCATCTCAAATGATATTATTGACAACAACTTGAGTGCAAAGTAGAATATTTGAAATATTTACATGAATTTCAGAGTTACTTAGTACTTGGTATATCCCCATTTTGCATTAATGACAGTGTACACTCGAGCTGGCATGGACTCTACAAGTTTGTGCAGAACCTCATGATCCATTTTGGATCAAATCCATCGGCGCGTCGTGTGAACACATGCTTCAGCAGAAGAGAATCTGACCTTTTGTACAAAGCAGTTAACATGGTCAATATCACACATTTGCTTACATTTAAATAGGGACCTGGAAATAGTGCAGAATCTTATTTAAATATTAAATATTCAAGATATTGAACATTTTATTTTCTTTGTTTTAAATATTTCAGATTTTGAAAACTTTGTTTTTCAATTTTAAAGTTAAAAAAAAAAAAAATCCCAGCTTTTCAACGTGGTCTCATGGACTTTTGGACTCCACTGTATGATATTTATTTATTTATTTATTTATTATTATTATTTTTTTTTTTTACGTCTTAAGGGAGCAGTGCCCTGGGGGGAAAAAAGAAAGAAAGAAAGAGAAAAAAAAAACCTGGCAGAAATTGCAATTTGCAGCACAGAAGAAAGAGACAGCCTGGTGCTGAAGCAGTGCTTTATTTTTTGTTCATTTTCCTTCCGTATTCTCTAAGCAACAAAAAAAAAAAGACATGAGAGGTGAATATGGAATGAGAAAAAGAACAGCGCGCACACTGTTCACTGCAGGACTGCCATCTTTTATATTTGTAAAATGCAGAGGTAAATGACCAGAGCTTTGAGTGTTCGTTTAAGAGAGGCAAAGCTGAAAGAGATGCTGGATTCGCAGACTTAAAGTGCAACCTGTTATACATTACAGTTGAAACAGAGTGAAACTCGAAACTAGGCTTCTGAATGTCAATCACAAAAAGTTGAATGGCAGGACAACGCGTTTACTCTCGTGCTCTCTTTAGGTTAAAATGCCACATTCTGCATATTAAATATTACAGTGTACTTACCACGGTGTAACTGTTCATGTACAATATTTCATATATTACTGTGTGTTTAGTTTATAGCATTTTAATAATCATCCTGATTTAAAATGTATAAGATACGAGAAGACTAAAGTTATACGTGAGTCTGCACACTGCTGATATCTTTTATCCTCAGTAAATCCTCCGCTGGCTACTAATGCACGATCATACATAATGAGAATGAATGTGCACATGTGTTAGGAGTGTGTGTGCATGTGCATAATGTTTCCTCTTGGGAAAGGGCATGTACTGAATCCCTCTTTTGCTGCTTATTGATTAAAAAAACGAGCTGTGCACTATACATATACAAATGCATACATTACAAAATAAAGCACACTCCTAGATTAAGATGCGAGTAATCAAACCTTTGACACATATGGCATGTGTTTTTCTTTCTTCATGTGCGATTCATTGATTTTTCCACATAATTAAATTAAATTTAGCATGTCATTTTTGTACATGATTCATTTTCACATGACTTTACACGGTTCATTTATTTTCACGTTATTCTTTTTGACATGACTTTTTTTTTACAATTCATTTTTCACATTATTTACACATGATTTTTAGACATGATTTGGTTTTATGACATGCGAATTTTACGCACATTATTATATACATGATTATTTTGCAAATGTTTTGTATATTTGTATGTTTTGTTTTTTGTTTTTTTTTTTACAAAATCACGCATAAAAAAATCACATGATTTAACAATTTTCAGATGGGATTTTTTACACAATTTTTCATGTGATTTTCATGTGATAGTTTTTGACACGTGATTTTTAACATGTTTATATGCACATGAATGTTTACACAGTTTACTGATTTTTAGACGATTCATTTAATTTCACATCTGACATTTTACACACGATTCATTTTTCTTGTCTTTTTCTTTTTTTTACTTAATTCATTTATGCTCACGTGATTTCCACATGATTTGTTTTTCACATGTGCGTTTTACACATGATTACTTCATTTTCATATTTATTTTATGTCTCTCACATGAAATCAGTTATTGAGACCTTTTCTTCAGTGGACCCACTCTTTTGTGAGGTTCTGCAGAGAACATTTAAGTGGTGCAACACAGGGACACACCTGAGAAAAAAGAGATGGAATGATAAACATCCACGAACAAGTCTAAGAAGAAAAACTTTTCAATGTTGTTAATTGAGCCAGGTGTCACCATGTTGGAGACTATTAATTTGCCTTAATGATGCTGTTGTCGTGTTTAACATCACTCAAGACTAATTACTTTCTGTATCCAGGCTTTCTTGTTAATCCTAACAGTTGTGTTTGTGAGTGTAGTGCTGTCAGAGAGAGGCACTGATTAAAGGTTCATGGCTGAACGACTGCTAAACACGCAAAACACAGGACAGGGTTATGAGAAAAAATAACTTGTGTAAGTGCAGTAATTAGCAATTTAGATGCATGTGACCTTGCATCATTGACTTTATTGTTGGTTTTATTGATTGATTATTTTCCCAGCCTTGCTCGTTCTTGATGGGCCTTTCTCGGTAATTGGGTTTATGAAGATGTACAGGTATAACAGTACACTTTTATGGCATTAACATTACGCTACAGTAATGCAGATAAATATGACACAATAAAAGCATTTAAAGTATAAGATTTTTTACAACAGGATAGCTGACTTTTTAAAGCAAATGATAGCTATTAACTGTTGAATAATTTCAAGGGGTGCTGGTTTGATCCTGACGTTTCCTCATGGTTATCTGGTTTCTTCCCACCTTCCAAAAAAAGCATGGATTGCTGACTGTGGATTCCCTTTAGGTGTGAATGAGTGTGTGAAATGGGTGTTCACTGTGCCCTGTGATAGACTGGTGTTCCTTTCAGGGTATATTCCTACCTCACTCCTAGTGATCCCAGGATAGGCACCAGATCCCCCACGACCAACCAAGACAAAGGACTTGCTGAAGATAAATGAATGAATTTTGAATAATTCAGTCTTATTTGGATTGAATTGGTTTTCAGGCTCTTGCAAGACCCTAGTCTATCAAAAGAACTAATATACATTCTGTATATATTTTAAACAGTAAAGATAAAGTAAAAATAAAAATAATAATTTTTGCTGTAGCTAATTTGAAATTTGGTTTATAAGGTGTAAACTTGTTAAGACTGGCTCACTGCAAAGTACGAGTTGATGAGGCAGGAACCAAGCACATAAACACAGCATTATATTATGACCTCTACAAAAATAGTAGTTATAGTCCAGCGTGAGAGTCATAGAATAGACAGGCGTCAACAAACAGGTTGTGTCCATGTATCTATATTTGGGGGAAAAAAATGGTCAGTGGTCAAACTCGGAACATTAAACAAGAAAATGAGATCAGGCCTAAGGATAGACATATGCACAATAAGACGAAACATCAGGATATGCACAGACAAATGAATTAAGGGATAAACACAGACCAGGTGGACAAACTGGGATAACAAACTAATGAAAGGACAGGGGTGGAGACAGGACTTAAACCAAAACAAAGGGTCAAAACGTAGAACAAGAACAAGCGCAAACAGCAGTCACTACACCAGGAATCACACCACATGCCCCAAGGGGGAATTTGACAATTTATCAGCTAAACCATGGTGTATGAAGGCTATTGGACCATTTGCTTATTTTTTTAAATACTTCTTTACACTGATAACTATAACAAGGAAATTAAAATTTGGGAAATTTGTTTGCCCTTTGCAATGAACATTTGAGCAGAATGTCTGTCAGACTTTTGCCCATGGTTCAGTATTTACCATGTTGAGAATGAAGCTTTTGAAGCTTACCTCTTTTAACAATGTTCTTGGCCTTCTTGGCATTAAATTAGACACTTGGGGTTCACCATTCATTCACCTCATTTTCCCTTGTTCCTTGAGATTCTGTCTCTATCAGTTACTCGCTCCTTGGCTTTAGGGAAGTCAGCAAAAACCACGGGACAACAGTGATCTGCTACCATCCTCCCCCCACTATCTGGGAAAATTGAAACGATAAATTATTTTCTCTGCAATCTCAGCCACCTCTCTCCATCTTTCTTAGTGATCTCTTTTTTATTTGCCATACAAATAGGAGTGTAGTGGCAGCTGAGAGGCTGAACTCGTCCTCTGCCGTGTAAGGAATGGTGAGAAAAAAAAAACAAAAAACAGCTGTATGAGAGGAGGATGAACAGAGAACAAGAGCAGTGGACATCAAAATCACTTTTATCAACTGTACCTGCCTCTTTGTCTGAGCTGGATGATATATTTTCTATAAAACCACTTGTACAATGGATGAATGGGTCTGTTGTAGTGATGGACTATACAAGCGATGGAACATTATTCAATATTCAATTCCATTATTCACTATATATATATATATTAAAAAACCTGAAGTGGGTGTGGCCTAAACCAGTTAATTACCGTTAACAAGTTATTTATTAATTATTAATAAATCTGGAGTAACCTAATGTGAAAATGACTCCTATGTTAATAAACCAAGAAGCCTGAAGAGAGTTGTTTGGTTATTAAGATCAGATATTGAGTATTGACTATTTAGTTCTCCAGAAATCTGATTCGTTTTACAAATTGTCATTTTGAGTAATAAAGCGTTACAATTTGTGGCTTACAATCACAGAAAGTGAGTTACAATGCACTAGGATAAGTATAGGATAAGGGTCTCTGTCGATGCTCTATATGTTCTGGCCCTGTCTCCCTCTCTGTACATTAATGAACACACTCCTTTTCCTATTACCGTGCCTGGAATTCAGTGCTGGAACTATGCATCTGCTTTAAAGAACGACGATCTCTGCGTTTGAGATATCTGCAGAAATGGATTTACACTGAACTGGTGAATAGATGAAGTGTTCAATCCAACACCCAGGGCTAAAGAAGTGTATGGATTGGGGGCACTAGCATGGAGATCACTTAATTTAACACACTCTCTCTCTATCTATCGGTCTGTCCGTCTATCTGATCAGTATATCACAGGAAAGTTTATAGTCTATTTTGTCTCAGCAATCCTTACATCACGCAGAGGCTTCAATATATTTGTCTCTTTCCCACCACTGTCTTCTTGTAGCAGTTTATTTCTAGTCATCTTGAATAAACTCTAAATAAAATAAATAAATGTAAATTATAGGCAGCTTCACTGAGGAGGACACTAATCTCACCCTCCCTTCTCCGCTCTCTGTACCGCTGGTTAAACGACCATAGACAGATTGAAATCTGCAGCACTATACCGATCAACATGATTCATTTACTTTCACGTGATTTATTTATTTTTTTTGCATAAGTGAGATTTTTAAATAATTCAGTTATTTTCATGAGTTTTTTTTTTTCTTTTCATGATTCACTAATTGTTACATGCTGCTTATTTTCCCACATGATTACTTTATTTTTCAGATGTGCTTTTTACATGATTCTTTTATTTTCACATGGGATATTTTCCACATGATTCTTTTTTCACATGTGATTTTTACATGGTTCATTTATTTATACATATGATTCAGATTCATTTTTCACAAGTGATTAATTTATTTTTACATGTGATTTTTTTTATTGCATGATTCATTTGTTTGCATGTGATTTTTTTTTTTTTTATGATTCACTTTTCAAGTGATATGCGATTTACACATGATTCATTTTTCACGTGTTTTCACAGTGCTAAATGAAGTTTGAGTATATACTATGATGATGCCACATGCGTGTGTGTGTGTGCAAGGTGTTCGTGGGCATATAAGCACGCAAATAGTGGCAATAACTGTGTAATCGTGCCATATGCTTCAGGTTCAGTCGATACTTAAAAAAAAAAAAAAAAAAAAAAAAGTTACATCGAGCGCCACTGTCATTAAAGCCCTGTGGCTATTCCTAGCCCCTTTTAATCACCTTGATTAAGTCCAATTAATGGGAGTGTAACAGAGCTAATTAGCATCAGTGTGTGGACATGGACTCTGCTGATAATGAGCTAACAATCCCTCAGGCACACAGATGCCGTACACCTTAGGACATTTAAACACCTGGTTTAAACAACTGAACATAAGTTACACTATAGAGCCATTTGTCTCACTGTCTGCCATGAATACTTTGTTTTTATGTACTGTGTTTGTAGTATTTACCTGAGTTAGTGTAGGTGGATTGCATGTATTTGACATGGGCTATTATATTTTAATATTTAGACTGTTAAAATGTTATCTTGGAGATCTACCAGCCAAATGCATGCGATAATAAAAACAGCGAGACCATGCAGATGCAGATCACCCTCAAACTATCATGCCAAGTGCACAGTCAGCTGCAGGATAAGGTCATTACACACTTGATACAAGAACAGTGTCATCATGTACCTGTCGGACAGTCTCATTGTGCTGCGCAGTGACCCGGACATGTCCCCTGGCATCTTGAAATTGTGGACACGACACCTACAGCTGCATGGCCAGCAATGTTCCCAAGCTATGCATGGACGTCTACATCATGCACAAGGCGGTGGTACGCATGTGTTTCTTTCTTTCTTTCTTTCTTTCTTTCTTTTCACTCTCCTTGTCTATCATCTGTCATAAAACTTGGACATTGGAATGCACACACATACGACATTTACCTATAGCAATACCCGTGTCTGAAATGCGGAATAAGTCATGTTTAACACTTGGAACACTACTTTTTAGTATTTGAGGAAGGTTTCTTTACATTCCAGCAGCTGTCAGTAAAATCGATATGTACAGTGAAACTCATGCTCTGTGCCTGTTCCAGTCTCTGTAAACATAAAAAAAAAAAAAATGCGCACCATCAACATCCAAACAGATATGTCAAGGCGATGTCTCTTTGTGCCCCTCAATAATGGTCCATCTATCACGTACTAGCATTTCGAGCCCAGGCATGTGTGTGCAATATGTGTTTAAGCAAGCAAGGAAGCTAGAGATTCATTTCTCTTACAGCCGTCTTCAACATTTGTCTGTGAGAAAGGAACAAACAATATCAATCTATTAGCAAGAGAAGCTGTTTTTTTTTTATGTGACTCCAGCGAGCCACTCATTATATTGACTATATATGTTTTTTTTATGTTGCCCTCAGTGGCATTGTACATTTAACCAAATGACATCCACATGTGATCACACTATACAGATCATTTTCTGGTTGCAGTGAATGCTGTATGCATAGTGTAAGTGGAACTACTGTACTTGCAAAAACCAGTGGCTCTTTTGCCAAAAAACTCCTTAACCTTAGTTAAGGTAGGAAGAAAGGTACGTTAGGAAATATTATATATATTAAAAAAAAATGTCTTTCTCAAAATAATGAGACTTGCAGGCTTGGTATTGATAGCTCCGGTCAGTTGTTGCCTCTCAGATTGCCCATGGGTAGTTCCTCCCCAATTTAAAGGTCAATATATTTGAACTATTCTTGTCTCTCGATTATTTTTCTCAAACCCAAAACATTACCAGTAGCTAGTAAAACATTACACTTCACATTTAGGGCATTGGGTCTACTTTTCTCCTTAGAGAGAAGGGTCACTGCAAATCAATATAAAGTTATTATGACTGATTATGACCCATCCACAGGTCATGAAGTCTGACTGAATGGCTTGACGAGGGTGAAAACGACTGGCCTTAACAGCTACCGGATCTCAATCCAATTAAACACCAGTGGGAGTTTTTGGACTCACCATGCTCTCTACTATCATCATAACAGCACCAATTGAGGCAAAATCTCCACTCCTGTATAGTATCAGAGACTTGTATAATCGCTGCCAGGCCAAGCCATTCTGACAACCCTTTTTTTTTAGTTAACTCAGCTGGAAATGATAGTAGATAACCTCAGATGTACCTTTGGAATAAGGTATACATTGTAAGCCTAGTCAGTAATGCAGGTATAATGATAGGTGAAAAAGCTGGTGAAAAAGGTGAAAAGTTGTCAGGTGGGTTACTGGGTAGTTTAGCTCGCTGAAATAACTGGTCGATATGCACTTGGTCATGTTGAGAGTTAAGGAGATTGTATTTCATTAAGACACTCCCAGCAGTCGCCTATTATCACTGTACCTGTCCGCAGCCTTTTGGCTCATACATTACTGCATTCAATCTCCCAGTAATGCATACATTATGACACCTGCTGAAAGTGTGTTTCCTAAGAGCCTAAACTAAAAAGGCTTGGAGTTTATTGGCGCCAGGGATAACGTGATCATTCAATACTCTTCAGTCCTTTTCTCTTAAGGCCTATATCATATTAATGTAATTTTGCCTCTTTGTATTGGTCAGTCATTATCTCGACACCTAAAAGTTCCAGGGTCCCTGGTTCGACACTAAGCTCGGGTTACCGTCTATGCCTAGTTTAACATGTTCTCCCCATGTATGTGTGGGTTTTCACAGGTTTTCAGGTTTTCCTCCCACCTTCCAAAAAACATGCCAGTAGGTAGACTGGCTGCTCTAGATTGCCCGTAGATGTGAATGAATATACAAATCTGTGTGTGCATGGTATCCTACAATGGACTGGCATCCCATCCAGTTGGTATTCCCAAACAGTGTTCCCAGGATAAGCCAAAAACGGTAATATATACAAGTCAAAGTCCACATACCAGTTGTTAAATATTGGGTCATTGACACTCTGGGAATGTTTTGCGGCTAGTGGTCCAGTCACTGCCATAAAGGATGCCATTTCAGCCCAAAACCTGATTGCCAAGAAGTTAAGACTTGACTTGAGATGGATGTTTAACAAAATACAGAAATTGTTGGCATAAAATCAGTGTTGTCTCAGCCATCTTAGACTCTAGATTAGATCCTGTGGTCCACCCAAGCTAAGCTTGAAATGTTGTGTTTGGAGGAATGGCCAAAGACCTCTTTACACGTGTTTCCAATTCTGTTGACAACAGAACTTAACAGAATTGAACTGAAGTGAATGCAGTTTACTCCTCGGTAAGCATAATCTCTTGTTGAACCAGTCTACGTTTCCAATTCCACTTATCCACTCTGTGAATATAGGTTTCATGCTCCCTCCATTCTCTCCTCATTCCGACTGATCGATTAAGAAAAATAACACTATTATTTTCCTGAGGCAACCCTGTCATTATGGAGACAATCTTCTTTTAATGAGCTCGTGTTCCATTTCTCTATCTCGCTTTTTCTTTCCTTTTACTCCCTTCTCTTACACCTTGTCTCCTTCTGCTCCTCCTCTTTTCCACTGATTTTTTTTCTAACATTTCCCTACTCAGCCATTGACTTTCATGTTACTATTTAACTAAAATGTGTGCACTGCAGCTTCTTGAGTGTTTCAGAAACCACCTGTCCCACATCCATCTGAAGATCCCTCTCTGCTAATGAGATGAAGGGAGCAAAAAATGTTCATTACTAAGAATTACAGTTTATATTGTAATCATTCGGTGAAGTCATTCAGTGGGCCGTTGTAGCTCCCGGGTCTGGTGTTCAAACCTGAACTTGGATTACTGTCTATGCAAAGTTCCACATGTTCTCCCCTTTGGCCGCATGGGTTTTCTCTGGCTACTGTGGCATCCTACTACCTCCCAAAAACATTCTAGAAGATGCTGGTAAAGTGCTGAATAATGAGGGTGGTTGCCATATTGTTGAACTAAAGCAAATTTGCAGTGATGCAGCTTAAAGGCAAGTTTCTGTGTTTAAAGGCAGTGGTATCTCGGACACCTCTACTCAATCTGGCAACCTTTGAGACATGAGCTACACATAGGTGAATTTAATAATCTAAATTAATCCAGATAATTGCATTAAGCATGTATATAAACCTATTCTGAATACCTTTAACTTTCCCAGAGTAAACATTGACACAACTTTTGGTCTCCATCTCTGAATAGGAAAGTTATTTATAGAAACACAAATACAAAATTCTTTTACATGTTTAGGGATATTTTTGTTAAGTATGTGTGTATGGAAGAGACAGTGACGGAAATGACCTTGTTTCAAAATTACGAAAACATGTCATTTGTAAATATTAACTGGTTATGCTCATGTACAAATGACATTAAAGCACTTAAACAGCACTTTGTGTAGGGAAAACAATTTTCAGCATTAATGAATGCACACTCATGAATATTCTAGCATGTTAGTTAAAATGTTATTTAGACACTTCCTACAGAGAAAGCTGTCTTAGCCTCATTCTTTTCACCTAACGTTTGCCAGCTTGGTGCCGGCCACCTGGAGCTTTGCCATCTTGTGAACGAGGACCACCGTATGCTTATGGGGGATGCAAGTGTAAGAGTTGGCGATAAAGTTGTTGAATGGTTGTGTGAACAAGCATCTAGGATCATGAGCGGGAATAGGAATAAAAAAAAAATATGTGGGGTTTGCAAACTTGTAGGAGTGTAGGTTTAGAGAAACAACTACATATACACACACACACACACACACACACATGAATTATTTATATAAAGAAAAATCAACTGTCTATTTTGATCTATTTAGATCTATTTTGTACCAAAATTCTGAGTTGACTTTTTATAACATCTTTCATTGATGTCTTAGTCGTTTTACATTACCCACAATGCCTTTTGACTATCTGCTGCCTAGTGTTGCCAGTGGGATTTAGTCCTTGCTTCATCTCTACCTAAAGAAGACGGTGCTGCAGCACTTTAGTCCTGTGCAGCTCTCTTATCTCCTCGTCTGTACATTCTGCTCACACGTCAGCTTCCAAAGCCTCAACTTTCGATGCTAATACCGCCGTCAACACCGTCTCGCTCGTCATGTTGTAGACTACTAACCAGCCGAGCCGAGTACCTGCTTTAACTCAGCATGACTGAGTCATTTAGCCTCATTGCGTTCTGGAAGTCCACTCCACTACTTCTATGGCGGATTTCTCATTAATATTACACTGAATGTTGCTCAAAAATGGAGAGTGAGAAAAGAAGCTCTTGCTCTTTTGTTTTTAGGATGTTATCATTTACGTTTAAGGCCACTGAAATTTTTTTCTCCTATGAAAATCTATTGTACCTGCACTAGCGATGTCCTCTTGTGATGTCATGTGATGTCAGCATGGCAGGCAACCAATAGCTTCCCACAGAGCTAACTGAAATACAGCAACAACCCATAAATTATCATCAGAATTGCTAAAATCATCAAAAATATAAAAAAAAAAAACCAAAATAAATAAATAAAAATAGTAGTGCATTTTGGGGCTTTACTGCAGTGATGTTCGTTCGTTCGTTCGTTCGTTCGTTCGTTCGTTCTTTCTTTCATTCATGCTTTCTTTCTTTCTTTGCTCGCGAATGAATAAATAGGCTGAACAAATGTTTGTTTATAATAGGAGCCGAGGGAATAGCACGGGCCGAGCAGAGAGCAGATCGATCAGAGCTTGTGCTGCATTAACAACACTCTCAAAGGACACACACCATGCACACACACACACAGAGACACACACTTGAATTACTCTGCTCATTTTCCCCTGACCCTTTCTCTCTTCCATCACTAAGATCCATAACTCAGCTTCTTTTTCTGGTGTCACACACCTTTTCTCCCCTACTGCCCTAATTTCTCTCTCTCTCTCACTCACTCCTGTGTTCTTCCACAGGCTCTGCTCCCTGGTGCTCTCGCTTTTGCTCTCTTGCTCTCTACCAAACCTCCTTCTGTGTTATACATCTGACACGTTCCTCATGTTCTCCTCTTCTGTCCCCTCTGCTTTACCTCTGACACACTTCTTGACACCCTGCTCTTGTCTCATTCTCTGTCATTCACTTCAGAGTGCTAATGCTGCATGAGGATATTTTGGATTATTCAGTATTTAGCATATATATTTTGATAGCCACAGTAATATCTATAATCTTTTTAATTAATTACAGCTAAATAATAACAGAATGAATGTAGAATACGTTTTGAAAAGCACATGTGAAACAGCACTATTCAAGTCATTCATGTACCCTACTGTATGGTAGTTATATATTATACTTCACCACAATATGGCTTAAGCGAGGAGACTTCTAAAATTTATGGCAGCTAAATTTTGCTGGTTAGCGAAGCCAGAGTGCAAGGGAACCCCAATTCATGAAAAGCAGTAGTGTTCAAATCTTCAATTGTCCATTTTCTGTGAGCCTGTGCCCCACAATTCCTGTTCTTGGCTGGCAGGAGTGGAACCCGATGAGGTCTTCCACTGTCGTAGCCCATCCGTCTCAAGGTTGTGCATTCTGAGATGCTTTTCTGTCCACTACGGTTGTAAAGAGTGGTTATTTGACTTACTGTAGCCTTCCTTTCAGCTTTGAAAAAGTCTGGCCATTCTTCTCTGATATGTCTGATCAACAAGGCTGTCTTTCTTGTCTCTCAACTTTTGTTTTTCGTACCATTCTGTGTAAACTCGAGACTGTTGTGTGTGAAAATCCCAGGTGATCAGCAGTTTCTGAAATATTTAAACGAGTCCATCTGGCAGCCAAGCTAAGTCACTGAGATCACATTTTTTCCCTATTCTAATGTTTGATGTGAACATTATCCGAAGCTGTTGCCCTGTATCTGTATTTTTATGCATTGTGCTGCTGTTGTGTGATTGGCTGATTTGGATAAAAAAATTTTAAAGTAGCTGGTGAGCGTATTTATTATACCAAAACCTAGCTAGGTGCTAAGTTTGTGTGTGTGTATATATGTATATGTGTGTGTGTGTGTGTGTGTGTGTATATATATATATATATATATATATATATATATATATAT
>CM075005.1:27913074-27958374 GCA_037576675.1 Pangasius sanitwongsei
AATAAAGCTGAAAGTCTACACTTCGATCACATGTTGATTGTTTTATTTCAAATCCATTGTGGTGGTGTATAAAGGCATATATATCTCAAGAGCTTCAGTTAATGTTCATATCAAACATCAGAATGAAGAAAAAGTGATCTCTACTGTGTCACAGTAGGTAGATACAATTAATCTAATGTATGAATGGATTTGAATATGGAGGAATAAAACAGTTAAACATCTCTGCTACCAATCAAATGTGCTTTATAAGTGATGGGATGAAAAAAGTCTGAAAATTGACTTTTTGATTTAAGAAATAGGAAAAAAAAGAAGCTGATCTGAGTTATACATGTAATCTCCATGTTCCTAAGATGTCAACAAAATTGTGGGCTACACAGGAGGAAAAGTGAGATATATAAAACAGCGCACAATGAAAATGAATGGCTATTTAAAGCTGTTTAATCTGTCTGCCTGTTAGAGACCATATGACTCACTGACTGACTTATTATAAAGCTCAGAATCAAGTTTTCAGCTGTAGATGATCCTGTCACAAGGTTGCCATTTCATTTCCTCCCTCCCTGATTTGCTTCACGGTTTCCATGCCGATGAGCGCCATGCGCTTCTGTTTATCTTTTGGTTTCTGCTTTGGTCCGGTCTCGGCTCTTGTCTTTGTGTTGTTTACCCCATATGTTTCCCTGTGTCTTGCTGGTCATCAGATTGCAGCTTTTCCCTAGTTACTAGTTCTCATTTGTGTTTCTTGCTTCTTTAATCTTGATGTGCTTATCAGTGTATGATTATGGATTATCTTGTGTACTGACCCATGCTATGGATTCTGACTGCCATTCCTGAAGAGAGTCCAGTCTCTAGAGCAGAGGCATACAACACAGAATTAACACACTTTGTGATGTACATCAGTAACTGTATATACACACATTATTTATTTATATATACACACATTATTTATTTACACACACACACACACACACTGTAATGTTCATTCTATTAGTTACTGCACACAGACACTCTCAAAAACAGAATAAAAAACAGGTAAGAGCAACAAAAGAATATTTTTCCCCTCATGTTCATAAAAATCTTTGCTTCCATTTTTAATACTTGCCCCATTTATCCAGAATTGATAAACATTAGACCAGATCATCTATGGAGCTCTGTTAATAAACAGTGGAAAAATGCAAGTGCTCAAGAAACAGCATGCAATTCGTTAAAATCCAATATACCTCCTCCCAAATTGCTCCTAAGGGCTAATATAAACTCTACTAGTAGGAGAAACCAATGTTTCTCCTTGTAGATACAGCAGTGCTCGGAAATTTAATGGCAAATAAAAACACCCATAGTCCGAGTTGAATTCAAGGAAAATGAGATAATTGTAAGTCGCTCTGGATAAGGGCGTCTGCCAAATGCCGTAAATGTAAATATGTATAATGTGTTTAGTGATTCTGGTGCTAATGTGTCGGTTGGGGCTGTATTTTCTGTTATTGCTCTGAGAAGTTAGGACTCGTTTGCCACGCTGATGTCACAGGAGAGCAGGTTTCACTGTTAACTCCTACAAACAAAAGAGCAAGAGCGTCTTTTCGCACTTATTACTTTCCATGTCATATTAATGAGAAATCCAACGTAGAACAAGTGGAGGCAGCAAAGCTCCAGAATGCAGTTATAAGATGGAATTACCCTGAGTTCAGCTCAGCTACTTGGCGAACTACGAGACTGCAGGCACAATAGTGCTGATGACTAAAGCGCTGCTGCATCACTCTCTTTTAGGTAGCGATTAAGCGAAGGCTAAATCCCACTTGGAACTATATTCATAACTCTCTGACAGCTGGACAGCCCTCAGCATGGTTCAGCATAACATGTTTTGAAAAAGAGCCAATGAGACGGCAGTCATCTAATTTCCACTCGTGGCAATGTTTTCTGAGAATGTCATGTTATAATTGCTATTTGCAGTCTTTGCTTATCCAGGATTTCTTTACATATGCCTACCATCGCTAGTCCCCATCCAGTTCTTTCCTATTCACTTCAGCACGCCTCTATTTTCTGTTAAATTCAGCAGCCAGGCCGTTTACTGAGCTTTGCCAAAGTGCTGCAATTTAAACAAAATAATAACATAGACTAACACAGATTAGAGTACAAGCAGAGCAATTTAGAGAGGTGGGTATAGCACAGCAGGATGTGAATTGCTGTGGATTATTTCAAACCCTGACAGTTGAGAGAAAAACGTTTTCTTTTTTCCCCTTTAAACAGACTATAATAGCTGCAGAGAGAATCGATTGTTTCATTATCACGAGCTGTGTTTTTACATCCCTGGTTTACAAAGTCTGTGTCTTTGCTTGCACGCAGGCCAAAAAAAAAAAAAAAAAAAAATCAATCAGTAGAACATAAGTAGTAGTATTTAATATAATACACACAGCAATGAAAGGAGTTTTACATTTATTAATTAAATTTAATGCCATATACGAGCATAAAGTCAAAAACGGAGTAATGTATCTTATTTTCTGTGGTGTTTGACCTACTGAGGCATATTTCTATTTCTTTCTAGCTCTCTTACTTTTCTTGACTTTTTGAGAATGGATTTATTGTATTAGGAGAGGTAAAAGAGTTCTCGGCAGTACTGTGGGTACTTTTAGGAGCCTCATTAGGGACCTCATTAATGATACATTCATCAGAGTTGATCGTAAATTCCATGGATTTGACATGAGTGCCTGCTAGATTTAATCAAATATTGATTAGTAAGTAAAGCCAAAATATAAAAATACACATCATTCAAATCGAATGAGTTTTGTACTTAATAATACTTTTCGAAGTACTAAAAGACGATGACAAAGAGCCACGTTTAGGGTTACCCACACAGTGATTTGTTAGTAAACTTGCACACATTGGTATTCAGACCTCAGACATAACGACAGACTTGCGCGCTATTCAACCAGTTGCACATGAGTTAAGCACGCTTTTAAGCACACAGCGCAGAAAAAAACAGAGGCAGAGTTATGCACAATTCTGTCCTTAAGCTTAAGCAGGTACTACTCGTGCAATATCAGCATGTTGGTATGAGCATATTAAACTGTAGTTACTAAAATTGCTCACAATGCCTCGAATGAGCTTCAACATTAAATCCATCACAACAGTCTTACAACCAACAATGTGTCAAGCTGAAATTTATGTCTTGGGCTGTGAACACACAAACTATGGAATGCCATTTGAGGCCAATATTAAAGATATTAGTATCATCTAGGTTTGTAGTGAAGTCCATGACCAGCCCTAGTCAAGATCAAGACTGAAAATCCTTTTCAAGGCCAAGCGTTTAATTTAACTATTTGGTTTAATTTGTGTATTATGACAATGTTTAGGCTATGTTTTCTAGAAGAGGGAATGACTTCTTGTCGAACTTTCTGCATGCAAAAAGAAAAGACAACATAAACATTGTTACAAACTCTCTGTTGAGACCTAAGACCATATTTAATGACCCCAAAACCAATAAGTCTGAGACAAATCAAAGTCGATCAAAGTTACAGAAGATGCTTGGTCGGCGTATCCTTCAAACCATGGGCAGGATTTCACATATACTGGTCTGCACATCTATGTTAAGCCTCAAATTGTGTTGATATGTATTATAAAGTAATCAAAACATAACGACATGCACAAATTTATCACTCCTTATTGTCTCCACCCAGTGATTTGTGTTTCTGTAATAAGCAAATGACTATAAAACCCACCTGAATGATAAAAGTTGTTAGTCCTGCATTTGTTTGAGTGTCTGTTTTTGTGTGTGCGTGTATGTACTGGTGTGCTGATTGTGTCTACATTCTGCTCGTTGGTGGAAGGGTCATGTAAGGCCATCATCTGATTTACTCTTTATCACACAGCCAGATACAGAATATACAGTAGTAATCAATCTGAGTGATTATAATGTATATTATGTATATATACACACACTCTGAAGAGATTTTCCATCCATGTCAGCACACACACACACATACACACACACACACACACACACACACACACACACACACACAGAGTGACTAATTTATGGGTGGGTTTGCACCTATATATGCCTATTATCCACAACCCACAAACCATAATGCATGCACTGAATAAATAGAACCATCATTTACAGATCCTAAGCTATAATTATCTGACATTTGCTTCATGTTCTGCAGAGACATCCCTCAGATTCTCTCAGCCTTTTGATAAGCTTTCACACTTCCTGCTCATGACCAGCGCTGCTGCATATTTCAAAGCATATGTTTTATTCGTTCATTTACTATTTAAGAGACTGCAAACAGACAGCGCATCCTTAATCAAAATTATAACTAAAAGGAGAAATACCACCGAATGCTTTCTCTTACATAGTGCACACACACACACACACTCTCTCTCTCACACACACACACAATCATCATCATCATCATCATCATCATGGTTTCGATGCACCTAGCTAGGTGCTATTAAACTTGAATGTTTTTTTCTTTGCTATTGCTTTTTTTTTTTATTCCAAATAGCTTTATGTGCTCACTAGAATAGTTCTGATCTATTTTGTTTTCTTTGGCCATTCTCAAAATGTCCCTTATGTTCACTCTTTCCCAATGTTCACTCCAGCAAGCTAGCACACTAGCTAGCTCTTGTGGATGTGTAGCAGCCACTACTGTTCTTATTGTGGGTGTTAGGTTCTAAATCTAATTGGTTAAACACAGATTAAATAATGTACTAATCAGTGTGAAAATTGTCCGGTTGATCTTATGTGCTTAGCTTTATAATAGCTTTGTTCGGCAGATTAGCAAAGCAAGCTAAGTGCCCTAGCTGTGTACATGCACCAGAGACACTAACAATCTACTTCCTTCCAGGCGTAACTTTGTCGTACATGTGTCTGTACACATTTAATGAGAGGTCGTGTCTGCCAGGAAATGATTAAACTACGGATTTTTCATCCAGTTTTTTAAGTCAAACAGAAAATGGGAATTAACTGCAGGTAGGAACTAAAGCTGTGAGTAGGGTGCTAAAGAAACTTTGGAACTCATGCAGTATAGGATCAGTCCAAGGAATCATTCAAGCGAATTGATTTAATGCATCACAGCTATTTTACATAGAATTGAGAAAATTTCAAATAAAATGTTAGTTGTGTCGTTGCTTTGTCATTTGCCGCTGTGACTATGCCTTTAAATACCATCAGAACACATTAACATTTCTGATGAAACTGAAAAGCCCTGTGTTTACTGCTTGGCCCCAGAGACGGCTAACAGCTAGTACTGTGTACATAATCTGCTAATGATTAGCTTGAACACTGGCATGTGGGCAGCTCAGTGGGTGCAGATGCCAACTTGAGAGGGAGGCACAGTCACCTGAGCTCATTACTCCGGGCCTCCCACAGAGACTCAGACGTCCCCATTAGCAACACAAGAGTTGCTAGCCATGTGAAACTAGCATTAACAGTGCCCCAAATTAGCACTGTGAGAAATAGCTTTGCAAGAGCCCTGACATCTTCATACACTCAGATTGATGGTCTGGATCCTGAAATAGCCACTTCATGGTTGAATTAAACAAGTGCAAGGGTTTTGGCAGTGTGTGATCATAATGGCAGGCAAGGTTTTCAGAATCGTAAAACAATATTTTTGACAAGAGCAGACTTGTTCACTGTCATTGAGTCAAGAAAGAGAGAGTGCATTAGCTGGAGCCAGTGTTGCCAACTCTTTTCAGGAGTGAGTAGCTAGTGCATGCTCAAGAATTCGCCAGATGATGTCATAGACTGGTTTGCAAATTCATTAAGTTGTCATGATCACTTGCATATTAAAGGGTGTTACATGAAGAAGGATGTTCTGAGGACAAATTTCTCATTTCTATTAAGAATGCAGGTAAGACAGCGGTAACAGTTAGAATAACTCACTTTTATTACTTGTAAATATAGCCAAGAAGAGAGTTTAAAAATGAAGAACAGTGATTGGTTGTTGGGAACAATGGTGGTCAGTGATTGGTTGTTGGGAACAGTGTTGATCAGTGATTGGTCATAAGGAAGAATGGTGATCAGCACTTGGTCACTGGGAACAATGGTGAACAGTGCTTGGTCATGAGGAACAATGGTGATCAGTGATTGGTCATGAGGAACAATGGTGATCAGTGATTGGTCATGAGGAACAATGGTGATCAGTGATTGGCTGTTGGGAACACTGGTGATTAATAAAGTCATTAAAATGATAGATTACATTAATAGTATATATAGCATACAAAGCATACATGTATAAAACAAGTTTATTTTCCGCCTGGTGATGGATCAAGAAATGAATGTGTTTTAGCTGATGTTCGATTAAGTGGCCAAAGTTTTCAATTAGGACAATCAATTCCTAGTACAAGTGTGTGTCTTTCTGTGTGAGCACAAATTAAACTATCGTGGGCTCTTTCTTTCTTTCTCTCACAGACAAGCTTTACATTATCTCAGTGGATCAATAAATCCACCAGACAGGGAATGAGAGGGAACAAAGCTTAGAGGTGCTCCTGTGTGTAGCCATGTCATGCTAAATGAATGGAGTGCTGGTAATCCCTGAAGCAATAACGTATGGATTTTCTGTGGTTAGGCTCCCTTCTTTGGATGTGTTTTCTGTCTCTTTCTCTCTGTTGCCATACGTACACTCTCTAACATAAATTGCTTGCGAACGTAGACTCTGCCTATAAAATACGAGTGGATAGAGACAGACAGGACTCTTCCTTCCCTTCTGATATCACACTCCTCACTTCAAGTCAGCTCTTGTTCCAGTATTGTTTAAATGCAACTTTTTTTGCTGGTTGAAAAGTGCCTATTGAAAATATGTGATAATTTGCCTAGAAAAATTAGGTAGGGGCCAAACACCTAGGGAGATAGACCATTGTATTCTCTGTTTGCTTTATTTTAAGTTAGACAGTAGCCCAAAATCTTATTCAGGAAAAGGAATTATGTTGTTGTCACTATTTTGTGAGAAGGAAACCAAGCTTTTCAAAGGTCTGATCAGGACTGCTTTGGAGAAGAACAATTAACCAGGCTAATCCAGCCATCTCTCCACCTTCTGTTCATCCAATCTGTTTGTATCTGTTTGAGTCACCATAAGAGCGTTGAAAGAGATGGGTGTAACAGTGTACTGGAATGACATTTTACCATGATTTTTTGTGTTTTCTTCCCCACAATTGGTTGGTCAGTTGTTTTTTTTTTTTTTTATATATATTTCCATGAATTAAAGTGTAATTTAAAAAAAAAATGTTTATGCAGTTGTACTATTATTATAATATTGGTAGCTGATTTGACTCCGAACTGAGCTCCATATTCTCCATGCTCAGGTGATTTTTGATTTTTCTACTTGCAGTTGGTAAAGGTTTGTTTATCTTTTTTTCCATCACCATATTTCTGACCAATTAATGAATTTACAGGTATGTTTTCAGCCCTACTCGCCCAATAGCCTTTTTTTTTTTTTTTTTGCCTTTTGCTTTATTTGAGAAAACAAACCAAACCACACAAAATAGCAAACAAACCAAAGGTAGCAGTTTAGCCTGATCTGGACTCAGCAAATGGACTAATATGTTGTAAAGTATCCTCAAAAACCATCTGAACCATCTGTCGTCTGACCGGCTTAGAGCATTCACACTGTGAGACAAATAACTAAAAGAAACACTTTGGGCTACTAAACTTCTCCCATTTTTATTGCATTTTAAATATCTAAAATTGTCATATAGACATCACTTAGTGTTCAGGTCAAATGTAACCCATTCTGAGGTTTAAGAGCACTGGAACTGTCCTCTTTTCAGCCTGTAATCCAGTAAGACTGAATTTCTGCTAGTCTGAGTGAAGAGATACAACATGATTACGTCCTTGAACAACAAAAATAAAACTATCACGAATGGTGCTGCTTATCTGTCTTTCACTGAGTGTGTTTCTATGTGTATGCATGAATAATAGTAGAGTTTTTTTCACCCTCCCATTCAATATTATGACCAGCCGTCACAGAGAAACACTATGTATGGCGTAAGGAATAAAGGAAAAAGACTGATGATACCTCTTGTAGCCTGGTGTGCATGAAAACAATACAGATCACACTTTACCCACAATTCCCTTTGTATTGCTGCCAATGTGTGGCAGCACACTTGGCCCTCTGGGCTATGTAGCAAAGCGAAAGCGCAGGAGCTTGACAAGAGAAAAGTTCAGGGAATAAGCGTGCTCGGTAATGAAATGTGCTTAATTATGATTTTATGAAAAGATAGACGGGGGAAAAAAGCAAAGCTCTGATCTACTTCAGCACCTCCGTCCATTTCTCTGCTTCTCCTTCTCACTTTCCTTTACTTTTTTCCCCCCTTTATCTTGTTTTGTATCTGTTTCAGCTGAGGCCCTGTCTCATTTTGGGCTTTCATCCATTAACCCGTCCCCTGTATTCATTCATTTCCACTATTTTTCCTGTTTTCAGCTCTTTTTTTATGTTCCATCTCATTTCTCTTGCTCTCTCTTTCTGTAATGGTAGGAGTACACAAGGGATTTTGCCACAACTCTCTCATAACCTTCAACAGCCACAGGCTCTAATTAACCGCTTTCTCTTTTCTTTTTCTCCCCTTCTCTTACATGCTCACAAACAAGCAAGCGAGTGCTCCCATTAAAAATGGCAGTACATGTACTTCCATAAACGAAGGGCACTCGAATGCTGAGAATAATGGCTGTCTTGCATTAGCCTTGAGTTCTCGGCGTCTGTTATGGAGACGTGTGTTTGGAGTGAATGAGGTTCTTTTCTGTAATGAGGTCCACAACACTAATGCACGCTGTGTATGTGTGTGAGTGGAAAAAATACGTCTATAGCAAGACAGAAAGTGAATATTACCCCACCACTCATTGGCAGTGTATTAGTGTCTGTATATGCTCAAACTCTGCTGCTACCAGTTTACTTTTATGTTTTCTTTCTGGCTAAAATGACACATCTGGTGCTAATTGGTCTTCATAAGTATTCAATTGAAAAGGTGTCTCTTTTTTTTTTTTGGTCTCGGTCACATTCCCTCCATTACATTGCCCTCCCACTTATATTTCCATCAGGAGGATACACAAGCTTGTGATTTGTCTGTTTACATAAATGCTAAAATATTTAATTGTACAAATAACTAAAATGATGAAAAAATCTTGTGTAACATTCTATAGTGAGGATTAACAGATTAACACCTACCTAATGACTAAAGTTAATGATGAATTCTCAAATCTGATTGGTGAGAAGGTGTTAATTAATCTTCTATAACAGCAGCTCTGACAGTTAAAAAGAGAAAAAAGAAAAAAAAAATCACGTTTATATTAACGTGCTTGCTTCTCATTCACAGGGACTTGGTTCACATGGTGGACGCTTCACATGATCTAGGTGAAGATTAATAATAAACAGATTAAAAAAAGTTATTATACAAATTTCAAAAAATGATGATTGATGATGAATGATGATTATTGATATGATGAAGTCTATAAGGAGAAGTTTATGTAACATTTATGGAAGGAGTCTCCAGTGTCAGTAAGTTATCTGCCATTAGAAAGTCTTCAGGACAGAGAGCTTTGCGCCTTCTGGTTTCTCAGTATCATGACAAGCTGCATGTTTTGCGTTGTTAACTTAAAGAGGGAAAAAAGAGAGGCGGGTGAGGGAACAACTGTTTATAGACGCTATAACATGCCTCTATAGCATTAAATATTACTTTAATCTTCAAAGTATGATGCGTCATTCACTGATAAATTAAATATTTTAATTGTGCTTTGGTATAAGAAGAAAAAGCCCATGCTGTTTAAGGTGGTAACAGTATCTCCTCTTCACGTCAGCTTAAGTTAATAAATCTCCCATATAAGATTTAATAGGGGAACAAAAACAATTCAAAATGCAACAAATAATTCAATATTTTGTATGTGTGGTGGATTCAGTGGATTCAAGTCTTTCAAATCAGTCTCAACTATAAGACCCAAGGACTTCTGTACCTCAGGATTATTATCGTAGAGAAGTTTAAGTAATTACATAATTCCAGATAGGAATATGGGGAACAAATAATAGTTGAATTATGAATTAACTTTTGAGTTTTTTATGGCATGTAATAAAGTTAGTGGCCACAGACCAGTCAGAGATGGCTATCTAAGCCAAGCATGTTAGACATTTGTCTTTACTTCTCCATGTTAAAAACAATTGCTGGAGGGGAAATATGTGAGAGATACAAACCACCACAGAATTATTCAACTTGCTGTATACAGGACGCTATGTAGGGAGAACAGCAACTATTGCACATTATTGCAGATCTCTGCCAGGGTTGAGAGCGTCACTGAGGTTCTTAGTTACATGTTAGAGGAAATTACTGATTGATATCAATGCATTGTGACTGGACATTCAGGTAGAAAGCCTTCCCTGAGAGTGGATAGTCCATCTGGGGCTAGTGAAGCTGCTTGGTATTTTGTTATATGTTTATTTTATAAGACAAAGAATTACAACTTCTCTTCAACAACACCTAAAACACTCTTGTATCACACACCCACCCAAAAATCTTCCTCTCCTTCAGAAATCCTTCAAAAGTGACAGGCACTTAAATTGAACAACAATACAGTGATTTCACCCAAAACCCATTCAATAAAATAGTATTGATCCATTATTAAGAGAAAGCTGCTCATTCCCTTACATACCTATTCAGCCCCCTTGAACTTTTCCATGTTTTGTAGTTTTACGATCCAGGACTTGAATTTTTACCATTTGATTTAATTCCATAAATTATTACATTTTTTACACACACATTAATTAAACAAACATCTTTTGGCTGCACACGTATTCGTTTGACACTCCTGGGTCAATACAAAAGGCAGAATAACCTTTGGCTGCAGTTAGATCTGCAAGTCTTTTTGAGATATATCGCTATCAGCTTTGCATGTCTGGATGCTGATTTTTATTTTTATTTATTTATTTTTTTTGTGCCTGGATTGAGATGTTGGATTACACTGGACCAGTCTAATATATCCAATTCTTCATTTAGAACCACTCCATGTAGCTTTGGCAGTATGTTTAGGGTCGTTTGTCCTGTTGGAAGGTGGACCTCATATTTTGTTGGGTGTAAGCATGTGTCCCTCAAATTTCCATAAAGAGACGCATAAAGAGTTCATCTTTACTATATAGGGTAGAAGAGGTGTGAGAATATCTCTTGCTGTACTCTGTAATAGCACTAAGCTCTTTATCTGCTACACTGGCTTTCTTTCCTTGCCAACATGGTGATTATGTTTCCAATTTAAGCTTATTTTTTCTGCTTATGTACACTTTAAAAGAGGAACGTTCAGCTACTTTTACTGACATTTTAATAAGGAATGTATGGCTGCTTAATATACTGCTTCAGCTGATAATTGGTTAAAATAATTGGTTATTTTTATAGTCACAATGTCCTGGCACAGCTTATCATTTACTCCATAAATTATACATTCTTTAAAATGAAACATGATGAAACACATTTTAAATTAACAAGTAAAGGTCACTGGTTGTGTAAATGGCACCCAGTAGGTGCCAAGAATTCTAATAATTGATTCCTATAAATAAAAAAGTAAACATATTAAATATGCTAGGGTGGACTAGGCATCACACAACATAATCATAATATATCATAATCACATAATCACTGCCTCATTCACACTGTCAAATGTGAGAAGTCACACCCTTATTCTTGAATCACCATGTAATTTGTGAATATTATGTAAATGTTCACACAAGCAGGGGCGGAGCTAAGGGGTGGCCATGCCACAATAGCTCCAAGCGCTATTGGAGTCATGATGCATTTTTTTCAGTGATCACGTGGAAGGAGCTTCTGTTTGAGACAAGGATAATGAAGGAAACCATATCTCTTTTTAGAGCTTTAAACGAAGAGCTAGGCATGCAACTTGGAGACTAAGCACTAATTAGACTTCTTGTTCTGCCTGATTGAGTTGTGATTGAAACCTCTAATTAGCTGTTTATCTCCAGATCCGTCATTATCCTCTCAAAAAGTAGCAGGAACACGAGCGTCCTAATAGCTGTTTGTAGGAGAGAATTGTTGAGCTGTAGTTCTAGTCACGGCTGATGAGTCCACCATCTGTCTCCATCTTTAATCTTCTTAAAGAGCTCTATAGTGTGAGAGATACATTTGAGAAGTATGGGAAAATAAGCAGTGACTGGGTGATATGATCCGAAGTGGATGAGACAGACATTCTGGTGACTCTAGGCTGAATCATGAACCTAAATTGACAGGAATACTAATAATCACAGACAATTTTTGTCTGTTACATACAAATAAAATTTACAACAAAATAAATTACAGCTACTAGCCCAACACCCTAATTATACACATTTGTAATGTTTCGTGCGAGTTGGCGTGTATTAATTGCTATGAATTTACAATTGAGAGCATGCTGGCACCACGCTGTCCGAATTGTTCTCAGATCTTAATTCTTCTTGCGACTTTATTAACAGACTTGCCGTACATCTGAGACACCCACACTGGAGCTCAATTTTAGCAGCGAATTCCTCTAAACACCATATGGTGAGATGCACCCAGATGAGCAGAGACCCTAAACTGAGGAGGAATTGTCTTTCAAACAAGACTCTGATTCAGCATTGACAAGAACAAGAGAACTTCACGCACAACAGAGGTCTGAAATAAATCTGTCTGGAATAATGTCTACTGACGCTAGTTGTGGTGCATTAATGAAATCAATGAAATTATGATCTGGTTTCTCGATGCTGGGTTTGCTTTAAGTCTCCTCTCTGTTCATCGCCTTTGCATTGATTTTGATCACGCTACAGCCTTACCTTTTTGGAGTTGTTTGCCTGCTTTAATAGTAACGCTTATACCTGCAACTGCGGCCATCTCCTCTGCCTGATAAAATCTTCTGCTGAATGCCTTGAATTGATCTTTGTGCATACGTGTATGAACAATTTAGAGGGCACAATATCATTTTCTCAAACTATTACTCTGCTTTCTAATATTCCCCCTTATGTAACCAAGACCAGCAGTGGGTATTAATAGCAGCAACATGGGCCTTTACACGCAAATGCAGGTCAATATGTCAATCCATTAGTGCTGGAGATGGACAGGAGTGTGCGTAAGAGTCCACAGTGATTGGTCTGAATTCTCCATTCCTCTTCACCCTTTAACACACCACATTACCCAACATGTATCAGTACTCTTAAACTGTTCTCATAATAGAGCAAGCATGCAATCCTTCCTGATGCACCTCTGTTACTGTTGGGTTGTTGACGGTGTCAGTAAAAGCAATCATTTTTCTAAATGGATCATTGTGTAGGGATAGTTGTGTAGTGACTTCTGCTCTCTGTGCCTCACATTCACACACACACACCCACACATACACACAATGCTGCAGACATGCTCCTGCTGATGAGAGCAGTGTACTCTTTATATTGTGATTGGTTTAGTGTCAGGATGGTAATGGGAACAGTCGGGAGAAATCCCTGTGGGCTGGTAATGTTTTGATCTGATTATTGTGGCCTAACAGCACTGAATTTATGAAAGTGGCTTGCCACGGCTCTTGTTGTCTCTCACATACAAACTCACAGACTGAAAATGTCACAACCAAATATTTATTTGTAGTAATTTAATGTAGTAAATGGAGGAGAAATAGAATGCCCACTAAATGCAACTGTAGACCTATTGTTCAACAACCTGTCAGGGGACTTCCATCAACTAGCCTATCAACCAATTCTAAACACTGTCAACAGTTCATGGTTCTTGATGTTTAGTAGATATTCTATACAAAGTTTTAACTAATATTCCAAACATCCCACAGAACACTGTTACATCCATATCAAAAAAATGTTAAGAATATGGGACAACCACGCCTAGAGCATGCCGTCCACCTGACCAGGAATTGGTCCGAGAAGCAACCTAGATGTCAAAGGTAACTCGGAAGAAACTAGAGAGATCCACAGCTCAAATGAGAGAAACTGTTCACAGGACAATCAACTAAACACTCTACAAAGAGAAGAGTGCTGAGAAGAAGGGAGAAAGCCATATGCTTTTGCCAAAAGGCATGTTCAAGACTTGGCAAACATTTGAAAAAAGGTTCTCCAGACTGATAAGACCAAATTTGAACCTTTGTGCCTTGGCACAAAGTGCTATGTTTGAAAGAAATCTAACACTCATTATTGTGATCCCCACAGTGAAGCATGGTAGTGGTAGCATCATGTTGTGGGGATGCTTTTCATCAGCAGGGACTTTGAAATGCAATCCAATCTGAGAGACCTTGAGCAATTTTCCCAAAAACAAGTGGCAAAAATATCAGGATCCTTATTTGCCAAGCTGATCCCAGAAGACAAATGTGCTTCTATCAAGTATTCCAAACAGTAGGGTGAAGGCAAAACTAGATCAGAAGATAGAAAACAAGGAAAATCATAAACCATGAATACCAACACAGAATGATTGGAACTAAACTAGAAATAAGTGTGTTAATGTTCAAGTCATTGTGAGTGTCTTAACGTCTAGACTTTTTAGTTTTAGGCAAAAGAAAACATGTAACCCATAAGCCAGAAGAGAGAGTGCTGGAGAACAAAATGATGTGTGACGGAAAAAAAAAAAGACAAGATAACGTCCTCTTTAATTTGCAGCCCATTCAAAACAAAAGCAAGGCTTAATGAATAGGAAATGGTTTTATTCACCAGAGAACATGAAACCAAATACAGTCAAGAGCGGGACTGTGCCATGTGAAAATTACTTTTAGCGACACAGTAGTGCTCAAGTGTAAATGAGATCTCGGACTTGAGTTGCTTAAAATGCAGTGCGATGTAAAAGCACAGGACTGGTTTCAGATGATACGTACATGCTCTCTAAATTCTCTTACATAAATACAGGAGAGTCACTTATTCACCCCTTATTGTAAGTTCTTTATTTGAAATGAAAGTCCCACTGACCTTTGAGTTTTGTTTGTCTTAAATTCAAACTAGAAATGCTCCCTATTATATAATTATTGCCATTACCGGGTGGAAAATCTGGAGCATCATATAGCAAAATGTTTCTGGAATATTGCATATTGTGGTATACTGCATTAATTTATTCAAATATTTGATATAATCCATTAAGGCACCTGGATAAGCCCAAGCAAGCAGCAGTATTTAGTCCAGTACCACTGTGTGACAGTTTAATGCGATCACAATATGCCATGGGAAAAATTATGCTTCGGGCTGGCAGTGATCTAGACGTTATTGAAAAAGCTCCTCTTGGATGCTTCTACTCAAGAAAAATCTGGCAACATTGAAGGCTATGTGAACTTCATGCAGGTTAATATGCATAATCTAAATAGAGAGCTCTGAAAATCAATGTAAGCGTGTGCGTAACCCAACTTTGAACACAAGGAACTTTCCCTGCATAAATATTGATGTAACCTTTGGTCTTAAGTTGCCGTCTCTGAATGTCAATAAGTCAAGGGCTATTTCTCTGGAATGCTAAAATAGGAAAAAGGAAAATCAGTAAAGGTTTAATTGCAAGACATAGACTTCCCTTCAGTACCACCTTTCATAACCCATTAGTCTGAAGGATTGAGCACTGTTTTTTTTCCTTTCCCATTCTTCAATAAACAGGAGGAGAAATGGTTTGTTAGATACAGGAGTTCAGGAGTTAAGGAGTGAGGGCCCTGGGGGAAATAGGTGCCACCTCAGCAAGGTCAGGTGGACTGGGTAAAGGGGAGCGGTGCTGGAACTCGGTACACCAGACCTTCGGTAGTGTGTTCAGTGGAAAGCGTATGTATGTGTATATGTGTGTGGGTCAAAAGTTTACTGGCTGTCTCAGTATGTGTGTGCGTGGGTTGTTTTTTTTTTTTTAGGTCAACAAGTTTGAATCCACTACCAAGAACTGGACTCTCAAGTGGCGTGACTGTCTAAGTCCTCGACCTGTTATCAAACGTTTGAATCTTGAAAATGCCACAGCCATCTGTAAATGCATATTTTTTTGCAGATGTGTCAATAGTTTAAAAACCAAATTCGCACTGAAATCATTTTATTAGGAGGTGTATTGACATAGAACTTTGGCCTAAATACACTATAGTACAGTTTATGATGTCATTGCTATGTCCTCTCTATTCTACCAAGTTTCTCTCTTGAGCACTCCATTCTCTCTCACCGTATGCATATGACAGCCTAATCAGCATAATCTCCCCTTTAATTCCTGATTAATTAACCTTCTGATATCATTTGTTTTTACCATTATAAGCTTGCTTAATTGCTTTCAAGGCTATATTAGTACTTATTCTGAAATCATGACTGAGACAGCTTTGGTTAATTAATGATTTTGTATTTTCAGCACAGCTTGCTGGATAAGCCAAGAGGTTATGCATTATAGCTGAAATGAGTTTTCCATGATTTATCAATGAGATTTATTCAGCTAAGCTCTGAGTTGCTTTAGTGTAAAATCCATTTCAATGAGAATAGAATTGTACTTTTTAACCATCAGATAATCATATTACCTTAAAATGATCATTTACTGATGATATAAACACAACTTTTTTTTTTTTTCTTGATATTCACCATAAATTCAATAAATAAATAATGTGAGAAATTTTATTGCAAGTAATGCAATAGAACTGCTCAGGTAATTCCCATTCCCTCCAGGCTGCTCTCATACAACACTCATATATTTTCCCATTGCATGTGTAATCAATGCTGCACACAATATTCCCTTCAGTTTGTGCATTTTCTGAAAATATTTGATTATGAATAGAAAGTGTGATGTTAAGCCAGGTCAGAAACGGGTGATGTGGCATGCATAATGATATCCTTCAATATGAAACTGAAGAGAAACTATTGAGCTCATGGCTGGAGAGGAGTTTCAATACAAGAGACGGAGCATTCAGTGCAGAGGAAAAAAAGGAAAGAGAAGAGGAGAATAATTGATCCTAAAACGAGTCAATGAAAGAAACTGTTTCTCCACTTTTTACAATGGATGCTGTTAATGTGAAATGGGTCAAAACCTCTGAAACAGTGTATAAATAACATGTAATGGTGTATTTTTCCCACGTCTCCCTTGTGCTGAAATGCAGCCGTTATAGTGTATACATTTTGACAGTGTTTGTTAGTGCACTCTGTTCTGAAAGGTCTTCATCATTGGAGGCACTTGTGATTTAACACATCATAAGATTTCATTCACGCTGTTTGCAGTGTGTCAGAATGAGATAATATCACGGAGTCAATACAGTCTGTGCTGTCATCATTAATAGTGATGAATAGTTCAGAGAATGAAACATTTTTTTCCAAAACTATTGAGAGGAGCCATATTTGCAGAAAGCCTGTGTGCAAGTTTGTTCGGCAGTGTAATGGAGCCATTGATGGATGGTGCTCTGTGCAAATCAAGAGATTTGAACCAAAGATAGAGTGTACGAAGACAGACATGACTTACTACACGTACACGCGTGCATCCGATTGATTGTGTACGTGTGTATTCATGTGCACATAGGCATGTATGTGACTGGGCATCTGTGCATGTGCTAATATGTGTGCGTGCATATCAAGCTGTATTCAGAGTTCCTGAATTAAGTCCATAAGTTAAGTCAGTGTTTACAGGAGCAAGTTGCTCGTATTCAGAATTGGTTAACACACGTGCTTATACAAGTTTTGCGGACGGCCCATTCAGATTATGCAAATCAGCTGCATGTAGTTTATGCCTCCAGCATGCCCAGATTTTTCTTGTGTAGAGATATCGGAGACAGCAATAACGTCTGGTCCACAGTTTTTAAACACAAGTACGTGCCTTTAAATTAATCAGTACAAAACTGGTTTAATATGGCTTCCACTCTCATTATATTGCAGCTTAAAATAATGGCAATGTTTTGGTTAACTTGATGCTCTGTCCTGTAAAGAAAACGTGCCGACAGTTTGAAGGATAAGCTGACCGAGCACTCTCCTGCTACACATATATATCTCACTTTAAGTTCGTTCATAATTTTATCCATAAAATTTTGATCCACAAGATAAGCAACAGGCTTAAGTCCAAGGTCAGAATCGCATGTAAATGAGACCTGGCTCTGTTTTAGGCATGAAAAGTTCCTGAAAAATTCCTACAGATTCAAATGACAGAGGGTGATGTTAAATTTCATAAAATTTCATGGGAATGAAGTCAACAAAACACTAACCCTGGCCCTGACCCTAACCTTGTTTGAAACGTTTCATACAAATGGAGTCATGCGAATTGCAATGAATATGCAAGCATGGGTCCGTGTTGGTCTGTGTGTGTCTTTGGCTGTGTGTGCACATCTTTTTTGTGTTGTAATAAATTTCTGTGTTTAAGTTATGCAACACACAAGACTCTCTAAAATTTTGAAGCTGTTATTCATCAAAGAATGAACCCTGAATGTATGTAAGCCGTAGACTGCATCTAATACTCGGATGTTGCTGAGCATTGCTCTGACTCGATGCCTTGTTCCTTCAGGCCAAAAGTCTGCCTTTACTAAATATCCAATGTGTCATTGCATGTATTTTCATCATGGAATAGCAGGAACAGTGGGTGATGTGTGAGGAAATATGAATGTGATGCAACAGACAACAGAAGAGGAATTGCTGTATTGCAATGCTATGCTTTCAAAAGGAAAACAAAGATTACTTTGTATTTATGAACATTTCATGGTTCATGCAAAAATGCTTTTGTGGTTAAGGCTTTAGTGAACTGGTATATAAAAAGATTAGTGGTTAATTAGAAACTGATTAGTCATGTCATGACTCGTCTCATGCATTAAATAGCTGCACTAAATAAAGTGCCTCATCAGTACTTGGCATGGTTTTTGTTTAATTTTAAAAATCTATGGAGATTTGCGAAAGGAGTTCCTCTTCTCCTTCCGTCTTAATATTCCGTCAGGTACAGGTGGTGCTGTCACGATGAGATGGAGTCGCTAGGATACAACCACAAGCAGTTTATTAAACCGATCCAAATCAGCATAAAGAATCGTAGTCAGCGCAGGCAAGGTTCAATAAACACAACAGGCTGCTACAGGTAGGTGTAGGGATTTGTCTTATTATGATGAATGTGCTAAAATGGAGAAAACAGACCAACACTTGAATTCAGGTTCTTTATCTTCATGACTGTCTGGAGTCCGTATTTACAAGCATACATTCCAAGGAGCTACATACCATACGTCTTGACTTATAGTCATTACAGGTTTTAAGTAAATTGTACATTTGAACCTCTTTCCGAATTCTTTTTCCAAGTATGAGATGCAATGGAACTTATACAGGGCACACACATACACGGCATACATAGAAGATAACCTGATAACTTTTGTACCATTTATGGGAAGCATTGAATCTTATACTGGGCAGCATGGTGACAATGCAGGTAGTATTGCCAGGGTTCCCAGTTCAATCCTGACCTTGGGTTACTGTCTCTGGGAAGTTTCACAATTTCTCCCTGTTTTTGCATGGGTTTCCTCCGAGTTCTCTGGTTTCCTACCACCATCCAAAAAGCATGAATGTCGGAGAAATGGCTATGCTAAATTGCCCCTATATGTGAATGAATGTGCTTAGTGCCCTGAGATGGACTGCCATCCCATCTTGGGTGACTTCTCCCTCCCCATGTTCCCAGGATATTGCAACCCTGACCAGGACAAAGTGGTTTCGGAAGATGAAAGCATGAATTTTACATCGACATCCTTCAAAGGGTAGAAAACCACAAGAAATCTAGGTGAAGATCAAAACTGGAAAACCAAGCAGACAACAAAGGCTCAGAAATGTGCAATGGCAGAAACACTGACAGGCTTTCACAAAGTGAGAGTGTTTAACTGGTGGTATATAATGAGAATCCCATGAGTGAAACAAGGAGCAGCTGGTGGTTTTAGTACCTTGGCGATTGTGTGTGGGCTAGTGTGGATCCGGAATTGCGAGTCCAGGCTGGAGCCAATGAAGCTCTGTATGCAGTACAGTACCCCATCTCTGATGCTTGCTCCCAGGGGTGGTACATGGCCACTGTCAGGGATGGCCCCTGAGGTGAGACACAGGATGGATGTAGTTGATAGAATTCCTCAGTGAGGCTTAGATCAAGGATGTCTTCCTCCGGAACTTTCCTTATAGGGTCATACACATTGCAATCTTTAAGGTATTGAATACAGTCCCACTGTTACCTGAAATCCAGTAGAGAGGGACCCTTGCAGGTGGGTCTAAGGGTGCTGGGGCATTGAAGGGCACCAATTCAGCCAAGTTTTGTATTATCCAAATGGTAAGTTGGAACTCATTGTCTTCCAATCCAATCAGGGGTGTAATTTAGCTTGGGTGTGTGCCTCCCTCCATTTCGTCACGGCTCTCTGGAACTAATTCACTGCAGGTGCCTATGTTTGTCTAGGGTTCCATTTAAATAGCAGAAACTGAATCACTGAGATGCACTGAAATTGGGTTAAGCCTGTAAAGGATGAGTGGCACATGAGTCACCTAATCCACCTATGAAAGGAAACAGGGCAATTCAGTTTGGCAGTTTTGGCCATGGAACCTTCCCAACTACTGGTTGTTCTTCTTGACCTGACCATTTGCTTGTGGTTAAGAGCTTGAAATCAATGAAGGCAGGCCATACTTGGGAAGTAATTTGTGCATCAGAAAGTGTCTTTAGCAGTGGCTCCTTGACAATTTGCAATAATGTTCCAATACCACAAACACAATATATTAAAATGTTGCAGCACTGCAGTATTTGCACACACAAGCAAAAGGCCAACAGTGTCTTTAGCAATAAATCTGTTAATAAGTAAAACTGGCATAAATGAATTACCAGCAATAATAGGCAAAGCACCAATTCCAGCTTCCACATTCAGCTGTTTGGCTTCACAAAGCCCCTGAGATTCCCTCCACAGTGGCAGCATTTGACGTGGATAATTTGCTGGAGTTCTGGGCTCAAGCCCTCACATCAGGCCTATATAAGAGTGCAGGTCCCTGGGGGCGAAGGCTAAATCTAGCCCCAGGCTTCAGGAACAGAGTAAGCTGAAGCTAGTGTATTTAGTGAAGCAAGGGTCACATATTTATCCAAAACTGAGTCTCCAGTGTACGTATGTTTGAGCTAGAGCTGGCTCCTGTTGTATTACCTTGTCTATCCATGTGACATTTTTCTTTTAGTATTCACTCCCAATAATAACACAGTGTTTATGCATGCAAACTAAGCTTGTTGTGCAAGCATAGACTATAAGTATATAGACATGTACACACTTTTTTACTCCCTTGCATGCAAACAGAATAATAAAATCATGCTAACTCCTCCAGTATACCACATGGCCACCTGAAAATGAACTGCGTAGGGGTAGGTGGTACACGTATGCATACAGCCAGAATGTAGTCATATAATTGATTTATTAAATAAGCAAAAGTGTGCTGGATTAAATTTAATAAATGGATCTGAGGCTCTAGTTTTCTCAGCATGAATGGCTTGTGTAGCACATTTTGGATCAGAAACTAGCTACAAGCTAGAGACATTAATTCACACTAGTAATTCACACTACTATGAACAATGAAATGAATTCCAATGTGCCGGTTAATTACAAGAAAAAAAAAACTGCCATCCTATCAAAGATAAAAAAAATTTTTTAAGTAATTAAAATAAAACTAAGATTAAAATAAAATAATACAGGCTCATGTCCCCTACAGCCTCCTGGATAATATTAGTCTCACTAATAGAGTCCCTCCATTTTCACCGGTTCAGAAGTAATTGGACAAACTAACAATTATAAATATAAGGATTATTTTTAATACTTGGATGTTAATCCTTTGCAGTCAATGACTGCCTGAAATCTGGAACCCATGGACATCATTAAATGCTGAGTTTCCTCCTTTGCCAGGCCAGTAGTTGTTGTGTAGTTGCAGTTAATATGCTATCCTACTCCTGAATGTCAGGTTTAAAGCAAACAGTATAGCAATTATGTCTGGCAAACTTCAACTGCCTTCCAGTAGCTAACTAACTAATGGCTAATATTTCTGCTTTGGGTCTGGTGGTTGGGGAACATGGCGCTTTTCATGTTATAGCCTATGAAGACAAATATCAGTGGTATCTTTGAACCTCTGCTTGTTTTTTTGTGACTTAATTCCAAAACTCCTTGTCTTGGCATTAGTGACACTACCTCTGAAATATCACAGTGAAATCTATAAGTGACAGGGAAGGAAAAGAAGAAGCTTAGAGTTTGGAGATACACATTTATTTTAAATATTGTCCCACTTATTAAAAATTAATTATTTTGGCACAAACTGTGGGTAAGAGTTAAAGCCAAGGCAGATGCAAATCCCAGGTGAGACTGAGAACTGAGGAACTCTCGAGTCTCAGAGCAATTTAAACGTGAACGGAAACCGAGCAGGGCATAGATAACAGATGACTTGCTGCCGCTTTCCCAGACACCTATTAGCGAGTATCCGTCTCTCCGCACTTCTCTCTCTTCCTCTCTCCATCCCTCCTATTCTCTCTGCAATAGCAATATGAATTACGAGGTAATTAAAGGACAATGTGAAAGACACACAACAGATCAACAGATCCGTCACAGAGATATCCGTCTCCTATGCACTTTTTATTTTTTTTTTATTTCCCTTTCTCATTTTTGGTCCATACAGCCTTTGCTCACTCTTTCTTTCATTTTTTTCCCCCTATTTTATGTATAACCCTGATTGATAAACTGTCTCACTACAATCGTACATCAAGGCTGGCTTCGAGATGTCCATGTACGGGGGAAATTATTTGTGTAGGGCTTTGCCTACAGCCGTAACACACTCTCAGAACTTTCTCGGAGGCATGGGATGAAAAATAGCCCATGTAGGTTCCTGATGACTTTTTTTTCCTATTAAAACAAGGCAAAAGATTTGTTCCAGTGCCTTAGATGTAGAAATATGCTTGAGGGCTTCCTTTCATTTTACTTACAAATATTTTTGTTAATGATTGTTTAAATGTGTCTTGACAATTTTTTAAAATGTAGATGATAATAATAATAATAATAATAATAATAATTCAACTAAGCCATGAGTGTCTGCAGTGGAGCCATGAGTGTGTGTGCAGTGGAGCTGCGGTAGGAGAGGGATAAAAATAAATGAATTAGAAAAAAACAAGTTTGGCCCAAGTGTCAAGATAACAGACAGGCACATAAAACAGATGATAAGAAAAGCAAAATGGAGAAAACGTTGACAAAGAAACAAAATTTGCGAGAGAAGATGCTTGTGGTTGAGACCCATTTCTGCTAACACATCATATACCTACTTAAATGCTTTAATGTCTCTAATATTATTATAATATTTTCTTTATAGTTTATCGTATCATTTATACTATATAGTTGGTAGTATAATAATATATGATATAAATACTATAAAAATCTATAAATAAATATTATTAAAAATAAATAATGATTACGATATTATATATTACGAAACTTATATAGTACAAATGAGCTTTTTGAGGCATCATTATATTATTTATTTTTATTTTTTTTAAGAAAATGCCCATCTTGTATTGTTAAAAATGTACAAAAAAAAATCATGAGAACAAATAAGTTTCAGTATGAGCTTCATAAACACACAACCGATACCAATCCTGCACTAACAAATATATCCCATTTTTCTTCACTGGGAACTAAGAGGAACTGCCTTGTTTCAGAAACCACATTAGATGCAGCACCAAACTTCATCTCTCTCTCTCTCTCTCTCCCTCTCTCCCTCTCTCTCTCTCTCTCTATTGAAATTCGCTCCACACAGCAGGCCAGTGCCCTGTCACAAACCATTAACACTGAGACAACAAGTAACAACAAACAATGCTGGAGTGAGGCACCAAGAAAATTAAACTGTACAAATGTAAAAGGATGTGGAACAAGGAGAGTATTAAAGCAGTTTGGAAACAAGAAGACACACACAGAGAGAGGGGGAGAGAGAGAGAGAGAGATTTGAAGGGGTGCTTATGTTAAAAGATCCCTATATCTAATACAGAGTGAATATTGAGATGAGAGGAATGTTTATCCCACTCCTGTCCACTCCCGAAGGAATTCTGACCAATGCCTCCCGCTCCTGCATTATTATCCGCTGTATCCAGTGTATGTGTGCAAGGGAAAAGTTCCGAGTTACTGGAAAACAAGGTATATATGGCATGGAGGATGGGGCTACACTAGAAGATGGTGAACGGTGCATTGAGGAAATAATGTTATTGGAAATATCTGACATAGTTTCTTAAATGGAAAGCAGGACAGATCTCTACTCTGTCCAGCTGATGTCAGTAAGTTTGTAGTATTGGCAATAAATGTGCATCATATAGTTGGTTTTGATGTTTTAAGTGAGCAGAAAAGACTGGGGAAAAAATCGGATGGTCGAGCAGGTCGGATGGATGAGCTGAAATAAATAAATGATGGGGTACACTTTTATTAGTTAATGTTAATGCATTCACTAAGAAAATTACCATATGTCTAGCTCCACACTGATCCAAATGAGAAAAAAAAAAATGAAAATCAGTACCCACAATACTCCAGGGAAAACCAATTTCCTGTAAATGACAAAAAAAATCCCAGAAAGCACCATAATATTACTGTCATTTGTTGCAAAGATAGTTTCTATGCTTTGCTTTGTGCTGCTCTTTGTAAAATATATTAAATCTCATGAACAAAATGGCACAGTCCAGTTTACAAAAATAAATAGACCCAAGTGGCCTCCATACATTCTTTTGGCTGAGAATCTCAGATTGCAGAGAAGGAGAAGGAAAATCGCATCTTTAATTTGCAAAGGTGGCTCCATGGTCAGTTCCTCTGTGTGGTTCTTCCTGATTTTAGTCACTTCTGGCTATCCACCACCTTCTTACTACATCAAATATGCTTGAATGTGATTAAGAATATAGTTGCTATAGGCATTGTCTTGGGTTTCCTCCCTGGAGATGCTTTGCCAGGCCTTCACTGCAGCCACCTTCAGTCGCTGCTTGTTTGTGGGTCTTTCTGCCTTCAGTCTTGTCTTCAGTAAGTGAAAAGCATGCTCTATTGGGTTGAGATCAGGTGACTGACTTGGCCATTGAAGAATATTCCATTTCTTTGCCTTCAAAAAGTCTTGAGTTGCTTTTGCAGTATGTTTAGGGTCATTATCCACCTGCACTGTGACGTCCTGTCAGTTTTGTAGCATTTGGCTGAATGTGAGCAGAGAGGATGTGTGTGTGTGTGTGTGTATGTGTATATATATATATAGATGGATGGATGGATGTATCCATTGTATATGTGGTGGTGTATAAAGGCAAAATCACAAAAACTCTGTCATTGTCCAAATACTTCCGAACCTAACTGTGTATGTGTTTATATATGAGACATGATCTGCCTTTGTTGCTTTACTTACTGACATACAACAGTGTATGACTGATATGTGATCTGGTTTAAAGGTCATTTCTGACATTTAATAGCTTCATATTTCACTTTGATATTCAGTAAACACATCAAACACATGAATGAAACTTTTTTTGAGCCTGTCTATGAAACAAAGAATTGAAATTGGTCCCTAGTTTTTGGCAACCAATGAATCAGAGCAGTGTTGCTAGTAGTCCAACTTTTGGATGGCAGAGCTCTCTTTTCTTTATTTTTTTTCCCTCAGTTCAGGTTTGAGTTCAATGTCGGTTTTGCTTTCCGGGTTATCTCTCTGCCTGTGCTCAGTGGCAGCCTAAAAAGGCGAGCACAGGCTGTTGTTAACAACACACAGATGCAGACAATCATTCAGTACAAAATGGCATGGTAAGACTTTGCAAAAGAACAGTGACACATAGAGTATATAAAAACACAGAACAGGTGAACACAATCAGGCAACAAACCAGTTACTGGATAGGGGAAGAGACAAAAACAGAAACCAAAACAAACACTAGCATGTGTTGTTCATCGTCATGGGAACAGTTATGCAAAGGGAGAACAGTTATGCAAAAGGGGAACACTTTTTATTTATTTATAAATGCAGTTGTGAAGATAATGAACAGGAGTTTTTTTTTTTTTTTTACATAAAATTTAATTGAGCAAATAAAAGGCTCCCATAAATGAGGTATTTCTGTTAAAATGTATCAATGTCTATTAAAACAACAATGGTCTTGGTTGTTATAATGAAAATCAAGACAGTAGAAAATTTCACACTGTGAATGCTGCCATACATATTTAGTGATTCCTTCTTTATAGAATTTTATCTCTACATTTTAATATTATTTTTGTTAATTATTATTATGAGGCCTTCTGCATCAGTTGACTTGAAAAACTCTCAGCATGATGAAGTGCACTGGTGAATAAAACACACCAGAACAGTAAGAGCTTTTACGGCACGATCCAATTCATATTCATGCCTGTAATAAAAAAATTTCTTTCTCTGTGTAGACAGCGATCATAAAATCGACAAAATATTTTAAAAGGTCTCACTCTTGCCCCTTGTATGTCAGCATGATGTATGACTTGATGTAAAAGTGAGCCTGTGCTGTTGGCGCATGTGACATGATTCATGAACGATTTGTAATTAAGTGCAATCTAACGCACAAGACAATGTGTACGAGTTAACACGTGTCCTGCAGTAAAGTGAGAAGCTTTGTATTTACAGCAGGCACAAGAGTGTAAATATAAAACCCAGGCAAGAGAAGGAGCAGGTTTATTTAGAGAAATAAGAAAGATAAAGGAGAGAGAAGAGAGATTGAATATTTATGTATTATGGTGCCATATTTGTTATATAAGTAAATGTAAGATGGAGTCTATATAATTAGTTGCTCCTCTGTGTGCTATATGTATTATTTTCTTTCAGTAATGTCAAATATATTTTGACTTGTGATGAATAATGTACCCTTGATAAATCACACAAAATTGTATGACATCTCTGTGTAAGAAATGAGCCATTATTAACATTACGATTTAACAAAAGATTATTAACAAAAGATTTTATTAATACAACTACAAATGCAACAAAGCCTCATCAAATGGAATTTATAGGTAGTAATTACTTCTATTATGTGGCCTTTTTATTATATTATGAACGTATCTTTATATTCTTGTATGTAATTTAATAGCTATGATAATTACATTCCTTTCTATAATAAGCCATTCTGATGAATTACAGTAATAAGTTTAGTTCAAGTTTTCTGTTATGTAGCATAGTATGTTTAAGAAATAAAACACGTCAGGATCTGAGGTTATAGGAAAATAATCAATGATGACATCCCAGTGTGAAGTGGAGATACTTTTACCACTCCGGAGTTAATTATTTTTCTTTAACAGCATGTGACAAAATGTTTTATGCCTCTTAAACTATACCACAGCAATTTAATAGAATTTGAATACAATTTATTACAATTTTTATTTATTAATGAATGACACAACATACTTTATATCCTTTTATAGTTACATTTATTGGTGTACAGTTAGATCCTGTTATAAGCCTCCATTTTTTCTATCTCTTGAATTTAATAAGACAGAGAGACAGACAGAGAGAGAGAGACAGAGAGAGAGAGAAAGGCCGACAGGAATTCCTACCCTTGCTTAATTATATTGTGCAGTGAAAGTGAAAAGGTGTCAGATTCCTGCAGACACAGATCTGTCCTAATGAATGAAAACAGATGGGTAGAACTGAGAGCCGAGAGACCAAGAAGCGCTCTCTCTCTCTCTCTCTCGTGCGTGGATGAGAGACGGAGAAAGAGAGAGGTATATAGTGCACTTGGCTGAAATGACTCTGACAATTAAAGAAACTGTGACAGGTCTTGGTGCCACAGGCTTGTCTGCTTTATTGAAACACAGCCAGACAGTAATCAACTGAGTACCACCACAGGACACATGCACGGTGAGAAATATTATGCATGGTACGTAATGTTTTTTCATGTCCTCAAACTAAAGTGGTAATCAGTTGTGTATTCAGCATTCAGCAATAATATATTCCTTCACCACTTGACTTATTAGTCATGGTATATTTTCCCACCTGAATGCATTTAAGCGCATTACCAAATTTGTAGGTGCTAAATATATTATATTAAACCAACATTTTTCTCACTTTCTATTTGGAAAACAGCATACGGGTTAAGAAGTGTAATTATGCTAATATTCAATGAATAAGTGACCGCCATCATAATAACGAGATAACTCATAATGATGAGATTAATAATTCATACCTCACAATTACCAGTTATAATGTTGAAATAATGACATGGCGCTTTTACAAAAATCACAGCTTGCAGTTCAGAGCAAGTTTTACAGAACAGTCTTACTGTTATAATTTATTTTGTTGCATTGTAGGTCATTCCATCCATGAGAATGGCAGGAGTATAAAGAAGATAAATAGAATATAGATGATAGATGGAAAAAATGAAGCGATGGATTGGTATAAGGTTAAATCGGGTATGAAATGTATTAATTTTAGCTAAGTGCGGGAATTAGGGTGCCTAGAGAAATGGACTATTGTTTAGGGTAGGATATAATATTAAAACAGTGTGGTTCTGTGGCCACAGGTGCAGAAAACTGCTATTGATTCTGAGGATTTGTCTGCAAACCCTGGTGGAACGTTTTGCTTCATCCTCACCCTTGCCATCACCCTTGAAACACTCTCTCTCTCTCTCTCTCTCTCACACACACACACACACACACACACACACACACACACACACACACACACACATATACTAGAAGTGACGACAACTGGAAAATAGTTAGAGAAGGCGGTGTGTGATCTTGTGAAAAAGAACGATTACCTCCACTATGTGTATTGCAATGCTGGCAATCTTGGGATAGTATTGGATAATTTCAACTAAAGGAAAGTTTTAGTTTCAGCTCACCATCCTAATTTATGCCCCTTATGTTCTAGGTATTAACTCTTAACAATGGGCTGTAGTCAGGGTCAGCAACTTAAGTCCAAAAGTTAAATCAATATTTACACAGAGGAAAGTTTGGCTTATACACACACACACACACACCCCTCAATTTTCTGTCTGCCCTATTCTGAGTATTTATCATTTTTAATTCCCCATTTTTGAGTTTTGAAATTTGAATTAATAAAATAATGCTGATGTGTTTTGTTAATTTGATGCACTCTCCTGTAAGAAAAATATTTTCATGGTTTGAAGGATAAGCTGACCAAGTACTCATCTGCTATAGCTCATTTGAAGTAAGGTTTATCCATTAAAAAAAGTCCTTGAGATAAGAAATTCATATTAAGATGCTGTCTCCTCTGATGTCCTCTGCATAAAAATACTAAAAAACATCTTTTTGTGAACATTAGAGACAATACTATTACTTAATAATAGTGCCATATTTATGTATTTAATATTGGACGTGAACCCTGTGGATACAAAAGGTACAGCATTTCATTTGGACAGTTGATTGAAATCATAACTTAATATTTATTGAATTTCTTTTGAATTAATTAATACCAGCATAGGATGCACATTATGCAAAATCATGCTAGCGTTTGGCAAGCTGATGGTTGCATCTTTATAAGTAATTCTAGCGGATGGAGTCAGCTTGATGGAGTCAGCTAGCATCTTTCTAATGTTATGCTGAGTTTTAAAATTGCCTAAAGGCCCTTTAAAGCAGTAATGATGGTGGAACAGAAAATCCTGGCATTAATCACATGTATATGGGGGGCGTTTGGGGCTTTTTGGATACAGCAATGATTCATGGAGACTCCATAGATCCCATTTGTGGATAATTTGTTCATTAAATATTCAACAAGGGGAAGATTTGTGTGATTGCCAATGATAGGGTCTCTTAAAACTGTGAAATGTCCAGGAACATGGAGGGTGACGCAAACAAATCGCTCACTCCTCATGCATATATAGTTTGAAAAGCTAATGATGCCAATTTCTAACTATAACTGATTACTAAAGATTTGAAAACAATAATGGAGCTGAACACACATTTGTATTAGCATGCAGTACCTTCCTCACACTAATAAATAGCATTCTAGCATACCATGTGTGTCATGTTGGGGCGCTAAGCAATTACGTAGGTTGCAGATGAGAGATTTTACAGTGGCTGGAGTGTCGGAGAGTGCCCTTACTTCAATCTGAATATTCATAGCGTAAAAGTGTTCGGCTTGTGTTAATGGCAGGGGCAATGCGCCAAGGCAACAGACTCTAAATGGGCACTATGTTATGTCACTCACTCCAACAAGGCACCATTAACCTTTGACATCTATCACGAAAGCCTACATAAACCCAACAAATCAGCCAGTCAGTGATTGTACCCAAAGGCTAGTAATTAAAGTGATCTTTCAAAGGGATTATTCAGCTTTAGAAGTATTGAAAGTCTTATGGAAGAAATGTTCTGACACAATTTATTTGCAGCACCTTATGTAGTATACATGGCACACCTCAGTTTCTTTTTTTTTTTTTTTTTACAATTCCGACCTTAATTCTGAACTTTAATTGATTTTGCTTGCACTACATTGTCTCAAGCAAAAAAAAAAAAAAAGCATCCACAAAAACATTTTTTCAGCATTTTAGTACTGTCTTGGTTTAAGTAAGTGAATAAGAAATTCTTATTTGTGTATCTGTATATTTCTTATTTGTATGTGTTGTATAATATGTGTGAAAGCTATATAATTTGCAATCCATAGCATTTTGTTCCTCTGTTTATTTCCTTCTCTTCCTGTTATTGTGATTTGCTTTTAAACTGACTCTATTTTCTACAACTGAAAGGTAATGGCTGTTCTCTTCATGACCTTAATAGCTATTTTCCTGTGGAATGAAGAAAATCACAGCATTGGCGCTGCCTGGTTGCAATTTTCTGACATTTGTATGGAAGAAAATAATGCTGGACTCAGAAATGCTAAAGTACGTTTATAGGGTGGACATGTGGAGAAGAACAATAGTGGACATCAGGGCACAAAATGGAATGACTAACAAATCAGGTTTCATGGCAAACTTTAGTAAAAAAAAAAAAAAAAAAATCAACATGGGTGCAAATTTCAGTGAGACACGAATGAGATGTTACAAACAGCCAAGATTAATGCTAGTGCAACATTAGCAGTTGCGGCTTTGCTTACGACATCATTTGTATAAAATCCAAGAAAATCATTTTCATTTTTGTTAGCAGTGTTACGAATTAAGTCTCATGGTCAACGTGGTCATTTTGGTCTCTAGTTCATTTTAGCCAACTGTCTCGTTCTCTCTTGACAGGACTGGGATGTTTTCTTGGGTCCAGCCTCTCCAGTCTGTCATTCATGATAGTGCTAGATAATGAGATGATCTCCAATAAGTTCTCCGAAATGTTGACCTATGTGTTCACCTCACTGACAGCTTGGCTTTAAGTGGAGATCTGCAAGTTCGGAATGGAGAATGAGAGCAATGGTAGAATAAAACATGCATCACCAGTCTTACTAGTATGAAACCCAACTGTTGGGTAACCTAGAATTCACACTGGACACAACACACAAGCTGTATATCTCTCTTTTTGGACCTGCTATCAAATCCACACTTGGGAAATCAGCAACAGCAAAAGAGTCCAAAAGATATGTCAATATTTACATAGAGGAAAGTTCCTTGTATTCAGAATCGGGTTGTGCACTTGCACAAGTCAAATTTGTGGGCTCTTCATTCAGATTATTAATAGGTATAGAAAATGCATACTGAAGAAGAAAATAGCTGGGATTTTTTTTTCTTTGCTGTCAATTGTAATATGATGTAACAAAAGCAAGAGACCATTTAAAAAAAACTTTAAAAAGACTAATATGGTGATATGAATGAGATGGCGGCAAGCACTGAAATAAACATCTAACGGGAGTCTAGTATATAGCCAGTACATTGTTGCCTGAATCCTGAAGTCCTAGTTAATCGCACTAATCACTGCAAATTTGGTTTAATTTAACAACACAGCTTCCACCCTCATCATTCGGTAACTTATAAAATAGCACTTGATCCAGCATGTCCCATTTATTTGAGCTTATTACAGTTCATTGTAGTTAGTGAAGTGGTACATTATCTCTATTAGTGTACTCAGTTTCCCTGGTAGAATGCGTGTTTATAAGAAAGAGGTGGGGTGTGGGGGTGACACGGTGGCATGGTGCTCTCTGCCTGAGCTTTCCAATAACCGAGATCTTATTGAGATCTGAATGAGTGTGCGCAGCTGCATTGCACAAGCAAATAAAGAAAATCTCCCACTGACTCACGCACACAGATGGGTCAATAGAACTTCTGTGTACTATTGTGCTGGAAGGCCTGCTCATTAAAAATAAGTGCATCGATCCACTGATGGTCCAGCAGGAAATAAAGTAATGTGCAGAGAGAATACTCGGTCCTCTTTTTGTCCCATTTTAAAATGCCGTGATTACTTTCTAACTTTCACTTCTGTCTACTTTTGCCATTTATCTCATGCTGATTAATGGTTATATTCCTGATCTCAGTGCTATAAACAACTGCCCAAGCATGACTTTCTTCTCATTTCAATCTAATTTTACAGTCATCAAGTGTGGCGTTTGTTTTTATGTAGAGTTTATTAATAGCCCTGTCTGAGCACTCAAATAGAAAATATCTTAATTAAGGCGTACGCAACTGCCGCAGAGAATGAGATGGGAGAATGATTTCAAGTGTGTTTAAGCAAGAGAGTGATTTTACAAGCGTATGGCCGGAACATGACCTTTAGGGACTTTTCATTTCAGGAATGAAAGTGCTTCCCAAGACTCTAAGTGATATCTGCTTGACTCTTGTATTGTGACCTGGAACTGTATGAATTCTTTAAACATACTTGAGATCAAAGATACACAGGTCCAAAAAATGATGTTTGGTGCAAAATGGTGCAAAACAGAAAATGAATCGAAGCTGATATGAGAAGTCAGGTGACGTATTTTTAACTGATATTAATTTACGTGCGTATTGGCAGATCTGTTAAATCCAGTGTCAGGTGATCTCTAAATATCATTTTAAAAGTGACTCTCCATTGAGAAAGGTAGTCTAATTTGCCATTTATGTCCATCATCAAGTCTTGCTGTCCTTGTTTCCAGTTCTTGCATCCTTTCCACATAGGAGGAGCTAAAATGAAAGGAGGAATCACAATTAAAGAAATAAAAAGGCACTGGCTTATGTTTCTTTCTTGGTTGTCTCATTTTTGTCTTGAGACAAAATTTTCTCTCTGTCTTGAGAGCGGTCCATTCGTCCATCAAGTGATGAAGCCTGCAACGGGACTGTGCACTGTGGAGGATGCAGTGATCCACCTGTTGCTCAGAACTCATTCTCACCTGAAGATGATGGGGCGCACAATAAGCGTCATGTCCTTGGACTTTCCGCACCAGGCTTTCGTCACCATCCAGACCATGGTGCTGAGCGATAATACACGTGGAGCACACGTGGACACTGCCCAGGAGTCGTGGATCATTTGTTATGTCTCAACATACAGTGTGCAGCACAGGCAGAGAACGGTTCTTGCTTCCTTACTCTTTACCTTTTACACCTCTGAGACATGCCTTCTTGTGATGTATCAGTGAGGAGAAAGAATGCAGAAGCCTCATTGACAGCTTCATTTGTGGAATGGTGGCAGTAGAATCATCTTCAACTCAACACCAGGAACATGAAGGAGATGATGATGGACTTGCGCAGAAACAAGTTTCCTCCAGCCCCCATCAGCATTTAGGGCAAGAACGTTGATGTAGCAATTACGTAAACATTGACATAGCTTTTGCTGCCTCATATGCATTTAATTTCCGAGGCTCAGATAGATATCCAGTCCTCGTCTCTGTAACACAGTGCCACTTATATGGGCTCTACAGAGAAGATAGGTGCATGGCCACTTCACATACATTTACTCTGTTGTCACTTAAGTGTGTTTTTGTTTGTGTGCGTGCTGTCTGATCTCTATCACACTATAAGCGCTCCTTGTCACGGTCATCTGAAGATAAGGAGGCAAGCGAGTGTCATGTTGCTGTGGAAACTGAGAGCTGTTGAGCACAGGTTGGCCCCCGAGTGTGAACGATTTTCATTAGGCATAATTTTGCTGTCGACCACTTTTTTTTTTTTTTTTTTTTAAAAACATCTGTGAATCGGATGGTGTTTGTTAGTGTTATAGGTTCCACTGTTCCACTGACATAGTAGAATAGGGTCTACTATGATGAACTGTCAAGAACTTCCTATAAAGAAATACTCATTTTCAACCAAACCTCCTACCACATCTGTGATCACCATGGACAGTAATTTCTTCACATTTACTCACAAGTTCTTTCTTAGATGATAAGGAAATAATCCTTAATGATTATTCCTGAAGTCACTTTCAGGGGTCTGGACTGGTTCAGGTCATCTATACTTAGGGTACATGGTTCCAGTGACCATCCTGAGTCTTGGAAAACTGGCCACTCGGGTTACACAGGAGGCCTCGTCAGCCATTTTGATCCATTTTTAACTCCATTAAATGTACATTTTCACATGGATCTGGTTGTGTGGATTTTTGTAAAAGAGCTTTTGGATGTTATTTTATTTCAATGTTTTTTTTTTCTTCAGATATGTTATTTTATGTCACTCAATGATCAAAAAAATGATTTCAGGTGTTATTGCCTGCAAGAAAACATGAATTAGTAATAACAGCAGTATCGTTTTCTTTAATTACTCTAGTCTGGACCTAAAAAAGAAAAAAAAAAGGTAATGTTATTCATCGTGTGATAAACACCCTTGGGTGGTCAATGTTATATCAATAAAAATGTAATTTAATACCTAATATAATACATCTCAAGATGTTAAAGGATGATGTATGTAATGAACAAACATTCTCTCACCCTGTCTTCTGGATCAGATAAGTGAAGATAAGGATGTGTAAAGATGTCTTCTCCATCTACATGTAATAACTGTAATAACTCCCAAGTTGTTTAAGGGCAATATGTACAGAGCCTATTTAAGAGTTTCTGTATGTCTTGTCTCTAAAGATTCCTTTAAAATGACTATAATAATTTGAGTCCCAGAGCCAAAGGGGGAAAAACAGTTGTTCTAGTTTCTGAACATATGCAGTGAATAAAGACAAAGAGAGTGAAAAAGAAAGAGATTTAACAAGTGTGAGGATTGCATAGGGACACACTGGGAGACTGGAGTTAAGCTAATTTTTTTTTTTACTGTTGTAATTGCCTTGGATATGACACCTTAGCAGACGTTCTCCTGAGTGTTGACCGCAATATGGCTTAAATGAGGTGTTTGTGTTGAAGTGAGCTGTGCTGTAACGTTTTAATGGCCTGAAACGCACACTGCAGCCGTGTGAGTGATTATTGTTGTCCTAAATCACCTAGAGAGAACCAAGCAGTATGGGACTTCCATTAATCATGGCCACTAAGTTGCAGTGGGCCTTCATTAAACACAACACACACTTAGAGTATGGAATATCGACTCTTGTTCTCAGGCCGTGGACAAGTACAGACTCTTTAGAAATCAATTTGTTATTTAGATGCCATTAGCTCTTTGGATGTATTTGGCTGCTTCCTTTTCATCATCCACCTTTTTGATTGTGTTGATTTTTTTTTTTAAGGCTTTATATCTGCTTCCGTAAAAAGTGCCGTATTCATAGTTGCCGACTTCAAAAGTTATGTCAGTATTTATGTTGGGAAAGTTACTTGTACTCAGAGTCCGATTACACAGCTGCAGATTAAAATTACCCGTGCGTAGTTCATACCTCCCAGGTTGCCAGATTTTGTTTAAGTAGAAGACAGCGTTTTGCAATAGTGTCTAGAACAGCACCTTTAAACACGAGCACTTGCATTTGAGCCCAAAATAAAAGTCAGGGCTGGAGAAAATAGTTTAAAAATGAAGAATCAAGACTAATACAATAAGATATGTAAATGAGAAAATGGCAAGCACTGAAATAAACATCTAAAAGGAGTCTAGCATATTGCCAATATGTATATTGCTGCATGAATAGTCTTAGTTATAATTATCCACCTTTAGTATTTGGCAGCTTATAGAATAGCACTTGATCCAGCATATCTTATTTTGCATTTTATTTTTTTATATTGTGTGCCAATATACAAGAAAAATAGGACTTTCTCTAGTACCTACAACTGAAGCTGCTAGCACCCACAAAAACTCTTACTAGTTAAAGCGAAGTAAACTAGTACAACACAAACATAAGCAGAAATTGTTTTGTCATATTTTTACAAAAACAATTGTACAGTTTTACTAAGTACTTGTTATTCTGGAATCAATCATTTAAAACTGAGACAATTTTTTTTAAGCTGTTTGAGAAATAAGTATTGTCACGTCTGCTCCAAGAACCAACACGACCTCCGTTTCCCAGAATCCTCAGTCAAGCAACAAGCTACAAACCCAGTTAAGTGAGCCATTACACTACGCCGTTCTACTTCTACAGCCGTCTATTCCCAATTAGCACGTTGCACATACATAACCCAGACTTTTTGTGAATTTTTGAGTAATCTCGCTCCTAGCACTCCAATAGTTTGCCCCTTTTGGATTTGTCTGCTTTGTTCAATAAAACCCTGCACTTGCGTCCAAACCCTGAATACACTTTAAATGAAATTTAAATCGTTACGTCTGGACAGATCTATGATTCATGCAGGTTCACTGCCTTTTTTTTTTTTTTTTTTTTTTTTTTTTTTAAATATATAAATCTTCCCCTCTTAGTGGTCCTTGTTCTAAACCGTGCTATAAAAACAGCCTTGTTTGTATGCTAATCCTACTCCCATGGCATGCTGTATATCTTAAATTTGATTGCATCTACACTCATGAAGACATGTTAATAAGATGTCAAACTGGAGTTGCTCCTACTCCCTGTTGTTCTTTTCACTCCTCGTGTTTTCTCTCTTCATATTGCAACTCTTTAATGAGATGAACTGCATACATTAACATTAACTGCAGCTTATACTGAATACAGACAGGATTTATCATTGGTCGCTGGTAAAAGCTATATATTTATGTGTCACTTTAATAAGAAAGGTGCAATATTGGTTTGACAAGTGGGTCAACTCCTTGACATTTAGGTGCGTGTCACCTGTACTATGAGTGGCCACTTTTGCAGTACAAGAGAAGGTAGATTTTAGCAGCTAGAAACGTAAAGTAGAAACATTAGGTCAGCAATCAGGTACGTATAATCGAATGTTACTGTTTAAATATGAAGCTCCTCTTAACACGTACATCAAATTCACTTGTATGAAAGCAAGGGCTTTTTAAAATTTAGACATAATACTTTATAAACTCTGAGTGAAATCAGGTTGTAAAAATGATATAACAATGCATGGATGACTGGTCATATATTTACCTCCATTTTTCCTCCCAGTTGGCTCGGTTCTTTAATTGGTAAAAGGTAATTGGTTTTACCTTTACCGAAGAAGAGTTAGTGGTGGATGAATACAAATAGCTTCCTCTAGGTCTCACTGCCTATCCCGGGGGAACAGAGCAGACTCAATTACAAAGAAGTCGGCTTTCTCACAGATAGCGTGCACTGCATAAGGGAATTCTCTATATTGTCTACCTGTATAGTTTTGTTCCACTAGCCTACAGTGGGTCTCTATGGAGCATACTGTGTCTGGTTCATGTTTGCTTTCACAAGTTTGTTATGCAGCCTACCCTTTTTGTCTTGCTGTGGTAAGATGCAAGTAATTTCCTGTAAAACTTTTTCTCATGAAAGACTGCTAGAGGAGTCAATTGTTGAGCTAGGACTTCACCAGTTTGTCCTTTGTGACCTCAAGTAGTATGCACTTATAACCATGAGTGGTGTCTCTCCTAAATCATAGATTTGATTTTATGATAGGATAGCATCCATCTTGAACAAACATATTCACACAGACACACAGACAGTGCCTTGCACAGGGAAGCATGGTGGTGGCAGCATCGTTTTGTAACTAAGTCCCTCCTTACCCTGTCAATAACTTTTGGTTGACTCATCTATTGTGCCATATTTATTTTTTTAATACTTCACTTCCTTCTTTTTTTTTTAACAGTGTAATTTTATTTAATGTTGCTTTTCTGGCTGTTCAATGTTTTTGGGATATTGGTGTTTTGTTTTTTAATAACCAAGCTGCATGATTTTTCAGAACATTGTCCCAGACTTGTTTGAATAGTTTAGATTCATGGCAAACAATCTTAATTAAATCTACTTGAGTTCCAGATGGTAACACTACAAAATGTGGAAAACTTCAACGGGTGAATACTTATGTGAGACACTGAAGTTCTTTTAACTGCTGCTTTTAAATTTTATCAGCAGAGGGGATTACATCTTCATCACCCGCGCAGCTTGCCATGTCCAAAACCCTAATCCAATCAAAACAAGGATTAAATCATACAAAACATGCAATCATTTGTAATCATTTGCAAATGGATATACAGTTAACCCCATCAGTTTAAATAGGGGATCAGCATGAAAACTGCTCTTCCCCGAAATGAATTCTTGTAGTCTTTTAAGCACTTTATATTTTTGTAATCTGATTAATTTTGGTGAGACCATTTTATATTCTTAATCTGCATTATTTGAATAACAAGTACATTTTGTATTGCTGGCAGGGCATGAAGAGTGGTTATGATGCTATAATAAAATGCTAATTATTGTAGGTCTAGCATTCTGTGTTTAGACACGCAACTTATTTTCACAGGTTATTTAATTGCATTTCATACTGATTTGTAAAAATTCCATCATTTGTCTTGTTGAAAGCTAATCGCAGTCATGCAGTGTGTTTCTTTTCTAGGATAATTTGCTGTCTTGGATTATTTACAGTGTTTGTGTCAGGATTCACGGGTCATAATGCAAATATGGGTGTCTTGCCAGTCAAACTACTTGCGTCTTCTGAGTTTTTATATATAAAAATAAGCTGCCGTAAATCTGGAAAAAGCAGTTTTCTTTGGGCACTTTAAAACACTGTCTAGTATCAGGCAAGTATACCAACTGCAGCCATTCTTTGTAAGAACTGTGTGTGAGCCAGCTTTAAGTGGCCTTAAATATTCGCACCATTGGTGCTTTGAATAAGTGCGACACAATAACTGGAAGTTGCTCGAAAATAATTCAAATTCCATAAACAACCAGAATGACTTTTTGTAATTCTCAGCTACTGAATTATTAGAATGTTCCTTTAAGAAAACCTAGCATCCCTAACCCCACCACCATTACCAAACCTCACTTTCTGCTTGATTTCAAAAATGTACTTTTGCACTGGGGGCAGATCCCAATACAGTTTGTAGAGGGTGCTGGTGAGAGACAGGGTGTCACGGTTTCACTCGTTTCACTCGTGGTCATGTTTGATTTGTTCTTTTCCTATCTCTGCCCCTGTCCTGTCATTAGCTTGTTGCCTGATTGTGTTCACCTGTTCTGTGTTTAGTTCTGACTGGGGCAAGGCAGCAGGATCACGGAGCATTCACATCCCCAAACAACACGGTGCTGTTGTTATGATCTAAACTAAACTGATAAAACTAAAGGGCATCACAAAAACCTAAATTGGATGATAGCACCCTTTATAACACTGTGCTATTGTTAACAGTAAATCTAGCTAACAAAAACTAACTACATGTATTTAACACTAATATGGGTTACTAAATGTCTGTTCTCAGCTGTATTCATGGCTCTGTTCTGCTCTGCTGAAGTTTTCAAACATGAATGAAATGTCAGACAAAGCTGTTTAGTGTAGGCAGGAACAATGAAACACAGTGCGTATTCCTGCCGCCTGCCGCCCCTCCCTCACCCCTCAAAGAATCTTGGCAAAATTGCTCAAGCTTGTCGGCTTGTCATAGACATGTCATTTTCGACACTTGGTTTATAGATGAGCCATTTTCATCGTGGATACCAAACCCTCATGAAAGAGAGAATGGGAAATAAGATGTAAGTTTTCTTGAATTCTCAGCTCGCTCTGATCACAAGCACTGCTGTCATTATCCACATGAGCACCTGCTGATTGCTAATTGTTGGGTTTTCAGCTCGAGTCAGTGAATAGCATGCCATTGTAATTATAGCCCAACAAATCCAGTCTTGTTTAAACACAGAGACACAGGGTCATTCTGCTGTTTCTATATTCAGATGAACTACATTCAAACAGACAACTGTTTGCCTCCTCGTGTGTTTATTTGAAGAGTTGTGTTATCTCTGAGTGTGCATAGGGCATGAATATTGCACAGAGATTTTTGATAGCTAATATTTGCACTCCTTGATGAGCCTAGGTTTAGCCTGTTGGCTTACCACAGATTGTGTCTTTCGTGGCTTGACTGATGGAGTTCACATTATGCACAGTAATGTGAGCTAGCATTTATTCTGATATATTGGTTTTTCTATTAACTTATACTGGGCCTGGGTGATATTTATAGGTCTATTCGGGGATGCTTATTTGGCATTTTATGGAAGGAGTCTCCAGCATCAGTAAGCTTTCCACCTTCATAAAGTCTGCAGAACAGAGCACACTGTGCTTTCTGGTTTCTCAGTAACATGACAAGCTTCTTATTTTGTCTTAACTTCAAGAGACAGGAAAAAAAAAAAGTGAAGCGGGTTCAACATGTTTTGTGGACGTCAATCAAAGCATGATGTGTGACTCAGTAATAAATTGAATTGCTGCACATTGCTGTGGTATAAGAGGAATAACATACTTTGGGATGTGCTGTTATTTGAAAATGAACTTCGGGCTGCTAACAGTAACTCCGCATCACATCACCACATTGTTATTTATTTGCCTATAACAGCGTGCCTCAAGTGTTTTTTTTTTTTTCCTTACTTTCATTCAGCTAAAGTCTCAGAACTGAAGCACAGAAGCACAAAGCAGAACTAAAACAATATCAACAAATTATCCTTTTTAGGAGCTATGTATTTATTTTGTATTTGTATCTGTTTATACTGCACTTCACTTCCATAGTTTAAGGTAGTTCAATAATGTGGTTATAAGCGGTGGTAGCTACAAAAGGAATATTCTCACCTGTTCACCTGCATGCCTGCATTTTTGTTGTTGTTGAATGCATAACACAATGCATAATGGTTTTTCAGTCAGTCAATCAATAAATGTAACTTTAGTACTTGGCCTTCAGTTTTTTTTAGCTGCTAGCCCTACAGTGCAATACTCACTCACTCGACTAAGCGACTGTGTTTTGTTAAGTCACTACAGTCCTGGTTGATTAAATTTAGCTAGAAATTGTAGCATTTGGCTACATTTAAAGCATTTTGTTCTTTCAATTTTAAATTGACTTAAGAGAGGCAGGAACACACATTCGCCTATGCTATAATTTATTTTAAAAAGTCTATTCTGTTAATCAAACCCTTTGGAAGAAATTAAACATCAAGCAAGCCATTTACTAGGCTTTAGTCAATAATCAAGCCAGCATGAAACAAAATAATTGGTTCACCTGAACAATTATTTTTTTTTTTTATTTCTGAGAAAACCTCAAGTCAGAAGAACATAAACAGGGAAAAATGGGGGAAACAGACAAAACACAGAGTGTGGTGCTAGATCTCCACTAAAAGTCATTATTTTGGCCCCATGAGCACCAGCTGCTCCCCATGATTACATCTGGATTTAAAATCTTTTTAAAATGTTTTGTTGACTCCATCTTAAGAGCTAGGCATGGTTAAAGGGTTTCCCATTGTAACAGCTATGTTTATTCTCCCTCCATGAATATTAGAACAGGACTAAAAGCCTGCTTGAGGACCACTACAGAGAGAGATGATCAGCAGACAATGGCTGACCGAGTAAAACACTCACATACAGTCCATATACTGCGCAATGTCTAAAATGTACCATAGCGCTGTTGAAAGGTTAAATCGGATTGGTCAGATTTTTTTTTATATCACATACGTTTCACAATATTGCACACAATTATAAACAGTTAAAAGTATGACGTGTCATGAATGAATGAATGATTGATTGATTGATTGATTGATTGACTGAGTGATAGTCAATTCAGCTCGGACATTACACCTCATTGTCTATGTTGATCACCCTGACTTGAGTATTAGCCTAGCCACTAGCTTACCAATTTCAGGTCACTTCCTTGTTTTAGAGTATATAAGACCAATACATGCATTGTATTATTACAAAGTCTTGCCAATCCCAGTATTTGAATAAATTCTGAACCAGGTTAATTTCTGATTGCTATTACCATCTTTAGACCCTAGCCTTCTCTTTTTATTACTCTTTTGGATTTGCCCTGTATGTAAAAGTTCAGCATAGACCCAATACTGACCAAATGTTTACATGGCTGTCAGCTTTCTCTCACCCCCACTCTGGAATGTTCTTACATTCTGCTTGCATCATCTGAGAAACCAAGTCCTCTCATAATGTTAATACATGGGTTTATTCCTACACCTGCCATCCTGTTCCCTTGTGAATGACTTGGTGAAAACCTATAAAGCAAAGCTTCAATGATTCACTTATTTATGACTGTAAGTTTACCCAGTTCCTTTGTGTATTGGGAAACCCAATATAACTGACTTTTGTCTTACATATACCCACTATAAACAATATTTATAAAAATAAAAATAAAAATAAAAAAATAATACATCCCAAATGTATTTTCCCATACTTGGTGATTCTCCTGGGGCAGGTGTGTGTGTGTGTGTGTGTGCATAAGTGTGAGCTGTTCCACTTTCATTTAAAAAAATCAAATGGGTAATTTGGACCTGAAAAGAACATAAGCGTTGAAGTGTTGTTGAGAAACCAAAGCCCAGATACTTGTCTCAGTCCCACACATTATTAATGTAAGAATTGTCCCCTTGACTGCAGTAGCTGGGAAAATGAACAGGGGTTTATCATGGAACATCGGCAAGGTCGATGACAGTCGAGGGAGGCAATGCACTGGGTTTGGGTCATTATATTTATGTTGTCCAGCACTTTATTGTTTTAAGGGAATTGCAGCGGGAACTTTTCAGCTCCAAGTGTGCTTCTGAATAAATGAGTTGAGATTGTATGACTGCTCTTATTGCATTCAGGGGAAGACAAAGATGTTTGACCAAGGAAAATTGGTTTCGCAAGGTTTCAGCAAGGAAGAGACTGGTATAAAGGAAGATTGAGGAGAACTCCAACCCAGACTCATAGAAAACAATAAAAAAAATAAAAAAAACCACTTTATATAAAATGAATATCAGTGTTCTGATAAACACAGTATGTATATCATCACATCAAACTTCGTTTGACTCTGTAGGCCTTTCTCGTTATCTTAATCATGCCCACATCTCTCATTACACTATTGGAAAAAAGATTGAAAATTGCCACAAACCGCGTGTGTGTGCGTGTGCGTGTGCACAGTGCCCTGCAATGGACTGGTGTTGCATCTAGGGTGTATTCGTGCCTCATGCCTAATGTTCCTGAGAGAGGCTTAAGATCCACTGTGGTAAAGTGGACTTATTAATAATGAATGAATGAATGATGATATAAATATGCAAGTAACATATCAGCATTGTGCACTTAATGTGTAACAACATACCCTGTCTCTTTGAAAGTTGTGGTACTTTTGTTTTTTTTATTTTACTTTTGCTTTTTTTTTTTTTTTTTTTTAGCCACTCATTCATTTGTAGTCCTAATGTTTCAAACTCTACACTGAAAGAAAGCATTTAACATTGCCATGACACCTAATGGATACCCAGAATCCCTGTCACCACCCAGCCAATCAGAAATGCAGAGAACCAACCAGTCATCACAGTATGTAGTTTTGAAAAGCAGAGATTTCGGGGATGGTCTCTGTAGCCTACAGAATGCATTCGTGTAATACCCATAAGCCTCGTTACCTCCCAACCAATCAGAAAAAAAGGGATTTTCTGTGCTAAACAAATCTTGCCACATACATAAAACCATAATTGTGACCTAGCTATCTGTATTCAAAAAAAAAAAAAAAAAAAAGTAATGTTGCAATAATACTTTCAATACAAGTGTTCTGTACTTTTTAAAGTATTTTGATAGTTTGTGAACATTAAAAAATGACTGCTTCTCACATCACCACAATACCTAGCTGGTCAAAAATAAATGAGCACAATGATGATTTTTATCATATCTGTTTACCTTTATGAATTTTGTGTTTAGTTTTATGATTATGCCAATACTGCTGGCCAGCTAAGCATGTAAAGTATCCCAAATTGTCTCACATATCACTAGCCTCCTGTCTCTTTACAGTTGCTTATCCACAGAAACAGCAGCTGGACTGAAGAATTTCTTCTGTACATTTCAAACAGCAGCATTTGTGCACGATTTCATTATTAGCTCCTCACTGTGCACATATTCAACTCGGAATTCAGCATGAAATAACATGAAACACTTCGTATTTCAAATGTGGAAGCTAGACAGGAATGTAACATGATCTGTCATCTCTTGATGGCTCCTTTAACATTTGTGGACACTGATTGACTTGCTGAGTGTTTAGCTGAGCTTGGAGACTCGTCTAACTCGTCTCGTCTCGCAGGATCCGTTTGACGGCCATCATATCATTTAAGTGATGACAACTTCCCCAGGTCCCTTGTGCTGCTCATCAGCCTGCCCTACCTCCAGTCCATAGGGCTCCTAATTAATGACTGAAGGCATAAATAATACATCACAGATTGGATTGAAGCAGTTTAAGACATTACCAGGGGACCGGAGTTGCATGTTGATATGGAAGTGAGTAATTATTAATTGAGCTGCCAATTCATGTCAATGTTTTTACCTGACTTTTTGTTGAAATTTATATATTTATTTTTGCTACTCTAAATGCTTTTTACTAGTTCTAATGAGGATCCAACCCTTGTAAAAGAGTCCATTCTCAGACTTTCACTGAAATAGAGAGCTAATTCAAAGGCAATGGCAAAGATGCCACAGTTACTGTCATTGGTATGTTGCTGCATGGTGGGAGAGACAAACACACAGTTTTCCTTCTTGTGTCTCGAGCATCCACGATAAGGCTTGCCTTGCCTGCTTGTCCAGTATTGTGGATAGACTGGCATATACACAAAACTGGATTAATCTGGCAGAATAAATTACTCACAGTCACCTAGTGGTTTCGCCAAGTGTGCAGCACTCTGAAAGCAATAAATAGGAGTGTTGACTGAAGTCCGCCAATACGTGGACAATCATTACTCATGACCCAGACGTGAGGACGTAGGATTGCATGAACATCAGTTCCCTTTTGGGGACTTTCTGCAAGACAACTTTTTTTTGTAGGCCACTACCTTACCTACATAGCTTGGACCTTCATTGTTTCAGCTTTGCTTTTTCAAAGAGCTTTGCTTTGCAAAGACGTTCCTCTTTTCTGAAGATATCCTAGAAATGCAGAAAGCAGAACGCCACTAATAATTACTATGTAAACCAAGTCATACATGGTGATAATGAGCTTCTTTCAGAATTAACAGAGGTATGACTAGCCTATGAACTTTGGCATACTGTATGAAGAGATTTTCTTTGTGCCTCACTCAAACAGCTAGCTTTTTTTTTTTTTTTTTTTTTTTTTTTTTTTTTTTTTTTTTTTTTTGTTTTATATTTTTTTTTTTTTTTTTTTTTTTTTTTTTTTTTTTTTTTTTTTTTTTTTTTTTTTTTTTTTTTTTTTTTT
>CM075005.1:27958474-27977595 GCA_037576675.1 Pangasius sanitwongsei
AATCTGTTTACCAACCCATCTCATTTTGCCAAACTTTTTTAATCTTTTTTTTTTCCCCCAAAAAAAAAACCCTTGTTTTTTTTTTTTTTTTTTTTTTTTTTTTTTTTTTTTTTTTTTTAAATCTAGAACAAGTCTTTGCCCTGTTTGTCCCATATTTTAAAATGCATTCCAGTCTGTTAGATGAAAGAATCTTGTGGATGTGGAGGGGAAAAACAGGGATGTAATATTCCATTATTAGTATGTTTTGAAAAGATCTTTCAGAAAGGTTGAAAAAAAAACATGGTTTTGATTTCCACAATAATGAAGTTACACGTGTAGCACTTACTTGATTAAAATACCTTGGTAAGACTTCACTGGAGCATGTTTCTGAAGAGTGACAGCAGATATTACATTTACCCTTCGAGGAGAGGGACATTATCAACCAGTTCAAATGTCTTTATCTTTAAACATGCACAATAATAATGATTAGTATTTCAAGATGGCTCTTGTAGACTTTTTGTGAGCCACTAACACGAATAATTCTAGCGAGAAAATAATACAATGCAATACAATTTTCTTTCTTGTTGGACATCATGGCCAGTTGTACAGAATCGCTGAACTGGAAGTTGGTAATTGAAGTGCTATGTTGTTATTTTGAATTAATAACCTATTACTTTGACTTACTAACTCATTATTTCAAAAGAGGATGTTTATAGCTCATTTGAAATCGTGAGATATGTGGAAATAGAAACATGATATCTTCAGATTGAGTTATTAAGTCAGAATAACAGGATATTAAGTTAAAATAAGGACCTTGATACAGTTGTTAACCAGGCTATTAAACTGCATATTAGCTGTTAAATTTAATGCATGAGTGGTTAATTAATCTGTTCTTAGCCATGAGGGTATTATGAAGGCCAGCAGTAGGCCACTGGTGAGAGGGGGAGAGAAAGCGAGAGGAGGATTGAGAAATAGGGATAAAGGAAGAGGAAAAACTCAGCAAAGTGGAAAAATGTGCAAGCAGAAACATGAAACAGTTCAGTGAGTTTTACTACAGGTCGCCCTGGCCAGCTCAGCACAACCACAGCACACTTCCTCAGTTCCCCAGCAGATAGACAGCCTAACACACACACGCATGCATACACAGACCAAGATGGGAAATATACACACATCAAATATTTTCTGACTAATATTCCATGAATAACTAGAACGGATATTATTATAATTGCACTATTCGGTGTCACCCAGATGAGGATGGGTTCCTTCGTGAGTCTGGTTCCTCTCAAAGTTTCTTCCTCATGTCGTCTCGGGGAGCTTTTCCTTGCCACCGTCGCCTCTGGCTTGCTCATTAGGGATAAATTTCTCAATTCAAAATGTATAACCGGAATTTATATATTTATGTAAATCTGCTTTGTGACTATGTCCATTGATAAAAGTGCTGTACAAATAAAATTGAATTGAATAACTGTAAGTAAAACCCAGAGTGCTGTTATGGTCATACATTAACGGTTTTATAATCAGTGCTTTAATATTTGGGTTTCACGGAAACGCTGCGTAAGCTGCATATATTTCCCTCTATCTTTTCTAGAATAGACTAGAGAGAGGAGAAAAGACCAAAAAGACCAAAGGTGTGGTTGTCAAGTAAAGTAGACAGGAATATTTATCAAAAACTCACTAAAATATTTGCTTGAAAGGGAACTAAAACAAGAAGGTTAGCAAAGCAGCTGTTCAGTGACAATAGAACTCTTCAGACATGCACAGTCTTTGAATGTTATAGTCTTCCTACTCTCAGAACCTCATCTACCTCATCCACTATAGATATAACTTAACAGAGCTGTATATAGAGTTCTATAGGCTAATAATTTAAAACATGCTAATAATGAATTGTGACCAATAGGCAAATACAGGAATTGCTTAGCTAAATGGTTTGCTACCTGTCTTTTAAAGATTTGGCAACTTTTTTTTAGGTTACCAGGATGAGGTTGGAGCTCCCGTGACCCTCATCAATCTTTACAGCCATCCTTTGCATAAGTGACATAGTGTGCAATGTAAATAGGGTGCAGTGTTTGAGCTGTAACTGAAAGACTTTGCCAAACTTGCCTAATATGTCCCTGAATGGATCATTAACAAACATCTGGCATGAGGAAGGTGCATTGACCAAGCCATATGGCATTACCAGATACTTGTATTGGGCTGAGGTGGTGGTAAATGCTGGTTTCCATTCATCAGAACAGGTTGTTGTCTCTGTAGATACCAAGTTTAGTGAACATGGTGGCTGTCTGTAGTTGCTTCAAGGCCTTCTGCCAAGTCAGTGTAGGGATGAAGACCCCCTCCTTTCTTCTGTACAAAGAAAAATCCAGTGGATAGAGGTGACATGGAGGGCTTGATCTAGCCCTGCTGTAGGGCCTGGTGAGAAAGCATAGTGGTTTAAGTGTGAATGCATTTAATGCACACAAGTGCTGTATTCCTGTTGTGAGATTCCTAATACAATCAGGCACTGTAATGTTCCATATACGTGCAAATTATCTCTACCTACTCCATTTGGCCATGTTCATCCTGATTTTGCACAGGCTGTGTAACCAGTTTCAAATAAAGTAACAAAAGCAGGAATACATTTTATCTTTGAGAAAATACACAATATTTCATATAGAGGACACATTACACAACCATTCGTCTTATTTAAAGGTGAGATCTTATTCATGTTTTCACTAATAATAGTCCCTGCTGTCTTTGTATCCAACAGTGTCCTGTTCATATTCAAATGTCATTTTCAATTTGCACTCTATATTGACCTTATAACTGTTTATAATTAGAGGAATGGGGAGGTTGCCTGTTCCCTAGCACCCTAATGTGCCACATTCAAGGCATCACAGTATCTGACAGAAAGCAGGTAGAAGTCTTTAGAAAGAAAGTAATTAGTTATTGTATTGAAAGAGTGGGTAGCATGAGAAGCAGAAGTTACTGTTTTTAATCCACAGATACTCCAGTCCAAATGACTCAAGTAGAAGTAGAAATAGGTCAGATTTCTAGTGTCCTTTCTAAGTATTAAAAAAAAAAGCCACATGTCACTGTTGCAGAGACAACTGTACTTCTTCCAGTGTCTTTCATTTGCATCCCAACAAAATAATTCTTACTTGTTAGAATTTCCAAGAATTTGATTCAGGTTGTCCACAAAGACATATGACCCACATATCTGAATCAACTTTGCACATTAGTGAGGTCGGATGTACTCACTGGAGAGAGACATTCCTATAAATAACTCATTCTTACTTTTGTATCAAGGATTACTGTCACATGTAGGTTCTGGTTTCAGGTCACTGCTTTCTCTCACAGCTGTGCTGTGATCCATCACAGTTGGCCTTATAGATCCTCTAGGAGATAGTAGGGCTGCTAGGATTGGGATGGGAATGAGGGACTGGGGTAGAATAAGAACAATGAATGGGGCTATGTAAGTATATGTGAATGGGGATGTTGGGCGGTATTCAGGACTATAGTACAGTCATGTTTAGAGGCAAAATTCTCTGTTCTGTCTGTTGACAATTAACACCAAATGTTAGCAGCACACTTGGATTCCCATTTGAATGAGGTGTTTACTCCTTTTACATTTGAAAATAATACATATGTCCATGCATACGTACAAATTTTGCACCAGATTTATACCACAGTGTGGTTGAATGCGTGAATCTGATTGGTCAGAAGATGTGCATTATTTTTGCGTAGCATGGTGTCTTTGAAAACAATTCTGAATTAATATTTGTCTCTGACCCTCAGAAAGAAATCAATTTTATGTGCCTGTTTTATGTCCAGTCAGTTTTCTAGCTCATACTTTGCCATACTTTGCCAGCTACTTTACTAGTTCCCTGTGTGTCATGTTAGCATTATAGCTCCCATGTCAGTCAGCTCTAAAGCAATGCCCCTGCAGTCATAGTGAAATACGTGCACAAGTAGGTTAACTGAAAAATCTTTCAGTTGTACATGTCTGCTATGGGAGACTTGTCTGTGAATAATAGCTAGCAACAAAATTTGTATACATTTTTGATAAATAATACAGTAAAAATAGTAGTTAGTGGTTTAATTATTGGTAAATAAAATACTGTACACTGTAAGGGTAAAAAAAAAAGAAAAAGGCAGGCTTGAAGGTTAGCGGGTTTAGCTCGGGGAAGGAAATAGGGATAGACTGCAAGTGGGGGAAAAATGCTACAAATAAATCCCTGTTGACAATAGACATGCCCATAAAGCCACAATACAAGCCATAGCAGCATAATAAATCCTTGTGTGTCCTGTCTGATGCATTACTGGACTTTTTTTTTTTTTTCCCCCTTTTCCCCAGAGGCTTTAGATACCCTAATGCTCCCAAATCCCATTGTGTAAACCGCACCATCAAAATAAGCACAACAACAAAACAGTGCTGTTGTTAAATTTTAACAAGACCCACATGGCTATAAACACCAAGCCAAGTGAACTGTAAAAGAACCATTTTCAATCCATGCTCTCCTTTTTTTTTTTTTTTTTTTTTTTTTTAGAGAGAGAAAACTAATTTGATGTTTAAAATCAAGGACCGGAACACAAGGACTTGTTATATTTCGTATCAAAAAAATGTGGCCCAACTCTCTATTCTGTCTCAGTTGTTTTGTGTTATATTTTAGCCAATAATTTTCACATTGCTGTCTAAGAGGGAAGAAAACTGTGTTTTTCCATAGAAAGGTCATGTCTATTAAAAAGAAATACCCATTTCTAAATGCATGAAATATCTTTATGGTTAGTATAAAAGATTGGCAATACAAAACAAGGGAAGAGGGTCACACAGACAATCAGCCTTGTCTAAAGCTGATTAGAGGATATTAAAATGTGCAAGTTACTCATATTACATGGATTTGATATCGATTCTAGTAATCCAGTGTTCCAACAGATGCCAGGGCTATGAACGGAAATGAACTTTGTATTGATTTGCAGTGACGCTTCCTTCTACAGGGACAATTGGACCAAAACCATGGCAGCAAAGTGCCTCCCATAGCATAAGCTTATATGAACTGCATGTTGTGCCCTGCACTGACAGCCCTTCTCTCTCTCTGTAATCTCTATAGCTCATCTAGGAACAACCTGAAGAGGTGTCCCAATACAAACACAAACTATGAATTGAAGAGCATTTTTGAAACAACTCCAGTCCCGGCCACATGTAGAAGAGCATTCAGGCCATCTCAGACTATAAGTCTATCAATATAGTCCCTCCAAACCCATGCCTCTCTTCTTAACAACTTCTATGCTCGCTTCACTGGGGATGAGTAAAAACCAGCCATCAAAGCAGAGCTTCCACTCAGGGCTCAGGGCTTCTGCTGGGCCACTGACTGAGGTCTTGATTTTGTCCTGTTGCACTCACCCCCCACGCTATTGAAGAAACTGGTCTTGACTCAAATCGAAGCTTGTCCATCCCCTACACTAGATCTCCATCAGTTTGCTTACTGCACAAACAGGTCAATGGAGGATGCCATCTGAATGGTACTGCATTCCACTCTGACCCACCCACCCAGACAACAACAACACAACAAAGGCCTTGCAACGAGTGGTGAAATCTTCCCAGTAAAACATCAGCACCCAGTTACCTGCCATTGATGACCTTCAGTCCATACAGGGCTTGCAGAGAGCATGGAGCATCATCAGGGACACCACTCACCCAAGCCATGGACTGTTTCCTTCTACCATCAGGTAAGTGCTCAGGGACAGCTCCTTTCCTGTTGCTGTTAAATTCTTAGCATTTGGCAGGATACAGGTCACTGTATTTATTTATCTAGGGCAATCCGGTAATTAAAGTTAGAGTCCATGGCAGGGGTCAGAGCACAGGCAGGCAACACAAAACAAGGGTAATCCATAATCATAAACTGAAGAATAAGCAAAAACAGAAACCTGGACACCAGAAGATGGGAACAAGACAAGTTTTACAGAGCTGACATGGTATAAAGAGAAAAAATAATTAAGAGCTAATTAAAAAACAGATGGACACAATCAGGTAACAAGCAAATGACAGAAGAGGGGACGGAGACGGAACCAAAACCAGCCATCATTCCAGTTCACCCTGGAGGTCAGGGCTCAGATCACTCAAATTCTTCCACATCAGTCTTGGCAAACCATATCTTCATAGAGCTTGCTTTGAGCACAGGGCATTGTGATGCTTGCACAGGTTTGGGGCCTTTAGTTCCACTGAAGGGCAATTATAATGCTACAGCATACAAAGACATTCTAAACAACTGTGTGCATACAACATATGGGTTTGATGGTCAGGTGTTCACATGCTTTTGGCCATATAGTGTATCATTATGATTCATTTGAATTGAATAAGCATTTGGACATGTCCAAGTAGTAACGAGCAACTAAAAATGTTAAACTACGCCATCTGACTTGCAAGAAGTGTAACCTCATTTCTTTTTATTGACTCTTCAAAAAAGCTTTTGCAATATGAAGCCATAGCAGTATAACACCTCCAGCACATTCTTGTTGCTTATTTATATTTACAGTACAGAGGGTGTTTTGATTCATTCATATTTCATGACAAATTCCATAACACTGGCTTGTTAATAATGAATAAAACATTTGTTTGTGTTGCTCAGCATATTGCCCTGGATGCTAATGAATGTGACAGCAAACTCAAGGTGGTTCAGAGTAACGAGGCAAAGTTGTGATCAAAGAGCATACGATCAAGTACTAAAACTGCAGCTCCAGAATTCAGCACATACTCAAGGAAAGTCTAACATCATGTCATAACATTTCTCATGACTTAGTTTGTTTTAAAGAAGTTACATGGCTTGACATGTTTAACTCTTTGGACAGTTGATGGGTCTAGATGCTAGATGACTCTCATAACTTCCTATGTACATTTACTGTAAGCACGGAAACCTGAAATTGTAGTAACTTCAGTAACTGAAGTAGTTATTGAATTAGTAAAAAAAAAATAAAACACGATTATGGATGTGCTGTTTTAGGAGAATAATCAACTTTAGGGTGCTGTGATGTGGCCCAAAGATAAAATCAGTTACCTTTACCACCCTAAAGTATTGATTATTTTCCAACACCACCACAGAGTGTTTTATTCCTCTTATACCACAGCAGTTTACCAACATTTTACAATGTTCAATTTATTAATGAAAGTCACATGTTACATTTAACCGTTTATAGTTCTGTTTAACAATGTGGAAGGTCTGCAAGACAAGTTAGGGTATGAGCAAGGTATGAGCAGACTCTACTTCCTGAGGAAACTTCGATCCTTCAATGCCAAATTGAATAGTTGCAAATACCAAATTTCTGGAGACCTTCTACCAGTCTGTGGTGGCCAGTACAATATTCTTTGCTGCGATCAGTTGGGGGAGCAGCATCGGAGCTGGCGATGCAAAGATGCTGAATAAGCTAATCAGGAAAGCTGGCTCCGTCCTAGTCTGCAAACTGGACACCACAGAGGTGGTGGTGGAAAGGCAGATGGTGGACAAAATTGAGAGGATCATGGACAATAGCAAAAACCCCCAGCTTCGCTGTAACCAGGAAAGGTACAAGAAGTCATTCTTGCCCACTGCTATTCGATACATACATACATACATGTCTACTGATGTCTACTGATTTTGCATAACTACTACACTGCATATTGCACAACAAACCCTTTTACATAGGGTCACTGCACATTCTTAGGCACTGCCACTTTACTTATGACTATGGTACATTTTTATACATTACCATCACACATGCTCATCACACATGTCTAATATACAGTTTTAAACCTGCCGCCCTGCAATATATTTCATACAGTTAATCTGTACAGGAATCTCAGATGGTAAATAACATGGAGAGCTATTCATATGTAAATTTTTATTCCTTCTTATTTGTGGTATATTGTGATAAACTCATGCACTGTTAAAGTCTTATGAACTGTTAAGTCTTAGTCTTCCTTGTTGCTCTTGTCTTGTGGCTGCTGTGACACCAAATTTCCCCTTGGTGATCCATCAATCAAGCACTCTCTACCTCTATGTCTAGTTCCTGTTATCCCTTATGTTGTAGCAGCTTTAAAAAATCGTTCCCTCAACAGCCTCTATTTTTATCTCTCATGAAGATAATAAGACAAAAAAAATGCAGTTATTCATGATAATGAGAAACTGCAAAGCTCTCCGTCCTGAAGACTTTCCCATGTCTGAAAGCTTAAAGTTACAGCTTTACCTCTGAGTGTTACAAAGCTCTGACACTGGAGACTCCTTCCAAAATGCTAAATAAGCATCTCACAGAAAACGTTATCCTATCAATGATTACATGTTTACAATCTGCTTACGTGGCAAAGCGGTGTAGAATTATATGCTTTAACGTGAATAACTGAATAGTAAAGATTAGAGTGAGGGATGGGGTTAGAGTTTGTACCTTTTTTTATATATAATGATCAACAGGTGAGGTGTTTCCTGTCTCCTTTACTCCTACTCGGGGTGACCACCTTCTCCAGTCCTTTCTGTATCACATTTTTGGGTTTAGATACTAGATTGTCTGTTCATATTCTGTTCGTGGATTTGCCTGTGATGACTGTGTCTGCCTGTTTTTGACCCCCAATGTGAATCTGAAATGGCCCACATAAAAGCCGCATTTACATTTCACTCCCTCCGACTCTCAAGTGTTACACAGAGACCTTTTCTCAAAGCCACTTGCCATCTCACCATCCATCTATATGGCCGGTGTTATGACCCTTGTTGCATCACAAGTATATCTTAGAAATCCCATGGTTTGGCTTTGAAGCTCTTGCTCGCTCGCTCGCTCGCTCTCTCGTGCGCTCTCTCTCTCTCTCCTTCTCTTTCTCTCAAACACACACTCAAACACACACAGTCCCTGAGGGTCAGGAGGAAAGAATGATCTTGCTTTGATTGCTGTGAGGCTGCAGTCTGTCCTCGGGTGAGCTGAGAATTTCAGCGGGAACCTGTAGTAAATAATCCTGTCTGGGGAGATCACAGAGAGAGAGACAAGCAGACACACACACACACACACACAGAGAGAGAGAGAGAGAGAGAGAGAGAGAGAGAGAAATGAATATTACAGAGTACCACTTCAGAGTAGATAGAAAAGAGCAGTGGAATTTAAGCAAACAAAGGAAGTTTGTCAGGGTGAGAAGGATGGAAGGACGCTTAAACACGCAGGCCAAACACAGCACATGAGAAGCTGCTAGTTAACACTACAGTGCAGACAGAAGAATCAAAGCTAGAGGAGGACTCAAGGACAGAATGTGTCTAGCACCCTTTTTTTATGTCTAGTCTTTTATAATTCATCCGCTCACCATCCGACTCTGATATTCTCGCTGCTTGATATTCTTCTATTCATGCTCCACCCCTCTGCCCTTCCCCTACGATAATCTGTTCCTAAATAAGAGCTGACATCTATGAAATATTCATGCTCTGCATTGTACCTATTGCTCCTCAGTGAAGAGAATTTTACCTCCTTTGCTTGCTCGGTGAAGTTGATGTGGCTGACACTATGCTCACATAGTGTCAGGCTAAGAAGGCTAAGAAGTCAGCGAGTGGACTTTGGGCATGCAGATTGCATGAAAGAGAACTTCATAGTAAGTGATGTTGCCAGGATGAACTAGGACTCAAATAATCATTTTAAAGTCCATGACCAGTCATTTGTAAATTATTGTAAATAAATACATGAATAAATAAATTTAAAAAAAGTTCAATTTTTATCATTCATTCCTCAATAACTGCTTTCTCCCCGTCAGAATAACATGTGGATGTGGAGTCTGTCCCGGGAGCATTGGGAATAAAGCAGGAATGCGTTCTGAATGGTATGCCAGTCAATCGCAGGGCACCGCATATTTACAGCTAGAGGTGATTGAGAATCGCCATCCATCTACTGGCATGTTTTTTGGGAGGTGAGAGGAAACCAGAGAACCAGTTGGATGCCATATTGTGAACATGACAAATCACACAGAAATCATGGCACTATGACCTCTAGTGGCCAAGTGGGAAATTGTCATGCCCTGATGTGACATTGACGAGGACACTTCTTTTAGCTGTATTTCTATTCTATATGAGGTGTGTGTGTGTGTGTGTGTGTGTGTGTGTGTGTGTGTGTATAACACACATACAGATGGTGAGTGAACTTTCTTAGAGACTTTGTTTACTGATTTCTGCACATCATGGCTGTATAATATCTTAGAGAACATATACAACCAATAACGGATGCAGCTGTTTGACAATATGACGAGGGTGAAAAAATGATTTCTTAAGTGCTACACCTCAGCCCTAATAGGATTCTTACATTTACTCCATGTGCTGTTCATCTTGTTTTAATTCCTGTTCTCCACCATCGTCTAGTCTTTGGTTTATTTTGTTTAATTATTTCATTGTTTTTATGTCTATTGTTTCACTTTTGTCAATGTATGTCTTTACACCCTATGTTTTCTTGTTGTATTTACATCCGGCCATTTACAGGGGAAAGTTCCTAGTATTCAGAATTGATTTATGCATGTGATAAAGTTGATGTTCTGGCCTCGCCACTCAGATTATGCAAATCACCTACATGTGTCTCAAGCCTCAGATGTTTGAATAAAAGCATCCAAGACAGGGTTTTTCAACAGCATCTAAAATAAAACTTCTATACACGAGCACTTGTCTTTAAGCCCTAAAAAAAGAAAAGGATAGAAAATGCCGACTGACGAAGCAGAATGTGTTGTTTTTTTCCCTTTAGTCCTAGTTATAATTATCATATTAACCACTGGTTTAACAATGAGTTCCACCCTCATTATTCAGAATTTTATTTTTTTTAAAAAAAGCACTTGATCCAACACATCCCATCATTTTGCGTTTTATTTTTTTACGTCAAAGGATACCAAATCGAGGACATGAAATCATAATGTATGTGAAGGATGTAGACTATTTTATCATTTACTGTAGATTATTTTATTATTACTATTTTGAGCTGCTTATTTAATAGAATAATGCCAATGTTTTTGTTATTTGTGCTGTAAACATGTCCATGGCCAATAACACACACACACACACACACACACAAACCAAGTTTCCACTGTTTTATTACTAATTGTTTACCTATTAATCCCTTGTTTAGCCATATCTGCATTTAACTCGATTAAGGTTTGGATAATGGTTGTGCTTTTGGATCTTTTTTCTACATATTGCTATTACTCAACAGTGAGAGCGTGTTACACGTACATACTCGACCTGGAGAATGATCTAAGAATGATTTAAATTGTAGACTGTGTTTGCAAAAACACACATAATAAGGCTTTGTCACGCGCACACACACACACGCGCACACACATTGGCAGTGCATAACCATATCGTCAATCACACAGGGCTGTAAAGAGACATGTGATATGCAATTCCACAGCCATTGCTTCTGTCTGGCGAGAGGGGCTATTTCCCCATCACCTCCTACTGTTTTATCTGTAATTAGGTTAGGATATTGGCATGAGTCAGCAAGTCTCGGTAGCTTGTTTCTGCTTTAATGGATTCGATCAAATAGAGACGTGTAATCGGTGGAAGCGTTGCTTCATCTCGTCTTTCATACAAGCATTTTACATTGATCGTGCTAAGCTTTTAAAATCCCCACTCATGGCCCTCTATGTTGCCAAAAAACACAAAAGTAGGCAGAGGAGGACAAGCACGAGGGGAAGTCCACGCTTCAATTCCTTCCTATCGATCAGACCCTGTTCTGTCCTATCAATATCTCCTTGCCTGTAATACAGCTGGCTGTCATGAAAAGCTTGTTAACAGGGAAAGACAAATGACATGATTTCTGCAAGTGCCAATTAATTTCAAACAGACTGAGCTCATCTGTCCCTCCTCCCTCTCCGTCTTTATTTCTCTAGCATCTTGACTATACGACTAACCAGTCTGCTGAGAGCATGGGGCAGAATTCAAGAGTGTCTCGCTCTCATTGCTCTTATGGAGATGCCTGATTTGGATAATTGCAGCACACTTGAATAAACCTGCATTAAAAATTGTGGGCCTAATTGATATGTTGTTGCTTTTTTCCTGCCTTTATTGAAGCAGCATTTCCCAGGAGTGAAGAAAAACAATAATAAAGTCAAAGAAAGAAGACTGAAGTGCAGTGGAGAGAAAGGGTCCTTAATCAGCCTAACACAAGTGGAGCCTCATTTAATTTCCGCAGCAAGAGGACCTCTCTTAATACCGACATGGTGGCTGCTTTATTTTTCTTGTGCTTTTTTGAAAAAATGCCCACAAACTCTGCCAAGAAAATAATGTGACTTATTCAAAGAAGGCTTTTTATCTCAACACCAAGGATGACGTCTATGAAATGAGTGGCATCACATGGACCGGCAAAGTAAAAAAAAAAAATAATAATAATAATAATAAAGCAATTGCAGTAAGGTGTTTCTTTAAAAATGGAGACCGAGTAAAGCTTGAAAGGAAAAATCCAACTTGTCAGAGAGTTTTAGCTTTAGCTGACTATTTACACTCATTTTCTGAATTGTCTATTGCTGTATTTTTTTATATATATATATAAAATAGAAAACTGTATTTTTACAGGACTGCATGTTGGTGACAGTGTATTACTGTATTTTCGAAGCAGTCCCCATAAATATATCAAATTACACAGTAAGATGCTAAATGAACAACAGTGGCAAAACCAGTGGGTCACAGATATTAAAAAAAAAAAAAAAAAGAAAGAAAGCTACCTAGGTATGCTAACATTACCTAGCATTGTCTAGTTTCACCTCAGGTTTAAGCTTCTTGCCCTTCTTACCCTGCTATGCTTTTAACTGACACTAAGGATGATAAACTAATAGGGGGAAAAAAAGAAATTTGCCAGAAAAGGCTGTTTTTCTACTTCAGGAAAATGCTTTTTGTAACTAATTTTATAGTAAATTTACTGATACTGTATGTTTTAGTGAATTATTGAAATATCATCGCAGTGTTGGTCTAATTATACAAGAAAGTCTGTGCATGCTCAGTACAGGTACTTCTCTACTGTTGGTGAATTTTAGTGTGGATGGGGGAAAAAAAACAAAGTGGATGTAATGAAAAAGGCATGTGGCCTGAATCTTCCTATAGATTTTATTGTCTTTTTACATAGCTGCTTAACAGGCAAATAATAAAGGACCCTATGTTAACAACACTAAAGTAATATGCTTCATTATGGTCATATCCTTGTAGATTGAGGTTTGTTCTTTTTCAGTTTTGAAAAGTAAAACATAATTGTAGTTTGAGACCTACTTTTCATGTTAGTGACACTGCTGCTATGACCAGAATGTGTTAATTCACCTATATGCAGATTGGTGACAGACAGGTATGTTCAGACACTTCTCTTCACCTCCTTATAATCTTGATATTTAAAAAAAAAAATTGTCCTACTTCTTGATTGGGTGAAAGAATTTCACTTTACTTTCTAACTCGGCTTCGGGGTGCCACCGAAGGCCTTTAGAGGGAGGCTAGTTGTGTAGTAAATCCCCTGTCTTCTCATTACTGTGAGTGTGACAGCTCTGAGGAATCACATCTTGATGGGGCTTCTGGAAGTCTATGCAGGGAAAGACAAAAAAAAAAAAAAAAGCAGCTGGCTTTTGATCTTATCAGCTAACACACACTGTAACCACCCTTTATTCATGTGCTACAACTTGTATTTTACACTGATTCTTACACTGGAAAAAGGGAACTGTAATAAACCGTAAAATAAATCACTACCTGGAAATGAATAACGGATCTCCAAGCTAAAACACCTCCTTTCAGTAACTAGCTGATGTACTGTCATAGGAACTGCTAAATCTCAACAGGGGGCAAATAAAAGTTCAATGTAACGTTCACACAAAACCGCAAAGAACATTGGGAACGCATCCTGATTGTTCTATTGTTCTTGGAAGGTATTGTCTGAGTTAAACACTAGTGCATCCTGAACTCACCATTCACAAAGCAATGTGAAATAGCGGTCATTAATTCTGTTATCTGTCCAGCAACACATAATTCTTCCCCCATCCCCCAAAGATAACAGATTTTACATTGTGGAAAACACCTGCGGCCCTTGTAATCGGGTTGTACGGGGCCTCATTGGCCTGCAGATAATGGGAATAGGCAGAGATGTGAATGAGCGCTGTGTTGGGATGACAGGGTCTTTTATGGATGGCTTGTCTTCTATCTCGCCCTTAAGAGGCAGCTACATTTTCAGACGGCCATTAGAAGGCGTGTGGCTGCGTGACGCATTTTCAAAGATGCAATTTCCCCCGATGCACACGCTTACAACGAAATAGCAATGGTCTCTCGTCCTCTGGGTGGCTGTCATAAGCTCATATTAGAGTGTTTATCTGGATGATGCAGGCCTAGCACTTCCTAGAATACATTAATATGTGTGTATGGTGCATCAGAGAAATATAGAGGTAGTAAAAACTGCAGAATAGTGCACACCGTTTCCAGAGAAAAAGGATGTTTTGGTTTAAAATTCTTCATTAGCTGTGGAAATGAACTGCTTCGGAGTGTGTATGAGGTGAAACCAGCCTTTGCACAGCTGATGAAGGACTTTTAGTTTAATCCTCTAGTGAGATGATTTTTAAACAAGGGCTGGTATATAGTTGTCGCTATAATATGTTGTTTCTACAGTAACAGCTCATTCACAAAGACTTGTATGTTTTTTAACAAGTTAATTAACAATAAAAATATATAGTCATTGGCATGGTAAAGTTTTCTGTAAGGAGGCATTTATTTAACATTCATAGAAGAGGATAGTGGGGGGCAAATGCCTGTTTATACCTGCTATAATATAAGCGATAACAGGAACTTGTTTTGCACCTGTTCCACAACATTAAATGTAACTATAAATGGATAAAAAGTATCATATGTCATTTGTTAATTCACTAAAAATGTAATCATTGACAAATTGTTGTTGTGTTAGGAGAATGAAAACACTTCCAAAGTGCTGTTATTAGAAAACAATCAACTTCACACCATCCTGTCGTTGATTATTTTCCTATAACAACATGCCTATCCTTATTCCTTAGGAAAACCAAAAAAAAATAGCCTTTTTCTGTTGGGATTAACCTTAATAAATATTTAGGTTGTTTGCAAGTTGTCTTGAAGGGCTTACGTAGCTGTCATGTAGCTTTACGAACATCAGTGTTAGTAAATATTCCAGCAGTTTCCATAAACAAATACCAGAACAGATACTCTGTCTGATGTCATTTAATGTGAAAATGTGATGTTATAAATACCATGATAGCATGAAATCTGTGATACTAGGTTGTGCATTTATCATACCATTAATTTTTAATTGCCTGTTATTTTTTTGTGTACAATATTATTTGTTAAAACTTGCCAAGCAAAAAAAATTAGAAACACTTGTTAAAAAAGTGCCCTGTTTCAAATTATAATTTCAAATGCACCACTTTGGAAATTATTTTGTGACACCTTCATCTTGTTAACTATTTTACATTTTGTCATTCCAGTTAACTGCTGCAGCATGGATATGGATGCATATAAAAAGGGCTGGCAATATGAGTGCAACTCTCAGCCCATGTTGACACTGGCCCAATTATCCAGGCCTCCTATTGTCACAGAGACAGGCATGTCGTAGCGTGATGGCGCCCAACCATGCCACTCTCGCTGTAAGAAACACAACATCAGAGCCAAACTCGGGAGCTACAGGATGGCACTGATGCCCGCTGTGCTTGATGGACAAACTAATCAATGACTACTGGCAACGTCCCTGCACATTTCCCACTGAAGAGAATTGTGGAACCATATTACTGCTGTGTTAATCCTTTTATATGCTAAATGAGATCAATGTTTCTTGGTAATAGCAGGCTAGCATATGCATGTTTAGATACCACTGTCACTGGTACTGAAGAAATATCTTGCAAATAAGATGCTTATCTTGTTTAGCCATTTTAACATTATCGCTTCCTTTTTAATGCACAGACACAGTATTATAAGCCATGGCCTTGTGAGTAAGATGTGTTCCAGTGTTTATGGTATGTATTATTTAAAGGAATACTGGGATTTGAGATCTGAGTAAGTACCATAAGCAGGTATTAATTCCCATCTGGAGGTGAGAAAAAAGGGTACAGTTCCAGTCCAAGATCACATGGATTGCTGATGCACTAATGCAATAAACAACAGTGAACAGCAAAGATTAACTGTTTATTAATGTGTCTATTTGTAAATAGATTCATTATAATTGAAAGTACACCTAAATTGTAATTTTCTTTGTTTGTTACTTTGTATATAGATTATTGTGCCAACAATATATAAATCAATGTTGATTTTTTTTTTTTTTACAAAAGCAAAAAAATAAAGAACATTTTATCTGGAGGATCAAAAGTCAACAAAAAATGTAAATCTTCAAAACTGTTTCAAAGGTTGTCTAGTCAAGGGTGTTTTCCTTTTTCAGGCCTGTTTACTGTAATTTGTATATGATTAGGCAGATTAAACATGCTGGACGTTCATCGGATCAGTACGTCATATTGTAGCCATATCAGCAGACGTTACTCACTGTCACTGTCACTGGAACATACACGTTTTTCTAACATCATCCTTTGAAACCATAAATGCATCCAATTAAATGACCACATATGCAAATAATACATATATCACTTTTACGCCCAAGCTCTCCACTAAGCTGGGAAAACAAACTTTCCTTCTGTATGGACTGTGAGTATGCTAGATATTGAAAATATAATTGCCACTGAAAATAAATTGTGCAAGAGCTTGGAGTGACCATCATAAGGAGCGAGAATATTGAGGAGACATGACCGTTTAAAATCAACTGCATCAGACGGTGGTACAGACAGAAAGAGAGAGGGCACGGCAGGGAGTTTGTGGGACTCCCTGAAGGTTGAGTGGCTTTCAGAGCAGAGAGATATGTGATTTTCTGGCTCCAACTCCACCACTACTTCTCACTGTTACCGTTACCTCGCCTTGCCTCGCACTTCTCACACTGAGTCGTCACATCCTTTACAGATGCTTCGGGATACTTTGGTTGTTCCTCTGGGGGGACCTTTGAAGGTGCTATGAATATCCATGCAACCATAATTATCTAGTGGACACTTAATGACCCCATGAAGAAGCCATTGGTGCACATGGGCATTGGTTTTCCATAGTCATGCAAAATTCTACTTTATATTTTTAACTTGGATGTGTCTGGATTTTACTGCCTGACCAGTAACTTCCTGGAGAAAAGTGTTGATGTACCATGCAGATTATGAATGATAATCAAGATCAGGACAAAAGGTCCATTTTAAAGCTTACATGGATAATGCTTGATTCAAATAGTGCTTCATTTAAAAGTTTCAACATCAGTGGACCAAGAGTGGGCCTACTTAACTTCAGACCCAAAAAGTTTACTCTACATACTCTGATCTAAAGTTCATGTAGCTCATTCAAAAGTTGACGGTAGTTATGTCCTAGCTCTGAGCTTGAACAAATACTGGGTCAAGAGTTCTGAAAATAACAATTATTGGCATCGACTGGCACAGCAACCATACAACAGATGGTCCAAATAGAAGAGCTTGCTGCATGTAGAGCCAGAGGGACAGATGGGGTAAGAGGGGGACACAAAACAGGCAGAACAAAATCTGCTTGAGAGAAGAATTCTGGAATTACATCCAAACATGTTCTCCCACTTTCTGGCTTTTTATTTCAAACATACATCTGGAACCAGTAGTGAGATTAGATCTCAATCCAGATATTTTTTTGTCAGTTTCACTACTGCTAGGCCAACCCAAATATCATATGAATTTCTGAGTTTAGTTTGAGGTTTCCGTCACCTTAGAGTACTACAGTAGCTTTTGTATATTTTTATCATAGCGCTCAATTAATCATTGTTGGCTCCTTTTTGCATCATATTTCCTCTAGTGACAAGTACTGCCCCTTCACAGCTTTGTTGTCTCATTGTGGGTACCTGTTCTGTGTTTCACCAGTAAATCTACATACCATGCTGTTTTTTGTTTTAGTATGAAGTATTTTCTTTGTGAGGGTTTATATTTGTCATTCATCTTCAGTAAGTGCTTTATTTTAGGTAGGGTGGTAGTAGACTACTAGACACCAGGTAGGACTTTCAAGGGTTGCCAGACTTTCATAGAGAACCATTCATATACCATTATACACATGGATTTGTGAGGTGAGTAGAAACCAGAGAACCTGGAAAGCATGGATACACAGAGAGGAGAACAACATACACAGGCCTTGACTACTAATCCAGCTTAGACTTGAACCGGGGCCCAGAGAATTCTAAGGTAACGACACAACCACTGTACCACAGTGTGGCTCGATTGTTTGTTTGTTTGTTTGTAATTTCTTTCAATATTTTCTGGTGTTGCTCCTTAAATCCACAGAACCTGCAAGTATTTCCTTAGCAAGAGTCAAACTTCTAACATCACACCATTGAAGTTTATAGACAAGCCAACAACAGGGTTATAGTTAACCTGTAGTTAGTTCCACAGACAGAATGCATTAGACACAAGTGAATGATAAGTGTCACTGAAACAGCACATTCTCTGCTGACTGGGGTGTGTGTCAGTCAGTCTAACAACCACGTTTCAAGGCCTGTTTTAGGCTTCTTTTTATAAAGATTTGCTGTTGCAGCCAGGTGATTTGAAGTAAAAGACAACCCCTCTGAAAGCGAAAAGGATTCTTAAGGTGCTGTTGGGTCTATGGATGAGTAAGTACAGCAAGTAGCTGCTTTGTTCTAATACCCATGGTTCAAAACTTGCCTGAGCTTTTCCTTTATAAACACATCTCTTTGTGCATAGATGATTTTAATCAAAAGATAAGCCTCCAAAAAAAAAGGAGTGTTTTCTGAAGCGTTTGGTGGCTCAGTAGGTAAGTAAATAGGTTATGGGTTCTGATAGTCATAGTTCAAGACATGCCCCAATCATTTCTTTGCAAACGTATCTTTCTGCAGAGACAAAGTTTAAAAAAAAAAAAAAAAAAGCGGTAGTGCTTGGAAGCCTTGGTGGCTCAGAGGGTAGGTAAGTGGCCTCTTGCTCAGATAGCCATGGTTTAATGCTTAGGCTTTTCTTTAGAAAGACATATCATTCTGCATCGGTAATGTAAATTAAAAGATAAATTCCCTAAAAAAAGTAACCATTTCTGAAGGCACTGGTAGCTCAGTGGTCTGAGGGTGAGGTCTGACCTGTCACTGTGAGACACACAGGATCGAGACTGCCT
>CM075005.1:27977695-27988067 GCA_037576675.1 Pangasius sanitwongsei
TGCTGATATTGCCCAAAAACCCTATTTTGTTCAGGCGTTTCCAAACTTTTGGAGGGCAGTGTATATATATATACACAATATGTGTGTGTGTATATACACACACTCTATATAATATTACACCATACATTCGCTGTGTACCATACCATACTATACATACATTACACGATACTACAGGAAACTAAATACACAAAAGTATGCCATACTACTACATTATAAGTTTCTTTTAAAATCAATTAGCATAACCCTCACATTTCTTCATGAGGGCTCACAGCCTTGTCTACAGCCCTAGGCCAGAACTGAACTGAGCATTCAGAGCATTCAGCATCGGAGACACCCTTAAAAACCAGCTGAACCACTCTTGCTCACAGGAAGAACATTTTTGCATATTTATCATTCAAACTATCTAATTTAAACTAACAGTATATTTATCATTCAAACTGCTAACTCACATAAGGTAAACAACAGACACAGTGGTTTGAACCAGCAACCTCAGCAATGGGAGAGAAGTATGTTCCCACAGGGCCACACACAGGCAAACCAAAAGCTCCAGATTTTATCCTAAAAACTGTCAGGCCAATGCTCTTCAACCTCCGTTGGACATTCAGTATGACTCAGTGGCTATGTAAAGTGTGTAGGTGGTGTATAGGTGATGTAAAGTAGAGGATAAATGCTTTTAGGGATGCTCATTTCTCTGAAGGGTTCTGGGGCTCTGCCCCCACACTGCGAAGCACACAGGTTCAAGACCACCTGCATGGAAGCTCGCATAAACACCCTTTGTCTCTTTGTGAATTTTGAAATTCCCAGCAGCAGTTGGAACCCCAACTTAACACTAAAGCTAATAATAAATCTGTTAATTAATAATAATGAATCAGAAGACCTGCTGTTGGTTAACAAAGAAAATGTATCATCGTTGATATGGTGAAGATGTTTATACAGATGTTTATATATAGCAGTTGGACAAAAAAAAAAACCAGATTTCAAAAGGTAGTCAGTTTTTTCCAAAACGTAAACTAACATTCAGAAACCAGGTGGGAAAAAATAAGTACACCCTATAATTCAGTAACATGCAGAGCCACCTTTAGCAACAATAACTTGAATTAAATGTTTTCTGTAGTAGTTTATCAGTGTCTCACATTGTTTTGGAGAAATGTTGGCCCACTATTCTTCACAACATTACTTCATTTCACTGATGTGCATTCATTTATGCACAGCTCTCTTACGATCCCACCGCACCTCAATGGGGTTGAGGTCTGGAAGCGCCATTCCAACGCCTTGATATTTTTCTTCTTTAGCCTTTCCGATGTCGATTTGCTGGTGTGCTTGGGATCAACGTCCTGTTGCATGCTGGTCTCAAGACATTTGTCTGAAGAATATTCTGGTATAAAGTGGAGTTTCCCAGATCCTGTGGCTGCAAAACAAGCCCAGATCATGACCCCTACACCACCATGCTTGATAGATGGTATGAGGTGGTGATAAACTGTGTTTGTTTTTTGGCCAAACATGGCACTGTGCATGATCACCAAACACATCCACCTTGGTCTTATCAGCCCAAATGATATTGCTGAAGTATCTTTACTTTATTGTCAGTGAAGCTCTTTTAGACCTTTTGGCATGTTCCATGTCATCTGAAAGAAGCTGTGCAGATACATGTGTGATAAATACCACTTTTCTTGTGAGTACAGGCAGGTCTTACACACAAATTTAGTTTTACTCACGCTTTGATAAATGAGACCCCTGGTGTCTCAGACAACACGCAGTGTATTTAAAAAATATTTACAGAAGACAGAGTTATTTATAATTATAGTTATTATTATTTATAAGAAAGGAATATGCAGCCAGTGAACAAATCAAAGTGGGTAGGCTAAAACTCATTCTTCAATGAAATGTTTAGGGTCACACAACAAGTAAATTTCAAACAACATAAAGCTGATTTATTCACTCTGGCTGTCCTTTCATCCTGTCATGTTGATGACGAAAGCGCAAGCGCAGGTGACGGTGGGGCAGGAACCCAGAAGTGATCAAAGCACGGGACAACATCTCACTGTGAACCCTGGACACAGGACACACAAAGAAAAGCACAGAAAGAACAAAGAACACCCAGCAGAGTATGAAGCATAGCACCCAACCATCTGAAGACACTGGTAGCTCAGTATTTGCTGAGATGATGCAAGGTTTTGAGGGTGACAGACACTTCAGAGGGGTCATCAGGTGGCACCCCCTTATAAGATTCTTGATTTAAGCCCACTACATCTCCAGAAAACTCAACATAGCAGTCTGGCATCCCAAATGTACCCCATCTGCATCTGACTACCCAATGGTCATTTTGGGACCCAACTTATGTCCTTTTCTTTTCACCCAGCAATCTTTAAAGTATCCAAGTGGGACAGAGAGATATATAAAGCAAAGGCTATTCTGCTGGCATCCACCTCTAATGTGGCCAGCACCAGGGAGCTGGCTAACAATAGCTTCACAGACTCAAGGACTGATTGGAACTGACTGAAACCAACAGAAAATTCTGGGGGAAGAGGTTAGTGAGAGGCAAAACTGCATTAGAAAAATTCTTGCAGAAGCAGCGATAATACCCAGCTATGTCTAATAACTGTGTTCGGTCAAGTTTTTTAAGGGGACAGGAAATGACCCAATGGCCTATACTTTGGTATCTACAGGTTTAACCATACCATATGAGGTACAACACCCTTTCAGAGTTACATTTATCTAAATTTAGAAAACAGACACATCACAGAGTCTGTTCAATACCTGGTCTAATAACTGCAGTGGCAAGCTGCACAATTAAGATTATCCTCCAATACATGGCTCATTGGTCTTTGAAAGGCGGAGGGGGTGTCCCAAAGCCCAAAAGCCATGACCTAGTACGGAAGAAAGAGGCAAAAGCAGAAATCTCAAAGCATCTTGGGGTCAGGAGAAATTGCCAGTACCCTTTAACTAGATAAAGTCTGCTAATAAATTGTGCTGAGGATTCACACTCTAGAGTCCTCCATACGGAGAAGAGGAAATGAATCAGGCATGGTTACGGCATTAACTTCCAGACAGTCCATGGCAGACTTTGAGGACATAACAAAGACATAGCAATACACAAGCCTACATTACATCAAAATTCACAACAACTAACTAATGGTGGACTTTTAAAAAAAAAAAAATAATAATAATAATAATAATAATAATAATAATTGTTACATAAGAGGATGTTACCTACCTTGGAGGAGGAGCAGTATAGCAAAGAGGTGAGCAAAAAAAAAGAAACAGGGAGGAAACAAGCCCAAGAGACACAGACATATAGTAATTAATATCTGATGGATGTGATGTTTTAAACTGTTTTACACTTTTTATTTAAAATGATGGTACCATAGTATTATCATAGCATAAAGTTGTGTTAACCAATGAAATCAATAAATGAAATCAGATTCCTTCCCATTTGCACCTACAAGGGCCATGAGAAAAAGGAAGAGAGATTATAAACAAATACATGGCTATGTTACACAAGTGTATGGTGTTTAATATGGTTAAAAGAGTCTGGCTTTCTCCTTCCATAGAGGTAACTAGTCGAGCTCCTGAATCTCCATCCCAAAGATCGCAAAGAACATTTCTGGTCCTGCTGAAAAGAGCATGAAGGCATAAAGGTTAGGAGGGCACAGACAAAAATCCTCTCAGAAGTCCAGACAGGATGACTAATATTAGCTGTTTAGCTACTATTAGCAGTGAAGATTATAAACATAATACTACTGTCAGAAATCCTGTCAGGTTAGTTAAAGTTAGCTGGTTAGCTAGCATTGGCAGTGAAGATTATGAACGTAATACCACTGTCAGAAATCCTGTCAGGTTATTTAATGTTAGCTGGTTAGCTAGTATTAGCAGTGAAGATTATGAATGTAATACCACTGTCAGAAATCCTGTCAGGTTATTTAATGTTAGCTGGTTAGCTGGTATTAGCAGTGAAGATTATGAACATGATACCACTGTCAGAAATCCTGTCAGGTTAGTTAATGTTGACTGGTTACCTAGTATTAGCAGTGAAGATTATAAACTTTTATAAACAAAACATAATAGTTATCTTAGAAATTCTATCAGGCTAGCAAATGTTAGCTAGCTAGTGTTAGACTAGCCAACCCCAATAGACAACAGTTTTCCTCTGTCACTACTCCATTTCTCTCACTATTGCTATCATTACTCTTACCTGTTCAATATTTTATACATAACTAGCCGAATAATTCATAAAATTTTACAAATTCATTCATATCCCTAATTAGAAGGAATGATTGTAGACTAAAATGCATAAAATATACAGTATATTCTTTTTAGTAAACAATAAAGAAATTATATTCCAACTGTTCTATAAAGGTTTTTTGAAAAAGTTTCAATGCAAAAAAAATAAATAGATAAAAGCTGGAAAAGACTGTGATGATTCTGTTTTTAAAAATGACCCTACATATATTTTTCATGATAAGGTGTCTGTAAGAGCTGAATCAACACCACTAGTCTCATGACATTTAATAAGAGTATAAGGAAGCAGATATGGCGCTGTATGTACATATGCATTTATCACTGTGAATCCTGAATTGGCCTCTCTTCCTACTCCGTCTACTATACAACGCACGAGCATATTAAATCCGGCTCATGCCGAGTGTTAGCTTATTCAATCCAGCGTCTATTGAGATCTATACGGGTCGAAGCCGTGAGATCTCTACTTGAAAGCCACTACCTGGGGACGTGCTATGATTCAAATACCATGGCCTTTCTCTACCTTCTTCCCTGGCACCAGAGCCTCTGCTGGGCACCTTCAGGAGAGCTGGGGAGTTGCCGGGAGATAATCATGTCATTAAAATGAGACAAGCTCACTACTTAGTACATTTGTTAGAGTCCTGCTCGTTGGTCAAAAGTAATAGTAGTGCAGGGACGTATAAGAGTCCTGAGCCAAGCCTGTCTACACCTCCCAGAATGGCCAGAGCAAAGCAATTATTCACATCACTGCCTTTTTTTAATTATTATTTGGGTTAAATTTCACATTTAGCAGCAATTTATTTGCACGATTAAGCAGGATGCCGGGACGAGGGTAGTGTGAAATACAGCGGTGGCAGATGACACAGTTAGGGATGATTTATTTATCTACACGAACAGTAGTGGTGTAAATAAAGTTGGGTTATTTAGGCGTGCAACGCTGTCTGTCGCAGGCTTTTTTCCTTTAGATGAAACTAAATTGGACAGAAATAAGAATGAAAGAAATAAAGAGGACTAAAATCATTCAGGGTGTACTGCTACAGGAGAATAATCAACTTTGGGGTGGTAACAGTTACTCAGCTTCACGTCAGGCATCACATCACCTCATAGTTGATTAGTTTCCTAAAACAGCATGCCCCCAGGTGTTTTATTCCCGACATATTGCTACACTGTGTGACTAAAAAGGACCCATGTTGATCACACAATCAAGATGTCACATGTAGTGCGACTCTCTCCAGAGGCCCTTTTTAATGACTCTTTCTTGTTTTTTCTTGTGTTTTAACACCCTAGGAGAAAAACAATGAACACAGACTTTAGAGAGTGGCACAGGTTAGAGACACATTTGATAGAGTAACTGCTTCTTAAGAGCCTCACTTCTTTCTTTATCTATTTCTTTCGTTCTTCAGAGAAACGGATATTGCGCCCAAATCATCACATGCTGGTGATATTGGGAGCTCATCAAATCTCAGTTCGGCCTCTCATATTGATCAGATTCTCCTGGCAGAGACAGTCACAGTTATGGCACTTTAGGCAATATACACACGACATAATAGACCATTACAGGGAGAACCATGGGAAGAAAAAGAAAGCAAACAATGCTCAAAGATAAAGAAGAGTTGCTTTGAAGATTTTATTGCAGGAAAAGAATTTTTTTTTTTGTGCAAGCAAATCACGTCTCCATGAGCTCATGCAAAATTCATAGCAATTCTGACAAGCGACTTTATTGGATGTCACAAATGTCATGAAAAAAATCACCAGAAAAATTAGGACTACTTCCATGTGGCTTACTAAAAATTATTCCAAATTTGCCACTGCTGGGGAAAACAAATTAATTATTCATCTTAAAGAATATTATTCAGTACCTACTATGTATTATTCTGTTAATGCAGTGAAACATTGGATATGAAAGATGTGGAGTGAGGAATGTAAATCTGAACATGCCAACACTAAGGGTCGTACTCAGTGCTAGTGACTGTAGTACAAAAGTTACGTGTATTCAGAGTCGGGTTATGCAGCCGCTTAGGTCAACTGTCTGTGTGCCTCATTCAGATTATAAAAATCACCTATGTGCAGTTCACGTCTCTGAGGTTTTTTCTTGCGTAGAAGTGTCTAAGAAAGGGTTTCTCAATAGCGTCCAGACTACCACCTTTAAACACCTCAAAAAAAGGGGGACAGAAAATATGGACTGAAGAAATTAAAAGCTTATTTTTCTTTACCGTCAAATGTAATATGACGTAACATACAAGCAACTATTTAAAAAATCACAAATAAAAAAGGCTAATATGGTGAAGTATACATGAGAAGATGTGTCTAATATATTGCCAATACTTTTGCTGCATGAATAGTCCTAGTTGGTGCATGAATAGTCCTAGTTGTAATTATCACATTAATCAATGCAAATGTGGTTTAATTTACTATTACAGCTTCCACTTTTAGTATTCAGCAGCTTAGAAAATAGCACTTGATCCAGCACATCCTATTATTTTGCATTTTATTCATTTATTTCAAGCTCTGCATGTCACACAACTTAACGTAACGACGAGGTACTAAAATGAGGTCAAGAAACTGGAATGTAAGCAGTGATAAGGTATTTTATAATGCTTTTAATTAGCTATTTTTATTTATCAAATAATTAAAATATTGCCAATGTACCTGGTAATTCAATGCACTCTCCTGTAAAGAAAACGAATCCATGGTTAAAAGGATAAGCTGTTATGCATATCCAGCTCATTTTAAGTAAGGTTCATTCATAATTTTATCCATAAAAAAAATTCTGCCCTTGAGATAAGCAATGTCTCCAATTAAGTTGCCGTCTCCTCCGATGTCCTCCAAAAAAAAAAAAAAAAAAAAACCTTTTTTGTGGATTTTAAAGGGACAATACAATTAATTAATTAGTAGTATATAATATTGGCCTAATTTGTTTGTTTTGTATTTACATAAACATAGCGACATAGTTTGGTTACAGCAATCAGTCAGACGGTGGCGCTAGACTTATTACTGCTCCTCGCTCAAGCTGGTATCGTGCAAAAAAATTGCTCTTAAGTCCAAGGTCCGAATCGAGAGTAATTGGGTCTGATGTCTGAATACCGATGTGCAGTTTTTGACCGAGTTGAATTCAACTCTGAATACAGCCCAATGTTAAAATATTGATGTCACTTGTGTGTTATTGTCTGTCTTGAACTCATCTACTCATCTTTAATCTCATCTACTCAAACTCATTCATTGTCACCCACCTTCAGCTTTGAATCCACCATTCCTTCTAAACTCATCCACTTTGCCTGCTGCTCCCTGAAGCATCTACAGATCTAAAGTTTTATAATCTGCATCTCCAGGGAGGCTGTGTAGCTCAGGCTTTAATGAGATCGCCGAGAGCCTGAGTTCATTACAGCTCTTCCTCTGTCTTTCCCTCCCTCCCTCCTACTCCTCCTAGTCTCTCAGTTTGTGAAAAGCAACACGGCACTGTCTCAGGCTTCAACAATCAAGCATTCCAGTCTGCACGGATCTGTCCCTAGAGTCACCAAGTCAGGCACGGATGCTCTAGAGCGATGCTTATGTGGAAAGACTTAAAGTAGTTCCAGAGCTTTGCAAAAATATACATCAAAAGTTGAAGCCTTTCATGTTGCATTACTCCATAAACCTACAGATGCTGAGGCATATGAATGTGTCCTACAAATCTGTTTGTGCAATGTTTATTGTAAGTATTGACTCAAAATGCTGAAATACCAGTAATGTGTTTGCTGTGATTTCTTTAAAATGGCAAGGACTGTAATGTGAAATCATGTTCAAGAATGATTCTTTAAAATCATTAGATAAAGTGTTTATGTTATAGACTATTCGACTAACACATTAATACAATGCGACTAATATAAGGCAAGTCATTGAGCTATACTAGCACTGGCTCTGTTGATATAACTTCCACGCTCTCAGTTCCAGAACCAATGATTTCACCTGGGCCATCACATCGTCCACACGAGTGCATTTGAAGAATTGATACGTCCTTAAATAGCGTAATACGATACAAAGGTTTATTATTTGCACTTTTGTTGTATTCCGCTCCGGTCATGACACTGGTTGATTACCCTAATGTGTTCACCTGTTCCGTGTCTCACCTTGATTAGTCTGGTTATTTGTACCCTGTTGTTTCTGTTCCATGTTGCAAAGTCTTATTGTGTATTTCTAGCATTAAAACCTTGTCTCCAAGTGACATATTTCTTGCTTCTTTGTATTCATTTTCTGATTATGAATAATCCTTGTTTAATTTTGCCTACCTGTAACCCTCGCTATGGACTTGGATTGCCCTAAATAAAATACATGTTGACTTTACTCACTTGCGTCATGCCTTCAATAGGAAGAATGACTGTTAATTACAAGTGCAGTTTGACGCATTCTTTGACATTGTTTATCGGCATTTAACTGCACTAATAAAACAGCTTAAAACAGCAATGTCCTGAAATGATTTTTGCTTTAACTAAGGAAAAGATGACTAATCAACTACTTTTCGGAATTACTAGTCAACTAGAAAAGATTAATAGTCATGTAACCGCTAAAACACATACATACACACATGCACATGTTTATTAGCCACTGAAAAAGGTGAAATTTGTCTGCAATCCCAAGTAACCCCAAGAAATATATTTAATTTCTGCAGAGGACAGTCTTGGGACTCAAGTTGTCAGAACAGCAACAGAAAAACAGCACATTTTATAGATGTCTATGAAATTTATCTATTAAAAGAGCTTCGAGTTGCTCAGTAAAATAAATTTGTGCAGCGACAAATATCCTATTTTTGAACAGGAACAAGGGTCTGAAAGCCTGTTTTCCGTTGGACGTGAGTCAGTGAATCTGAAAGAGCATTGTATCCACATGTATCCACTTGTATCCACACTGCATGTATCCAGTGTCGAGGTTTTGCTCAATTGAGGAAGAAAAAAAGGTAGCATAAGCACTTCATTTTCAATCCCATTATCTGGAATTAAACTCATTTTCAAGGAAATGTTTTCTGTTACCCAAATAACCACTATGTGATAATATTACAGTTTTAAATGATGTCAGTCAGATAGGAAAAATGTTCAGAACATAGTAGAGAAAAACAAGAAAAGGGAAGATGGTAAAATTGCTCAGATGATAGCAAGTCCTGGGAACATCTTAGCCACTGAACTCAGCAGTGGAATAGCTTTCGATGTCCAGCTGTTCGAGCATGCCATGTGATTTATGTTCTGGATGCAACCTTACCACCCACCTCTCTCCCTCTCCCAATTTCTCTCTTTTCTGTCCCTTTCAGCAAACTAGCACTGACTTTGTGAATTACATTCATGACAGGATGTTACAGTCACTGGCCCACTCATTTAGGGAGCGAGAGAACAGGCAGCGAGCATGAAAAAAGGAAGCACAGAGATGCTGCTAGCACAACAGCGACGGGAGGTCGAGGTTGTCAACGTGGATGTGCTTGAGTGCTGTAAGGGGACGAGTTGGGGTTAATAATGTATGTCATGCCCACCCATGCAGCCTACCTCCCTGAATATTTATGAAAGAGAGGGAAGAAAAGAAGGAGAGAAAGGTTTTGTGGTACACTGATGTCTCATCTCTTCTATATAAAAGAAATGATAACATAAACCAGATAGTGTATTTTATTGCTAAATTAAATCTGGTTTTACACTGTGCGAATTTTAGCGCTCTTTTAAGACTATTATTCGTCACACTGTATGAAACGATCCCAATAAAATTTTGGTGGAAAAATGGTGGAATAACACACTGTGCCATAACGTGTTCAGATCTTACTATGAAGATCCTCTAAAGATAGTCCTGCGGTTAAAGAAAATGACTTGTTGCTACTGGATTTTCCCATTTCAGATGATAATCTTTATTATTATATTATAGATTATATCTGCAATGTTTAATGTGTTGTTTAATGTAATGTTTTGCATATAAGCAGTCAAACTTGACTTTGTAAAGACTTGATATCAAAAGGATGTACGTTTATCTGGTAGAAAGTTACATACATTAATAACCCAACCTTAATTACAAATGTTTTGTAGTATTGTAGATGGTGCTTGTTGTAGTTTTGTAGATATTTGGAGTGGCTTGCATTGCATAGCTCCTATTCAACAAGACGCTACTGAAATTATGCAGTTGGTGATGG
>CM075005.1:27988167-28015173 GCA_037576675.1 Pangasius sanitwongsei
TGTAGATATTTGGAGTGGCTTGCATTGCATAGCTCCTATTCAACAAGACGCTACTGAAATTATGCAGTTGGTGATGGCAAACTTTTCACACTTTTCACGTTTTTGCAGCACTTTAGCAACAGTCCCTAACAGTGACATAGAAATGCATATTCAGTGTAAAGTTCTGCTATGTTATCTGATTTACTTAAACTTGTGATGTAACATTCAAATCATGTAGTTGTACAGTAGTTTGGTGTACTATTCATGGACTATTATCCAAAAATAAATTCTGAAACTAACTTTGCCACAGTCTACAACCTTCAATATCTCATAACCATCATTTCTGGATTTTTTTTTACATATCATTATTACTACTGTACACTTTTATGTAATATTGCACTTACAGTAAGTCATACCTCCCACTGCACTGTATCTACAGGGTGTCCTAAAAGTCTTCATGGTTAGGGTTAGGGGACTATGTACCCCAGCACCACGTCGGTTGTGCCTTCATCAGTGGATGTTCGTGGACGTCCACTTCTCGGTCTATCTGAAACACTTCCAGTCTTTTTGGATTTGTAAATAAGTTTGGAAACAATGTGCTTGCCATTCTTCCTGTTAAAGTCCATCGCAACCTTGCGACAGCTTCCCGTTCCAGCCATGAGAATGATTTCAATACGGGCAAAAAAAAATTCAATTGATTTCAATTTTGTCCAAAATAAATATTATATATATATATATATATATATATATATACACACACACACACACACACTACAAAATGTAAAAATTGGGAAAACATTTTGTTTGTTAAAAAGTGTTAATTTCCCCTATGTATTAATGGAGACTTTTAGGACACCCTGTATACTGTATCCATACGCTAAACAGTTGTCCATTGCATGCACTTTTTAGACGGTCCCTTACTGACTTACTAATTATGAAGCGCCGGTGACCTGGGTTTCTGAAAGCTTAGATTCGGCGAGGTTAACGCAATATGTAAAATATATTCGCGTGTAGTTGGTATAAGTATATACACGTTTTATTATTTTTTGTTTGTTTGTTTATTTTTTACGTTATATATTAGAAAGAAACTCGAATATGCAGCAAACTTCCCAACAAAAAGCAATTATCCCGCGGTAAACAAACACAGGTCCTTACCTGTTAGAAATGTTGTCCTCAGGACTTCTTTGCAGCAAAGTCCCTGATCAAGTCTTGGTCAAAAGCCACCTTTCTTCTTCTTCTTCTTTTGCGCTTAATTTTCATATTTACTTTCATACTGTCATATTTACCCAACATTATGACAGTTAGCGAACACCAAACAGCCCACGTGACCTGCACCTGCGCGAGTTCATGACCCTCCCACTGTCGGAACTTACACCAATCAGAGCTCGCTTCTGTTGTAATGGGCGTTACATGATTAAGGTTTTTTTTTTCCTTCATTAAAATGCATAAATTAAGAGAACGTTCACTGATTGGTTAACATAGAGTTCTGGATAACCTATTAACCAATATTTTCCCCTTTTTTATTGAGTAAAGATATACATACATATACAAACAATCTACATCAGGATAAGAAGCTTAGCATCAAACAATACAGACCTAAGAACATAGTAACAATATTAGATTTTATTAGATTTTCAACAATAACACCTTTTTAATGAAACTTGTGGATTGGAAATGTGATTTGAACGCAATAAAGAATTATTTAAACAATTTAAACTTTTGTTTATGTATTAAAAGATGCCATATAAAATAGGGGGAAAATGAGCTTTTTGCCCGTTTGAGTGTCACAAATGAAATTTTGAAAGTTTAAATTATTGCTTTTGATCAGTAATATCATGATCTTGTAAAAACTCAGTGTCCATCACAGTCTTATCTGATGTCGGTTACTGTAAGCACATATCTATGGAGATATGGTGTTAGTAAGTCTTTTACTTTGTGATAAAGATGTTTGTCAATGTTTGTAATTATGGTTTACAGCATTAGAGGTGATAGAACTGTCAAATGCATATCTGTCTAAAACTGAATTCTTGGATTCTAAGAATAGGAATAAAGATCTGTTCAGGACTAATGCGATGTAATCATGTGTAGAAGCGTACAAAAATTTTGTAAGATGGGTTGTATGCCAAACTACGGGTGTCCTGTATGGTACTTTATTGTTGTGCATCTTGTTTTGGAGCCACTGTTCTAATGATATGTTTCTCTCAAACCAAAATTCAGCTACTTTTCCAATGTGGTCTATAGTTTCCATTATCGAGTGACTCGTTTAGTTCACTTTGTTAGATGAAGTGAAATATATGTTTCCTACAATGTGTACAATTTTCTTCTCAAAGTTCAAAAATTTTAATGTGCTATCCTAGTTTATCACTGGTCCCATGCCATTCTCTGGCCAGGCCCTCTGAAAAGAACATCTAATGAGTGAAGTCAAATAAAGGTTGGCGTGTGTGTGTGTGTGTGTGTCCTGTTGTTTGGCACAACACTGAAGCAGCAGCACACTTTGGAATGGAGAGCAGAGTGTTTGCTTTGGCTGGAAAAAACCTGCGGCATCTGGACTATGTTTTCCCCGGGGCCCGTCGTCTGGCCCTGAAGCTCCTGAATAGGAAACGTCCAGGAGTGACAGTGTCCTATTCTGATGGCTGCTGAGACTCTTGAAAATAATTAATGGGCCAGGAAGTGTTAGCTCCTAGTAAGCGTCTGAATGTGTGATGAGCTCTGGGCAGCCTGAATCGGACCGTACGAACAATACAGCTGTCGTGATGCAATGTCTCACAAATGCCATGTCCTTAAGAGAGTTCTCCAAAAATCTGACTGCCTTATTTTAAATAAATAAAGAAAGAAAGAAATAATAAAAAGCAGGTGGGCAGCAAGGCATTCAAAGAGCCTTTCTCCGGTGTCTTCTTCAGCGATTAGCGTATCCACTTGCACATCTGTTCTATTTGCACTGCTGCACATGTTCAAACCGTATAAACATCTAACAAATTAACTTGCTCTCACTGCTACACTAATAGAGCTAGTTTCTAAAAAACAAGTAGTTACGGTTCCTTCCATATCCATTAGGCAATTCCTTAAATAGAAACAAATGTGTGTTAAAACTTGCACCTTGAGTATCGCCTTAAATGTAGAAAGCCATAACACAGCGTTAATAAAAAAATAATTGGTGTGTTTATGGGGTTTATTGCACAGTCTGAGCTCTAGGCAACTACAGGTTCTTAGCTCTAGTATAAAGTTGACTATCTGCCAAATATGTTACAGAGTTGTTGTGCTTGTAGAATAATAGTTCCAGCAGGCAATAGACTCGTATGTGTGGTGGCCTGGGAAAATACATCTTATGTTGCTGTAGCTGAAGTCTATCGCATCAATTCATTTACATTGTCATGTTTATAATACAACAGCATACTCTGGAAGAGTCCTGGGATTCCTGTGGAGCTTTAAATATTAGCAGAAGGTAAGAAAATCAAGTTTCCCTTCAGTATCTGTATCATTGATACAAAACACACACTGGCAATTTCAACACACTGTACAACTGAATGATAATAAATGACATTAGAATATCCATTTAAAAAGTAAATTAATTTGCAGACCGTTATTATGAAGATGGCCATGATGATGATGATGATGATCATGATGATTATGTAGTAGCAGCTTCTGGAAACACAGAGGAAGGTGTAGACACATCCTAAATATTAACCTATGAACTCATAGAAAGGAATAAGGAACATGGATAGTTGAAAGCACATGGTTCTGGATTATATTTTCCATTTTCTTCCGCAACAAACAAGCCACATGATCTCACTTCATTCATCAGTTGGGTAGTATACCCGTAGTTTTCTAGGATGTATAAATCGTCAACCAAATACCATGTGACGCTTCCATGAATGACTGTAGCCTGTGTGTTCTCCATGTAACTCATGCTGTGAACCTACACATTCCTACAAGATAAATGAGCATTCTGTTCTGAGCAGGGTAGACGGTCTTCTTGTATCTTTTCTTGTATGACAGTATGGCCTTTATTTAGGTAGTGTACCAGCTTGGTCGTTATTATTATCACAATAAAAATTGTAGCTCCCAGAAAGCTCTGAGTTTATTTTCAGTTGTAAACGTTAAGTGAGGTCCCAACACTGAACACTATTACAGCCAAACTGAAGTTATAATAAGGAAAAAATTGGAAATAGTAAAAAATAGATCGGTGTCCCTCAAGGCCTCGGTCTAAGACCTCTGCTTTTTTTAAATTATTCTAAAGAATATATCACATTTGCCTCATCTAACTAAGTAACACTCACTTACATATGAATTCTTCATGCAACCAGGTTGGCTTACACTACTATCAACTTTATAAGCCATATTTTACTCTTATAAATGTATATAATTTATTTATATAGCATTTTAAAGCCTTTACTTATTATACACTCTCACTCCATGTGAAAAAAATAACGTACACCAGGGCACTAATATGGCCACTGACAGATCCCACGTGATTTATTTATAGCACTTAGAATATACATTTGTAAAGTTTTAGGATAGTTTTAGGATAAACCACCAAAGGTTTATAACAGCACATCCTGAAGTGTTTTATTCCTCTTATACAACAGCAGGTTTGCCAATAATTGCTAATTATTGCCAATTATTACTAAGTGAAGAACATTAGATTTTATATTTTATCCATGTAATGATGTGGAACATTCATGAAACATGTTAGTTCCTGTTATAACATATGTTGTAACTTACGGATTCTCTTTTTTTCTCTCTCCCTTGATGTTAATAAGCCAAAAAATTGCAGCTTGTCATGTTATCAAGAAACTACAAATCCCTCCATGTTAAGGACTTTCCTATGTCTGAAAAGTTAAAGGAACAAGCTTTCCCATAAACTGTTACAAAGTGCTGACACTGGAGACTCCTTCCATCAAAGCTAAATAAAAGTCTTTTCACAAAAAATTTATGTAAATGCCTAAAGTAATTAGCTCATGATCACTCCAGTGGGAGTTGATTGAGATGGCTGGTACTGTGCCAGCAGAGCTACCCAAGAGCAGTAAAGTCCAAAATATATATTCCCAGAGTGAGGATGAGGCAAAATAAATCTTTGATGGGTGGGAACAAGACCCTGATCGCAAGGCTCACATCTGCACTCCAGGTGAGCATTTTTGCTCTATGAGTCACTTGGGGGCCATATAAAATTACAGCCCTTATTCAAGCTGGCCACTTCAGCAAGCTTCAGCAAAAATGGTAAGGAACTGAACATGGGAACATACTTCGCCCTGTGAGGACACGGTTATGGATCATAGCTTCCATTGTCCTTTGTGACAAACCAGCCACATGATCTCAAGGCTGTTTCATTCATCATAGGCAGCCTAAGAGTGTGAGTAACATGAATGCTTGTATCCAGCAGTTGGGACCCCAGTTTATCATATTTATTTATTTGTTTGTTTGTTTATTTATTGATTCATCATTCATACATTCAGTCATCTTCAATATCCGCTTTATCTTGGTGAGAATTGTGTTGGATCGGGGCCAATCCCCAGAAATCTTGGTGGGAGGCAGGAATACAGCCTAGATGGGACAGCAGTCAACTGCATTTAATTCAGATTTTTACCCATTTTCTCTCTAATTTGGGCTTGGCCAATTACCCCCCCCACCAGCCAGCTTTCCCCTATTATATGACAGCTACTAGCTGGTAAGGGTTAGGGCTAACATATGCTTCCTTCGAGACACGTGAAGCCAGCCAAACGCATCTTTACAAATTGCATCATAACATATGCAAGGACAGTGAAATCCGCCCTGTTCCTCATTCATGACCTCACAGACACCCGCAATTGGCTAGTGTCACTGAGATTGACAGGAGAGAAAGACTATAAGACCCTTCCCATCCAGAGAGCGCAGCCAACCTTGTTCTCTTGGACTCCAGTCCACAGATGATGATGGCATCGTTGGGATGCAAACTTGCGATTCCTGGATGATAGGGCAAACGCTTTTCTGTTACACCACTTGGGAGCACATCCATTGATTCATTCAGTCATCATCTTGGTCAGGGCTGTGGTGGATCCCATTCCTATCCTAGGAATACTGGGTCAACAGAGGGATGCACCCTGGAATGGGATGTCTGTCTATCTATCTATCTATCTATCTATCTATCTATCTATCTATCTATCTATCTATCTATGACACAGCAGCAGCTGTTCTCAATCTATCAGAATGAAGAATAGCAATGACTGTGTGGATGTCTAAGAGCAATAAAACCCACTAGCTATATTCCCAGGGTGAAGCTCAGCCAATTTTGGCTCAAGAAAACTGATCTTGAAGGTCTGGCAGCAAGACTCCAGTCGCAATCTAGGTGAACATTTCTTTTCTGTGTGCCAACCAGCAGGCATATAAAATACAATTATATACACACTGGCCACAAGGACACTTCTAAGGGTAAGGAGCTTAAAATAGCAACATAGCACGGTCACTTTGGCCTGCTTTGGTTATGGATCATAGCTTCCTTTATTAGTGGAAAAAGTCATTTGTTTTAGGATTATTTGAGATTTCACATGCATTCTATCTTATAGTATGTGTGTTCTGGTGCTAAGTGAGTCTTTCAAGGTCAGTCTAACGTCACCAATCACAGCTGTTTAGTTTAAATATCCTTACATTTAATTATTTTTTGTGTATGTTGGATCTGGGGCACGTAATTATTACATTAATCACTTCAAATGTGGTTTAATTTAACAAAATGGCTTTCATCTGCATTACTTGTCATCTTAAAAATAGCACTTGATCCAGCACATCTTATTATTTTCCCGTTTTTTTTTTTTTTCCTTTTTATGTCACCAATCACAGCTGTGTACTATAAATATCTTTACATTTAATGCTTTTTTTTGAGCTGGGTATAAGACTGGAACCATGTCACATTTCCAATTCCACTGTCCTATTAAGCACTTGTGCTTGGTTCTGTGGCTTGCAGAGCAAAGGCGGGTTTTTTCTTGGTTTCCCTTGGGCTCCGATCAATATTGATGACCATCTGTCAGCATGAAGCCACTACACCAGCATGATTTATTGTTCAGCTTGTGTGAGTGTGCATGTTTGTGTGCATCGTGTATGGATCTGTTCAGTCTACTTGTCTACTGCTTTGTTAACGTGTGGGAGCCTGAATTTGAAATGTCATTATTTTACTGCCTACTTACAGAAGACATTTTCATGCAGAGTATTATTGCACTTCTTATTGAAACAAATCAATCATTTGCAATTATAATGGCAAAGCTAGCTCTATGACTTTAATGCGATTGAAGCATGATTCCACCATTTCTTTATTGTTGTTGTTTTATAAGACGTGCAAATGAGCAGAGTATAATTTTTTTGAGTGTATCACCATGATATATAATGAAACACAGCCACCTGAATAAAGGGTTCTAAATTACTTAATGTGGATTGACTTTTATTATTCATAAACATGCTAATCTTAATTCTTATAATATACTGTATGTAATGTTGCTGAACTTGACCACAAATTTGCACCAAAGGAGTCCACTTCTTCTCCCACTTTGCTTCCGGTTCACTTGTAGCAAAGGTTGGGAATGTCAGATCTGAGCTTTTGCAAACAATTTATTTACATACAAATAAAGCCACGAGTCATTATGGATTACAAAGGAATGGACTACCTGTGAGATCAGTTCTCTTCTCTCATATTGCTGTGGACCAAGTCTCAGTACCACTGTTTAACTAGTAAAAGCCAAATTGGAGATACCAATTGATAAATGTCCTATTTTTACCATGCTTTGGTTGTAATTGCTCTGGGACACACTATTGTCCCTAATAATTAAGTAGCTGGAAGTCATAAATAAGTTAAGGACACAGCAATGCTGAAGGCTTCTGTGCATTCTGGGAGATGTGAAACCTTTTTTCTTAATACAAAGCATTTTTCAATGCACTTAATGTTAGTAGATTAGTTGCACTATTGCGCCATGTTACTTTTTTTCCCTTTTTTCTTAATAAGTGTCACAGTGTTACCTGTTTGCTCCAGCTCCAGCTCCACCCTCACCATTTCCACCTGAGAATTATTGCAACCTCTTTCCCTTAATTAGTCTCACTGTGTTTTTAGTCTGTGAATATATTTATTATATGCTACATCTTTGCAAAGACATACAGTATGTATTTCCTGTGATCCGAACCTCCATTTTTTTTAAAAAAGTTCTTTCTAGTTTTTTTTTTTTTTTTTTTACCTGCCTATTTGGATGATGAAATTGAATTTCCTCCTGTGTTAAGACCCCTGCTATGGCCCTTGACTATGATTCATGGATAAGCATAAAAAGAGAAAATAAGACAAAGATGAAGAATACAGGTTCTTGTAAAAAAAAAAAAATAGAGTGTGGATGTAATTGACAATCACAACAGGTACGTAAAGGCAGAAAGAAAAATCCACCCTGAATAACTTGCATATCAACATTAAAAAGTAATTACAGTCTTGCCCAAGATTGATTTTGTAATGAAATTCAGCGTTTTTATGAACACGTTAGTCTATTTTCACTTTGGTTAAAGGTTTCATACATTACCTACAATGTGACTCAACTACATGCTGACAGTGGTGCGTGTAGGATTTATTTTTCACTCCATATCTACCTAAAGAGAACAGTGCAGCAGCGCTTTAATCCTTTAGTCTGTCCAGCTCGCTCAGCTCCTCATCTGCACGCTCTTTTCAAACAGATCAGCTTCCAAAGCTTCAAGTTTCATGCTAATACTGCCGTCAATACCATCAGGCTTGTCATAGCGGAGATCACTAACTGTCCAAGCCAAGTCTCTGCTGTAACTAGGTGTGACTGTGTCATATAGCTGCATTGCATTCTGGAACTTGGAGTCCAACGTTTGCTTAATGTGAATGTTGGACTCCACATTAATATGACATTAAATGTCACTGGAAAATGGTGAGTGAGAAAGGAAGCTCTTGTGTTTGAGAGCAGCACAAAACCAGAATCCCTCACTAAAAACGTCACAAATATTTCAATGTAAACATATTTAAGGTGTTTCAGGCTGGACTTTTCCTTTAACAACAGGGACAGCTTGCTACAGCAACCAGTGCAGGCCCAGTAATGCAGAAGTAGAGATGAGTGATGTGAGAGAATAATGCTGTGAGACCTTTCAATCACTTATTATCAGTTAAAATGCAATGTGGAGTCAAAGTGTGAAGATTTCCAAAACTGGAGTCACTGTGGGGGGAAACAAAAAACCTCCCCAGATGCTTAACACCTGGGCTATCCAAATATTTATTTCCGTTAGGAACAAAAAAACCTGTTGTTGGTTATAAATATAAGTGAAATAATAAGCTAACGCTGCATGACATCGCTCAGTTAACAGCCTTTCCATCTAATCAAGTTCAAAATTTCATTTGGAAAACATGCTTAATGGAATGGAATACCTTCAGTCTGGTTTCAAACTTGTAGGCAGTTAAATAATTATTCAGCCAACAGAAGAGACAGTTTGTATAGCTGCAGTATATTGTAATGTCCAAAATAATGAGCCTCTACTCCTCCACATTGGGTGGCTAGGTGGGTATTTGGTCATGTTCTGCATTCATAGCCTCCAAATCCTGCCTATCAGCCTCTAACATTTGGAGATAAGGGTTAAAGCAAGAATAAGCCAAGGAACAGATGAGGAAACATGTTGCACAATATTGCTTCAAGCTTTGGTTAGGATTATTTTGACATGCATAGCTTGGTTCTTAGGCATAGTGGCATGTTTGTGTTCATGTCCGGATGGCTAACACAAAAAAGCAACATAGTATACGCATATAAAATGATTTTTATTCCTGAGAAATCGGCTTAATTTCAAATCCACGCCTGTGGTAGGCCATGAAGTATAAAGACTTGCTTAAATGAAATAGATCCAATTTAATCTTTCTCTTCCAAGGGTTGAACATTTAGCAGAAGCCCCATGGAGGGTTAACTTTGGTTCAATATTGCCTTGATCCTTCATTAAAATGATAAATAAAGCCACAGAATGGATGGATGAGAAGCTTTCACGGCTTTAATTCCTATTTTATTGCGTGGCTTAACCCACTGTGGTGCAGGTTATTATCAGGCTGAAATTTCTGCAGTAGCCATGCGATTTTCAGAAAAAAGGAAGGACCTTCATCCTCTGGTGTCAAACATTTTGGTCATCGTTTTCTTCACTTTGACAGCAAAGACATATAATATTGTGATACTATAATTCACTCTTTAAAACCTCAACTTGTTCATCCTTTACTGTCTTTATAACTCAAATGCTATACAGTGTTCTGTTTCTGTACTGCAAATAAAAATGTTTCATCTAGCATCCTAAAGGGTTGGTCGGTTTTGGTGACGGCTTGTAAAAGTTGCTGACACGTCCAAAAGGTACATCAGTAGTTAGGCATATTGGGCTGTATTCAGAATTGGTGACGTAAATTGGGAAAAAAAAAAACTTATGTCAATATTTATGCAGAAATTTGCACGTATTCAGACTTTAGCTATGTACCTGCTTAAGCTGATTTTCTAGGTGTTCCATTCAGATTATGTAAATTATCTGCATGTAGTTCACACTTCGGAGGTTTCTTGACTTGAGGCAACCGAGATGGGTTTTTCAATAGCTTCTAGACCACAAGTACTTGCCTTTAAAAAAAAATCAAGGATAGAAAATACAGACTGAAGAAAGTCTGAAAAATAAAAAAAGACTAACATGATATACCGTATGAGTGAGAAGATAACACCCAAATATACATTTAATATGACTCCAGTATAATGCCAGTATATTGCTGAATGAATAATCATAGCTGTAATTATCACATTAATCACTTCAAATGTGGTTTAATTTGACAAAATGGCTTCAATCCACATTACTTTTCAGCTTTATAAATAACACTTGATCCAGCACATCCTACTATTTTCCCTTTTTTCTTATCATGCTCTGACAGTAAGCCGTTGTCACAACTTAATGCGGACAGAAGGTCATGAAATTGTTATTAAATTGTTTGCGTGAGATATTGAATTAATAAAACAATGCCATTGTTTTTTGTTAATTCAATGCACTTTCCTGTTCTTTAGTAGTAGTAGTAATAGTAGTAGTATTGTTATTAATCAGAGAGAGAGAGAGAGAGAGAGTGATGAAAATTGAGCACACTGACAAAATATTTGAACACAGCTAAGAATTCATGGCTCCCTCATGAGGAGAGAGAGTAATTTTCACTTACACAAAATACATTTTGAGAAATTTTAAATCACACTTCTTCAGTTCTGCCTTCTCACCAATATTAACAAACTACCCACACACACCCACACACATACAGTACACACACAGAGAGCCATGTTATTTATGTAATTTCCCTGTTTTGTTTTTCTTTTTCTATTATTATTATTATTATTGTTGTTGTTGTTGTTGTTGTTGTTCTCCATTCCCTGACGTGAACATTCTTTGATATGCCTAACTAATTTGAATTGTTAATAACAGTTCCCAGGCTTGTGATGCTTTGCCAGTTCTGAAATTGCATATGGTTGTGCTAATAACATGTATTCAATGGAATTGAGAGAGGAAGAGAAGGGGAGAAAGAGAATATGTGAGAGAATATGTGAGGTAGGCATTGTGTTGGCTCTACACATGCCTGCCATATCCTAATAGACAGAAACAGAACACTGGATCTAGGAAAGAATCCTGAAATGCATCTTGGCTGCTGTCAGGATTTCTCAGCTATGCTAAACAGCGTTCGGATATTAACTGTCATTCACATATGTGCATGCCACTACAGTATTACAGCTCAGGGTGACAGCTTTGTCACTCCATAGCCTTGAGCTAATAATTAAGTGTATGAGAAGAGGCAGGTGAGGTCATCCTCCATTGTTTTACTTGCCCGAAATACTTTTCTTACGTTTCCTGCTTGCTATAAGTTCTACTGGGGGTTTTGCATCAAGGCCTGGGGGAACCCACCGCTGGGTTTGGAGCTCTGACACAACCAACAACCAGCAGACAAACGGAAAAAAAAACACAAAACAATAAAACAGAAAACGAACTCAAACATACAAACACCAATGCATGCAATGCAGAAAAAAAACGAATGGCAAGAAAATGCTCCGGTGAGAAGCAGCAACCAAAACATGCACAGCGTACTCTCAACTGGATACCGGAAAATGGAAGAAGAACTGAAGATTCCCCCAACTGAAGATTCACCTTTTATTATTATATGCAACACCAGTAAGGTCCAAAAGTCTGAATTCACAGCCAAGAACAAAAAGGCTTTACTAACATTAAAAAAATAGAAACTTGTAACCGACTGAACAAAAAACAACATAGTGTGTATGGCTGGGAATGGAACCAATTAATTACAACCACAAATCCTGCGAAGGTGAACGATAAGATCCAAGCCTGTCTGTAGTCCAGGTGTAAGAGAGGATATACACCCTGAGGCCAGAAGGAACTTGTTGACCTAGAGGGGAAAGGTTTATATGGTAAACCCCCAGGGGCCAGGGAGAGAGAAGGAATTGTTTACAGAGTACAAGGACCATCAGAAGGAATCATCATAATTAAAGGAAGATTGAGTCTGAATCTGAGTGCCTCCTTGAACACTCTCCTCCACTCTTATCTGACACTAATGTTTACCCTGACATATTAGTCTGGTTCCTGAGTCTGTGTAATCTTGAGCACAGCTACTGAGCACATCAAATACGGGGTCGGGGGTCTGGGGGGCAACAGTTTCATCCTATACGCATGTTTTCATCAAGCCATTTGCATGAGGCCCAGACAGCCTATGGGCTGCTATTTAACAGTTAACAGTATGTTCACTAAGTAATCTTATACTGAAATGTAATTTCCCCAAGTAATCTTATATCGAACAATCATGTTAGGCCACAACTCACATGAAGATATAGGTGGAAATTTAAATGTCTATCTACCAACATTTGGGTATTTAATGGCAGGTATTCAGATACCAACATTCAGATACCTGAATGTTGGTAGCTATTATAAGAATAGTTTTGACACATTTCCTTAGGTGTCATCACATGCTCCAGTCAGACTCAGTGAAAGCCGCTCGTGAGTGAGAAGTTGGTTAGAACATAGTTGTTACTCAACCAGGAAAGGAAAAGAAGTTATGGATGGAGTGTACACAGCTAGGGAGCTGATTTGGTTAGAGACTCAGAAATTGTTCATTCCTATTTTATGCTTTGTGTTTGACTTCAAAGGAAACGGTTCTCTTGCATTCCCTTATCAAAATACTAACCCTAACCATAGCTATTGTCATGTCCAGGTATTAGTAGTCTAAGGAGCTACTTTTAGGTGAGCTAGATGTAAACTGACTCCTATATGATAGAATACATATATCAATGGCTCAGTTGGTAGAGTTTGCAGTAAACTTGCCCTACACAAGACGGGTTTTTGGTATTAAAGGAGATATTGCAGATAAAAGCAGGATATTCAGATCGACTTCAATGTCACAAAATCTTACATTAAAGGCCATATACATTTCTAGAAATATCAGTTATTAAAGTAAATAACATACTACTTACCGTGCATACACACTTTAAATTCATGTCTAATATTTGACCCCATGTACTGAAGTATTACCACATTTGCCATTAGGTTTTCATAATCAATTCTCTCCTCTTTGAGTACACTTTGACTTTTGCATAACCCTACTGCATAAATTTCAATACTACTTAGGCTGATATATTAAAAGAAGAAACCATAGAAAATGGAAGGACAGACAGAGACACAGCATGAAAAAGAAGAAGTGTTGTCTTGTTCTGTCACTAGCCAAGACACTCGGCATGTCTCTGAAAGAGAATTCTGTGTGCAGACACTCTCTTTTTCTGTCTGTCTCCTTTTCTGTTTCTCCCTTCCTCATACATACATGTGCACACACACGCACACACACACACACACAGCCACCAGAAGTAGAATAGGAAACAAGGAGTCTTGCCTTAAGAGCTGTGTGGACTATGAAGTACGAAAGGCAGGTCTGAGAAAGTCACTTGAATTACATTACTTGAACCAGACCAAAAAAAAAGCATGCACACACATACTGAATCTAGATGACAGTGTGTGTGTGTGTGTGTGTGCGCGGCACATCTGAACGCAAGCAAGTATGGGGCTCTTACAGTCAGTCTTCTGATAGAGTACACTTTGCAATAATGGGCTTCGCTCGTCACAGAGGCACAAAATGTGGAGACAGGTTAATGAGGCAGGGAAGCAGGTCAGGGAGCTCGCCCCGCAGCGTGTCAGCAAAGCCACCTGAAAGACTGGGAAGCCCAGCACACTGGAAGGTCAAGCTAGGTGGCCAGAGGATCAAGGAACCCAGAAGCCATCTAGAGGAAATCTGGAAATCTGTACAGGAGCATGTCAGCTAAGTTCTCTTGAGGCTCAGGAACACCCCTTTGCCTAGTGCAGTCTGAGAGACAGACATCAGCCAACAAAAATAATAACTCACTACTCACTTCAGAGCTGTTGGAGGAAATTCCTTCCCACAGATGGGTGGAAAGACAACCTCTGCAGATTAGCAGAGACAGCATGAACATAATCCTGTCTCTTTTTTTGGGCTAAGATGTGGTAAATACCGAAAGTATATTTCACACAGAACAATGAAGCCATCCAGGGGGAGCTCAAGGCTGTTGTATGTTTCAGGAGTAGCCATGGGGAAATTCAATTGAGCTGTACAATGGTACAGAGAGAGAGAGAGAGAGACAGGGTTTATGGCTTACAGGAATTCGGGAGTATGACGGTGAGGTGGCTTCGGGACCAGCAAGAATCACTGACTGGTCAACTCCACCATTATTTCCTCATGGTTGATTGTAGAGGCAGGAAACAAGTGCATAAACTCAATCACTGTCAGAGTCCATAGCAGGGGTCAAAACAGAGACAGACAGGGTTATCATGGAAAAGAAATTCCATAATCATAATTGTAAAGAAGAGGCAAAGGTATAAACCAGCAAACAAGAACTACAAATACAATACAACACAGACTATGAAGGCTTAGACTTAAGGGAATAAATGCTCAATAAGAATTGACAGAGACACACCCAGTATTTAACTGTTTAAATGGATCAAGGGGAAACAAGGAACAGGTGCACACAATAAGGAGAACAGACCAATCACAAGACAAGGGCAGAGACAAGATTGAAAACAGAAACCAAAATAAACATAAGTACATGGTAATGTGAAGGGGAGTAATCTGAGATCACGAAGATATAGGGTCCAGAGACAGAGCACAATGCCTTCACGGTGTCTCAAAAGGCAACATAATTTATCTCAGAAGGAAAAATATGGGTTTCCCAAAAACATTGTAAAGTCACACTAAGGAGTGTTTAATGTGATGCTTGCTTTACCATTTACCAATTATGTTTGTGCTACGATGAAATCTGTGAAGCTGAATAATTAGCTCTAGTCAATCTAGGCAATTTTCATCAAAACATGTTTTTAGAAGCTCCATATATACTACATATACTAAAGAAGGGAGTATTTTTAGGACTTCTATCCATTAAACAATGGTCATACATTTCATTAAATTCCCCATTACTGAGCTATGATTCAACCATGGGATTCATAAAATGGCTTAACATTTAAACCATTCAAAACCATTCAGCCATTTCGCCGAATAAAGTCCTCAAGCTCAAAAGCCACTCCTTAAACCCTCAATTCTACCCGTCTATTTATTCCACACCATTTAATCCCCATTAATTACCCTGAGCAGACAATAACAGGGACAGCTAATGTTCTACAATCTCCATCCACTGTGACAAGGGTGTAAAAGTCCAGTCCTGGAGGGCCACCACAGTGCACAGTTTAGCATTCCACCACATTTAACACACCTCATTTAACTCATCCATATCTATATGTATGTAGGACTGAGCACCTCCAGAACCTAGATGTGACAATGCACAAGTAGAGACACGGACATACAGGGTCATTAGCTTTGCATCTGCAGTACAGTCACGTCCTGTGAGTGTGATCGAGAGGCGAGCTGAAGTGAGCCTTGTGTATATTCTTTCATCCCTCTCAGGACTGAACCAAGTCAATATCCCGGTATTACAGGGCTCTTTCTGTCTCCCGTGCTTATTAACTCCTACCTGAGAGCGCCGTCATAAAACAATGGCGACCTAAAATGAATAAATGTCTGTTTAGCGAGACCCCCGTTCACCAAAAGCTTCACAATAATACATTTACAGTGTCATAAGTAGAGCTCCCTTGAATGATACAAATGATATTATAACACCTCCAATGTGATTTGTATTTGGCATAATTCTATTGCACTGTTGCTCCATGTCAGGGATGTAATAACATCGTGACAGTATGAGGCACGTGAATATGGCTTAGCCATATTCTCTAATGAGATTCAGGCAGTACTGCTGAATGTTGAATGATGCACCGTGACGTCAAACTGTTCTCATAAGCAGCTTGCTTTCACAATCCTGAAAGACACTATGGCTATTCAAACAAGATTAAAGAATTGTTTTACTCTAATATTAAGCAAATTCATGCATTAACCACTGTTTCACTGAAATATATGACTTTATTACATTTGGAAAATTGAAGCCTACCGAACAGGCTATTTACAGGAATATTTACTTGAATATATCTGAGGAGTAAAATATAATGAGGCGTACTCTTATGGGAAAATAATCAACAAGAGTGTGGTGTGATGCGGTCCAACACAAAATGGAGTTACCATTACCACCAAGAGGTTTATTTTCCAATAAGAGCACAGTGTTCTATTCCACTTATACTTTACATTACAGCAGCTATAAACAGTCAATCTGTCTCTTTTTATTTCCTCTCTCTTGAAGTTAATAAAAAAAACGCAGCTTGTCATGTTAACAAGAAAACAGAAAGCATGATGACTTTCCTGTGGCAGAAAACTGACAGTTACAGACTCCTTCTGTAAGTGATAAATAAACACTCCCTAACAGAAAGTTTCACTATATCAACAATTATGTTTTTCTTTGTCAAATAGTCTGTTTACTATTCGACTTACAGAGTACTGTTACAGTATGTGGCGCACCCACCGTACAAATCCCTGTGTAAGATGTTAATGTATTAGAAGGAGTGCATTACTATGAACTTTGCAGCCAGAATAAATTCATCAACACCTTCTGACCAATCAGAATCGAGCATTGAGTAATTGAAGTAGTGTGAATTAAAGTAGGAACCAATTTTATGGGCAAATATTCACAGCTAAAATTGAAAAACCAAAATACTGTAGAAGCATAATAAATAAATAAGTAAATAAATAATTTATTTTGGTTATAATAATATTACATTGCTTTTTCTTTTGTTGTTTTTTTTCCCTATTTTCTCCCTAAGTTGGTCACCTGCCAGTTACCGTAAAGATCGATTCTCCAGCCACTGTAGGACACCAACCTAGATGACCATGAGTCTAATATGAAAATCAACAAATATGATAAATGGCAGGAGAAAACCTCTCCAAATCCACAGCAAAGCACCAAATGACATTCACACACTCGCTCTGAACACTGAATCAACAATCTGCGCCTTTGCTCTTTTTTCTTCTTTCTATCGACCTCTATCAAATTGCCCTCAGCTTGTATTTTATTCACATAATAACTCCTGTTTAAGTATTATAGTACAGACTCTAGAGTCCTGAAGCTTCTAAACTCTCTAAACAACTGTAAAATGAACACAAAATAGTTTGATCATATCTGACCCCTATAACAAGCCCTGCAGTGTATTTGCACCAGACTGTCAACAGTCATTTACACTTGCTTGCTATGTCAAATAGCATCACAGCCTAAGACCTGGGGGCCACTTGTGTAATAAATGGGGAAAAAAATCATCCATTTGGCTTTTTTTCCCTCCATGCCCTGAGCAGAGGGGGCTATATTTCAAAAGACATGAGCTATGCTGTGTAAGCCTGCCCCTCAGTGGTAGCCGTTCAGCACAGACTCAGAGCATGGAGGAATGTGAACAAATTAAATCGCCAGTTCATTATTAGTTTATTTGTTGCATTTCTGTTCTATTCCTAATGTTAAACAGATACACAGAACATTCAGTTCTGCTTAAAGACAGCTTCTTTTTAACCTCTGACCTAAACCGGCTTCTGTGATGCGCTACATTGGCTCATAAAATGGAAGATGGAGTTTAAGTGCTAAAGAGGATCGCCTTATTCTGTCACATTTCACTTCTGCTCACATCAGTTGAGACTTTGAACGCTGCATGACAGATTTAATGCGAAATTGACGCCCAGATAGCTAAAAAGACCGAGCTGTCATTTCTGATAGACACTGATTGTCACTCTGAGACTGTGTGAAATGACAAAAGTGAGGAAGTGAGTAGAGATCGATAGCGGGGGGGGGGGGGGGGGGGATAGTCACACCAGCATTTACTGCAGTCTAATTAGAGCAGGCTGCAATGAGCTGCTGACATTTGAAGCGACTGCAATAAGTCTCAGGGCCAGGTTCACATTGGCTCGGGCGTAATTACAATGAATGTGTTTGTGTGTGTGTGTGTGAGAGAGAGACAGGAGAGAGAGAGAGAGAGGACAAACCCTAACAAGTGATCGTAAATTTTAAATCAGCCAAACCACCAACACACTTTTGTACTTGTCTTTATTTTTTGAGATTAAAACACACTTTTATTTGTTGTGACATGCTCTGCATGGACAACGTTCAAAATGTATTGATTTTTCACTGAGACAAGCTTTTCCTATACACTTTTTACAGTCCAATTCCCTTCATTAGTCTTCCTTCATTCCAGTTTTGGGACATTATATCTCTTATATGTGATTTACTTAGTAACTTAGTAATGACACTGACGTAAATGTCTCCCAGCATGCTATGAGATAAATAAACAGGCTTTGCTGACGTCTTTTCTGTGTCTAGCTTTGAAAAGAGCTGTCGGAAAATGATGCCCTGAAACTTCTTTTATAATCAGACAGGCGTATCCTTTCTTACACACATATCTTTGATCTATCTCCATCAGTTATTGTTGCAGTTTAATGTTGTGAAATAAGTATGCAACACAAGTTCCTCTTATCAAATACAGTATGTTAACAGCTATAAAAAGGCATTCCCTCTCTAGCCTCTCTTTTCCTCTCCCATATGAAGTTAATAAAAAAATGCAGCTTTTCTTGTTACTATTAAACCAGAAAGTACAAACCCCTCCTCTAAATATTAAATAAATGAAACGGTCACCATATCAACGATTATATTATATTTCTTTATTAAATAACAACACTCTTTTAAGGTGCTTTTGAATGACTCCCACTAAAAGTATTTGAACGAGTGCATTGATATAAACCTGTGATCTGAATTACATCACTGAGCTGCTGTTATAGAAAAATGAATCAACATCTTCTGACCAGTCAGAATTGAGAATTCAGCAGCCATGTGATAAATTACATATATAGTAAAAAAAAAAATGGGGGGGGGGGGGGGGGGATTACCAGACCACCCATTAAACTATTACTAAGAATATTCTTATTACACTTTAACTTTTTATTCAACATGTGACATATATTTAACGGCACTGATGACATTTATGCTAATTTATAATCTATATGCATGACAAATGTAAGATTGTTGCTTAAAATAGTCCCCAACACATGACATTATAACACTTACCACTAATGCCCGTTAGGCCATAATCATCCTGTTCCTTACTGGAGCTTCCTCAGTACAGTGTGTACTTTATGGGGTCATGCAATGTTAGAACTGAAATAAATCCTCTCTGAAACCACAAATGTCAAGAAAGGTGCTTTCCTGCATGATCGTATCGGATATATTACAGTCATGGCACAACGAAAAAAAGAAATTAATGATGCATTCTTGCGGTCCTTTCCATAATTAAAAGAAGAAGAAATAAAAAGAACATTTGGTTAGAGAATCTGGTCATGCTTTACATTACAGTTCTCTTAACTATACAGATATATTTATCATATTAGTTACATACTACTATGTTAGTATGTAACTAATATGATACATACTAAATTCATACTTCAGAATTAATCCACAATAAGTAACATTACCAACGTAACTAACACTTAATTTATGCTTTTGGTTTTTTTTTTAACATCAGCACCTGCGTTAACCATCAATGAGTAAATTTCATCCCACATCATTAACATTTAAACAAACATCACTTAATATAGTGTATGTGTTAGCTTGCTTTATGCTTTGTTAACGTTACTTATGGTTTATGCTAAATTACACGTACTGCATGTTAACTAATGCAGCAAATCATGTTAATTAAGGGAACGCTTGTAACCTTTTTCTGGAAATAATTAACCGTTAGACCTTAAACTTAAGATTTTACTATTACATTCTAGTTTAAAATAAGACAAGTAGCTCTAAACAGAAGCCGAGACGACTCAAAATAAGCTAAAAATAATAAAATTTAAGGACCAACTATAAAACCAAACCTCAACAGCATCTTTTTTTTTAATAGAAGCCATCAGCTGGAAAAATACAGCTGAAAGAAAAAAAAGAAATACAGGTTATACTGTATAAATACATAAAAATGTGAAATGTTCCCACACCTACGCATGCCCATCTCTTTTCCCTCCTAAGCTGATGTTTGCATACTAGAACGTGATTGGCTCTTATGTTCTATGATGCTATAACGCTGTGTGGCACTGACTTTAATACTAACTCAGACTTGATATTATCAGCTTCTCCAGTTTCTTGAAGGATTATATTGTGTGAAATTGTCTGAATATTTTGCGTAAAAAAAAAACAACAACAAGCTTGGACAACTCCTAAACAGAATCTTGGAGTCTCATGCCGCTAAAAAAAAAAAAAAGCAGCTCCTGGAAATGCCACTGGAAATCATTAGTTTCCCAGCTCACCGTTCTGCTGTTATAACCTGAGATTGAAAAATCAGCATAGAAAACATGAGGGACATGTAATTCCATTAGACACCATAGCACCAACAGCTTCAGGTGTGTCATTTTGCATATTGCCTGCGTGGGAGAAGCTGATTGGAGCGCTTCATTAACTTGGGGTCTGGTCCTGAGCTCTGCTCTGTAATCACAACGCTAATAAGGTGAACTTCGGAATTTTTCTGCTTACATGGAAGTAATTATGCTGCTTTCTAAGTAATGGCTGTGTAAATTAAAGGTGAAGCTGTAGGAAATATTCCTAGTTTAATAATCCATCATTCCAATATCAACCAAAGTATCCAGAAAATCCTATATAGGCAACTATAATGTATAACTTCTGAGAATTCTATGTTTCAGTGTTACTGAAACTTAGAATATTACTGACTTATTGAATACTTAATAGCTTTTTAAAGCAATAAACAGCAAACTTTTTGTTTATAATAAGTTTATATTCACTTATTAGTCATTTTTGAAGCAATACATTATTTAGGAATAAAGAAAAATGAACAATTATTATTATTATTATTATTTTCGGTGTTGTAGTATTTATTTAATTATTCACTTGGTTTTTTTTTTTTGGTCTTGCTAAGGGGCTTGTTAAATTATTAGCTGTAGCTCTGTGTGTGTCTGTGTGTGTGTGTGTGTGTGAATATTGCTATGACAGCTGCACTTAGTTAAAGTTCGTGTAATTTGCTGGGCGTCTGCCAGACAGGTCAGAGCAAAGCAGGTCACACTCCCAGAGAAAGATCAGAACTAATCGTGATCATTAATGAGATCAGGAGGCAAAGTGGAAGAAAAGACAGAACACTGCTCTAGTACAGAGATTGGAAAAGCACTCACCCAGCAAATGACTGCTAACCCAGAAGAACCCACACACTGACGTGGATGTTGCTTAAATTCAATTACAGCAAGCAACTGTGAAAAGGAAGCACTATATATACACAATATATAACTATAAACTATAAACTAATGTGTGTAACTATAACTAGAACAGTATAAATATTCACTGCATAATTACTGTATATTTCTCATCATATCATATAGGACATTTTAAGACTTGGCATAAATCAAAGGATTGTTATTACTGTATGAGATTTAACATTCTTTGGTTTTGGAAACTGCCAAAGCTTTTTACAGACTTGTTAGGTTTCTGTAGTTGAAATACTGTTTTCTCTCATCTTGCTTTCTTTCCAAAATTGGAACAGGTTGTACAAACTTTGGAGCTCATGTTTTTGAACAGGTCATATTTGTAAATGACTTGAAAGGGTCACGATCTTCGGAAAAGCGCTAAAACATCTCCACTGATGCATGTCTAGACAATGACCTGCCCTTTAGAAAAAATAAGAAAGAAAGAAAGAAAGAAAGATTCACCAGAAATTGGACCTGCTGTGGATACAGTAATACAGTTAATTTATATACAAGTTATATTAGTGAAATTGCTTTTTATCTTCATTTGCTGTATTTTCTGTCAATTCCTCTGTCTGTAAAATGGTCAGAAAAATGCAACTAGAAATTTATAAGGAAGTTTTATTGGAAGAGGAATGCACTGTCCCCTGTCTGTCTTAGGCCCCCCAAAAAAAGAGTAAAAAGTGAGAGGAAAAAAAATTGCTGTTATGAGCAATGTCTCTGATGATGTTGAATAATTCCCACACCAACACGGTTTCTCAATTGCAAATGTGTAAGAATCCGCACAAGAGAACTCATGTTAAAAGCCGTTAATTGTTAAGGTGAGCGTAGGTTCAGCCATTTTTCTTTTCAGTCATGTTTTTTTCTTCATTCGTTTGAAATCCTATTAAATCTTGCTAATTAGACTACAGCTTTTTCTAGACATATAGAGGGTTAGAGCAGAATCACCATTATTCCATCTAGATGCTTGAAATTAAATTCAATCAAACTGGCAAAGGACACAAAGAGAGCATTATATATAGAGTGATGTTTTAGAATACTAAGAGTGCACCATGTAATTATTATGCCACAGTGTTGGAGAATTCTTGAATCTGATTGGCCCTGACAATAATTCTCAAGTCAATAAAGTCCCCAGTGTCAGAAATGTATGTTTTCCCATATGGGAAAGTCTTTAGGACAGAGGGCCTTACTAATGTAACTGATAACAGGAACTAACTTGTTTCATCAAGGCCCCGCAACATTAAACATAACTATAAATGGATAAAATGCATGACAAAATTGTTAGCATTAATATGCTGTGGTTTAAGAGAAAAAACACTTTGGGGCATGTTGTTAACAGTTAAACCTTAGTACACTATGTGGAATACCTGACCACCACACCAATATGTAGGTTTTCCCCAAACTGTTGCCACAAAGTTGGAAGCACACAATTGTATAGAGTGTCTTTGTATGCTGTAACCTCGCTGTGCACAAAGACAAGAAGACAAGGATGGTGTGGAAGAACTTGAGTGTCCTGCACAGAGCCCTGACCTCAACCCCACTGAACACCTTTGGAATGAACTGGAACACCGACTGCACCCCAGACCTCCTCGCTCAACACCAGTGCCCGACCTCACTAATGCTTTTGTGGCTGAATGAGCACAGATCCCCACAGCCACGCTCCAAAATCTAGTGGAAAGCCTTCAAAGAATAGTGAAGGTGATCACAGCAGAAAGGGGGGACTAAATAAGGAATAAGATGTTTAAAAAAAAAAACATATATGGGTATGATGGACAGGTCCACAAACTTTTGGCCATACGGTGTATATACTCTTAGCTGATGTGAAAACCGTCCATAGTAAGTACATAGTATTCTGGAAGTCTAGTGATGTAGTGTGATGTTCTCAGGGGTGACTGTGACAGTTTGACATAACGAGGCCTCAAACAGAGTGAATAATGTAAGAAATTTTCAGATGAACCATTAACCATTTTCAAAGCAATGTTAATTTAATTGCAGGCTTTTAGAGTATGAAGAAGAATGCCTATGAGATATCAGCGGACTTTGATGTGGCGTGGGTTTAAAACCAAAGAACAAGGTCAAGACTGTGAGGTTTTGTCATTTTGCTGCCTTTAATCTCTTTGAAAATCTTCAGTGGCTCTGACAATGTCCTAGATCCCCCCCGCAGCTGCCTGCAATGGAGTGTGTAGTGTTCAGACCATTTTAATGAACTGACAAACAAGTTCCTACACATCTAGCATGGCATTTGCTTCGATGACCGTGGCCTTTTGCGCTTCGGAGAGGATATGTTAATACCAGGCCCTGATCTGTGGCTCTCATTAAAACATGCTTCACAATCCTGACAAGATAGAAACACAATTAGAAATAAACTGATACACAATGAACTGTGTATCAGATTCACAGAGATAACATATCCCAGATAACATCAACCTATATGTGTATGGCACATCTTTGGTCAACAGTAGGGCCTTCTGTTGCCACCAAGATGCTAAAATGGCCATAGTTTGCAATGTCTGGCCAATAGCAAAGCTTTTATGTGAGCTCAAAAGAGCACTTCCCATGAGGAAGAGGCAACTCTGACTATCTTTCTAATCGCCTTCACTCTTTCATCGCTCATTCGCTCCTTCAGCTGATAGCCCATGTTTTTCAGCGCCTCTCCGATTGGGGATACCTGCATTATCACTTTTCCAGCTGTCGGTTCCTCTTTTTGTGCCATATGAGTTGCTCGAAAGGGAGATGCGATCAGCACACATGCTATTTGTATGCAAGCACAAAGAAAGAAATATAGAATTTGATGCTACAACCGTTCATGTCAATCTTAACAGAAATGTTACAAGTATTATTTATGGAACCTATTCAAGATTGCGAACAAAGCCTGGCCGGTTTTATCTGCCTTATCTTTGTAAGTGCTGTGCTCATTCTGGACTATGTGTTGTGTTGGGGAAATTTATAATATGTCCATATGTCTTATGCATAGTATGAGCATTTACTTCACGGAAAACTGAGGAAAACGGAGCTTCAGGATAAGAGATCTTGCAGTGATTAAGGGTCTAGTATCCGTAGTATCCAACTCTGAATGCAAGGAACTTTCCTGGTGTAGATATTAACATAACTTTTGGACTTGTCATAAACTCTTACTACTCTTAATACCTGTTTGCCAAAATATAATTTGACACCTCTACGTTTCACCCCAGGTCGCCACACCGTGTAGGGTAGGTTTACCTGACATACCGAGGTAGAGTACGGTAGTGTATTTACACGTGCATGTTCAATTCACCTCGACTTACACAGTAAAAGCTCACGAGGCTCTGTTTTCTGCAGAGCTGACTTCATTACACCGTGAGTGATTATGAGACCCTTTACACCGGTTTCAAAAGAAGAGAATTCATCAGCTACTCCTTGTTTCTCCCCCTTATTCATCCTTCTACATAAGGCACTCAAAGAAAATGAATTCATCTCACACCTTTATAGAGATTTATAAGGGGATGAATACATGTCACGGTTCTGCTTTGTTCACATTCAGAGAGATTAAGACACATTATGATATTATGTAACTACACTACAATGAATCTGGATAGAAAAAGAAGCTGACTGATAAATTCTGGCAGTACAGAAATGGCAGGGGGGGTTAAAGTGAAAGTGCAAGAAGATTTACACTTCAGTGAATCTCCCTTTTATACATAAGATTAATGTAATATCATAATCACTAAGAGATGAATAAATCATGGGCCTCCAAAAGATCTACGTTCTATAACAAGGGCCCGCAAAACACCCAGTTAACTCTCTAAGATCTGAATTATCATATGTTCAAATTATTGGTTAACATTTTTACCATAAGGTTCCTTAATAACCCAATAATTACTCAAGAGCACACCATGAACAAATGTAGCAACTGTGTTATTAAAATATATTTTAAGTATCAAGATGCCATGCTTCATTACTAGTGGATTACCGTGAGAAATAATGAGTTGTTCCCAGAGTAATTAACCTCGGATGAAGTACATTTATGGAATGAACAAATAGGTAACATAATGTAGTAACAACCATGAATGTAGGGACAACCAACAACCAGTAATGGTGAGACAAGTTGCTTAAGTATACTAGTCACCGATGACAGGTCAGTTATGATTAAGCAACTATGTCATTATAACATGTCAAGCTGTTTACTTTATACACACACACACACACACATACTGTATATATATGTGTGTGTATATATATGTATATACACTATATATATTTGATATTTGTGTATAAAGTAAACTGCTTGACGTTGACATGTTATAATGAACTTTTTTGCTTCAATAAATAGCATTATCATTTAAAAACTGTATTTTATGTTTACTCAGGTTGCCTTTGTTTTATATTAGATTTTGTTTTAATTTCTGAAACAATTTAGTATGAGATATACAAAAAAAACAGAAGAAATCAGGATAGGGGCAAATACATAAACTAACATTTAGCTTTAGAGTTTTAATATATGTTCCACGAGCGAATTTAAAAATAGGCGTACAGTTATATGTACAGAATGGGTACAGTACATGTTTACTGTAATCGCTGTAATTGTTTTACAATATATAAACATTCTGACACATGAAAACGTTACTGACCTCATTTACCTCTTTTACTTTTTAACTTGGCAAGTTAAAAAAAAAATGTAAGGTACCCTGTTAACAGCACTTTTAATTCTGAGAAGAATAAAGCCTCTTTAGAAGAGATTTTATGTCAGTATTCATGAGTACAAGAATGATATTTTGTCTACTTTTATGCCTGTGTGCATGCACAAACATGAGAAAAACATGTTCACTTTGATTCTGCCTTGTTTCTTACCGCTCATTTTACCCCCGAGCCGTTCCTTCTCTCGCTTCTGTCAGTCTGTCACAGCTTAAAGAGGCTGGTGTTTTGGATGGGCCTGAGGGAACACTAAACAACATAGAGATTACGCTGCTCTTTTTTCAGCCTCTGACAGCACTCATTTCTTTTGCTTCTTCCTCTTCATTGTGGTTTACTTCAGAGCTTGACATTTCTCTTTCTCATTCTGCTGGTTTCTAAGCTCCAGCTCCAGAATTTGGCGATGCTGGACAGAATGGCCTGCATGGTGACTGTGAATACTCTGGACATTGACCTATGGATTGAAACCAATTAATGGGGTATAAAATGACAAATGACATGGACATCTATCAGGGTCTCAAATAAGAAAAATACTATTAACCCAGATGCTTTTATGGATTTGTAAAATTGTAATGGGGCATTCGGGTGTGTGTGTGTGTGTGTGTGTGTGTGTGTGTGTGTGTGTGTGTGTGTGTGTGTGTGTGTGTGTGTGTGTGTGT
>CM075005.1:28015273-28030925 GCA_037576675.1 Pangasius sanitwongsei
TGTGTGTGTGTGTGTGTGTGTGTGTGTGTGTGTGTGTGTGTGTGTGTGTGTGTGTGTGTGTGTGTGTGTGTGTGGTTGAGCAAATTTTTAGTTCAGATATCTGTGCGTGCATGATGCACTGTGATGTGCTTTGCAGAACCTTTGTTTTAGCAGATTATCAGCCCCTGTTGCACTCCAACCTAATAGTGAATCTTTTGGCATAACAGACAATTGCCTTTATTACAGAGAGATAGAGAATACAGAAATCAGCAGGGGTTGGTTATAATGAGCTCAAAGACCAGGACCAAGTGCATTAACTACCAAATCCATAGTCTCAAGATGGCTGAAAATGATTGTGGGACCGAGCAGTAAATTGCCCTGTAATTCCCATCTACCCTTCGCTCTCTCATAAATTCACACTTGCGTGTCTTTAAGGACCTGTGCAACAGTAAACAAGTGTATTAGCTGTATTTTGAAGACACAGCTGGGGAGAGGGGTGAAGAAGAGGTGTGAAACCCACACAATTTCTGAGATAGGCTTGGGACCACATTGCACAAATTGCTCAACTTCCAGCAGATTTAAGCCAATTTCGCACATTCTGTTTATGCCTAGGCCCACTGAGACACGTCTAGGCCCTTCAACTGCCCTGCATAGGGTCTTCTATGAATAACCACAAACCAGAACTTTCCTAGCCAGAAGAAGACGAGGGAGGACTATCAAGACCTTGTTAGGGATGAAACCAAATACAAATACATTGTTCATAATGTAAACATAATGTGTTCCTAATAGATACAAATACAGGTATGAATAGGATGTGCTATTTGTTTTTGTTTGGTTGGTTAGTTTGGTTATTTTGCCATATAGGTTGAGGCGTCTAGTGGAGCAGGTGAGCAGTCAGGTATGAAGCTCATGGGTGTGAGTGAGTGATTAGATAGGAAGCTCATGGGACAAAGAAAGACCACATTCATTAACATGAAGGAAGCATATATAGCAATGCATTTACAGCATTAGGCTACTAGATTGTTTATATTTTGTTTTTATAAATGCTGTGATAAAAGTACAAACAAAAATAATAACTGTTTCAGAAAAAAAGAAACTCATTTCAGTTTAGGCCACGCCCACTACAGGACACATATATGAATATTTGAAGCACTGAACACATACTGATACAAATAGTGGCATAGTGTCACAGCCTTAGACCTTGTCAAATGAGACCATTTTTTCCGTGTAACTAATTACAATCTCACACCGCACAACATTCACCACACTGCCCCCGGCAAAACAGTGCCCTGCAATGCCTGCAATGCCCCCCGGTCACCATAATGCCCCCCAGTCACCACACCGCCCAACAAGCCATCACACTGCTCACCAGCCACCACACTAGAACCCACCCCCCACCATCATGCCTTGCCTAGTCACCACATGCACCACATCACCACACTGTCCAGCAAGCCATCACACTGCCAAACACCCCCACCCTCCCTCGCCTGACACCACACCAAGCCCATCCACCACATGCCCCACAGTCACCACATGCCCCCAAGCCACCACACAACCCCATCCTCCACACTGCGCCCAAACCACCACATGCCCCCCCAGCCAAAACATGCCCGCCCAGCCACCACATGCCCCCCCAGCCACCACATGCCCCCCCAGCCAAAACACACCCCCCAGCCACCACATGCCCCCCCAGCCAAAACACGCCCGCCCAGCCACCACATGCCCCCCCACCCCCAGCCACCACACTGCTCACAAACCGCCCTTACAGGCCACAGACCATTTTTTCCATCAACAGATTTTCTCCAGTCACAACTTATTTTTAGATTGTGGATTGTGAGTGGATTTGCAACAAATGTAAAAAATTTTAAATAAATAGGATTGGTGGTGCAAAAGTAGAAGAAAAACCCCAGCAGTGTTCTGGATGAATTGGGGTATAATGACATCATTATACCACACCCCACACACACACCCCATGATGGATGGTGTGGTCGAAGGACATATAGCTGTTCCACGACAGTGGCCACATGGACAACTCATATCAGAGAAAAATGAGTGGGAGAGACAATTTTTGTGTGCATGCTTGCATGTGTGTGTGTGTGGTCAGTGTATGTGAAATATAGGAGGGTGACAGTGACGGAGTGGTCTCCCAGGACAAGCTGTATGTTTGTGTATCATTTATGTGTCTTTGTACTTGGAGTGGAAATAACCCTGAACTGAAAGTTCTCCAAAAGCTCTGGTGAATACTAAATCAGGCGATATTTATAACATTATTATTCAGTTATATTTGCAAATCTTATTCTAGTCTAAACCATTATATTCTGTTTAGTTATTAGCAAGGCATACAATATTTTTCGGAATAGATCACATACTTGGAAATTATGTTAGGAAAAATATGTAATTATTGTTCTACTTTTAATTAAAATATAAACAGCTTATTTAAGTAAGGAATAAAACATGATAGGACATGCAACATTGAAAATAATCAATGCTGTGGAATTTGCAAAACAAGTTAGTTCCTGTTATTCCTGTATCGTGCAGATATAGGTCAAGGGCTTTAGTTAATGTTCACATCAAACATCAGAATGGGGACAAAAAAAAATCTGATCTCTGTGACACTGAATGTAGCATAGTTGCTGGTGCCAGATGGGCTGGTTTGAATATCAGAAACTGATGTTTATGCACAACAGTCTCTAGAGTTTACACAGAATGGTCCAAAAGTCCAAAAAAAAAAAAAACTCCAGTAAGCAGCAGTTCTGGAAGTAGAAATGCCTTGTTGATGAGAGTAGGCAGTAGGCAGAAGAGGATCCCAGACAGATTCAGGATGATAAGAAGGCTACAGTAACTCAAATAACCACTCATTGCAACCACGGTGAGCAGAAAAGCATCTCAGAACACACAACATATCAGACCTTGAGGCAGACAGGAATCTGAGGTCATAGTCTCACCAAAACTGGCTGGCTGACGATTGGGAAAACATTGCAGAGTTGTAGCATGGTCACCTAGATATATGCATAGTTATATATTTGAAGCACACTGATAAATTGATTTAATATTTATTATTTGTTAGGGAATTTTTCTTATAGTTTTTATTGTTGTAAGGTAGGTGTGTGAAAATCCTGTCTATATATATATTCAGCATTTCACATATCAACAGTTTATCCCCTAAACTCAAACATAAAATGGATTTCTTGATAGTTATAATGATTTACTGATACCTTTCTTATTGTAAATATTTTAAAGCACAAAAAAATTTCTCATAAATTCCCATAGATGGAAACGTGCCTAGAGGGCTGCAATATTTCACAAGGCAACAATAGCTGACATTTATCGTTATTCCTACTGGATAAGTAATTACTGACCAGTTTATCACAGTATGAATCCTTATAACTGGAAGCTCCACAGGATATGAATACGGTGTATATGATTTTCAGCCCGGATGAGTGTCGCGAGGAATTCTTAATGAACACTGGAAGCCAGAGGAGGATGAGAAACAACAGGGGACAGGTACAAAGCAGGGGAATAATAATCACTGCTTCTATGGCAATTATAATCAGTGTATGTGTGCAATAAACATATTTTATCAGCCTTGATATTTGCTGTTAATGTTTGAGGGTTTCAAAGATAGATGGTGACAGTCACTTGATCAAAAAGAGGATCAAATAAATAGATTGCTGTGCCTTCTGCTTTTATACAATATAATAAAACAATGGTTTCTGGCATGATGGTTTAATAATAATAACAATTAGGGGGACACAGTGGTTTAGTGGTTATCCCAGCTGCCTCGCAGGCCTGGGGGTTCAAATCCTATTTCAACCCCGAGTTTGCATGTTCTCCCTGTGCTCTGGGGGTTTCCTCTGGGTATTCTATTTTTCTTCCCCCAGTCCAAAGACAAGTATTGTAGGCTGATTGGCATTTCCAAATTGTCTGTAGTGTGTGAATGGGTGTGTAAGTGTGTGTGCAATTGTGCCCTGTGATGGGTTGGCACCCCATCCAGGGTGTCCCCCACCTTGTGCCCTGAGTCCCCTGGGATAGGCTCCAGGCTCCCCCGTGAGCCTGCGTAGGATAAGTGGTATGGAAAATGGATGGATAATAATAATAATAATAATAATAATAATAATAATAATAATAGTTTCAAAATGGGGCCAAGCACTTAGCAATGTCTGAATGTTAAATTACAGCTGCCACTACTGTTAGAGAAAATCAATCCACACCTTCTGAAAAATATTTTGTAGTGAACCCATCTGCGGTTACCTTTTTGCCTTCAAATGCATTATAAATGCAACAGATGCTATGTGATAAAAATGTGTCACCAACATAAACCTGAGCAGTGGGTTTTTGAAGACTATGCCATGGCCTCTGATTTTGGTGTGAGGAGAGTGGCGTTGAGCTCTGTGTGTCTGAGATGAGCAGACGTGTGTGGGTAGGGAAGACTGTGCTGGGATGAGAGCTTGTGGCATCCAATCAGAAGAAAGAGAAAGAGAGGGAAAGAAGCAGCACCTATATCATCCCATCCACCCACATTTGCTCTTCTATTCTCTTCGACTAAGGACAGTACAATTATTTCTGATTAGAAGGATGGAGGACACCTTAGAGACAGGAAGAGAGAGAGAGAGAGAGAGAGAATCTTTCTGTCTTCCCTATTCTTCTGAGCACTGATTGTAGAGGCAGTTTATTTAAGCTTATATTGGTAAGGGCAAAATTCAAGTTTGGGAAGCTGTCATGATATTTGTGTGTTTACATGTGTTTGAGTGAGGTGGAGAGTGGAATAAGAAACATATAGGTGTCTCTTACACAATACAGGTGATAAATACCTGATGAGTACTTATGTGATGCTTAGGTCACATCAGTTTCAGCAGAAGTCTACCAGAGTGGAAGAAGAAACAAACACCAGCACTCAGTTTTTAGTTAGAAAGTCATTTGCACAACTAAATATTGTGTGTTGTGAAAATGTCTTCAAGTGTCATAGTATGATCATTTACCTTAATACCAACATTTCAGAGGACAAGCAAGCAAGAGCAAATGTTAGTGAAAGAAATGACAACATTTTAATTCATGGCCAATATAGGGCAAAATTCCCAAAAGGCATTTGGCCACATCTCTTGAATGCAAAGCCGCCATTTCTGAATGCTTTAATGTGACAACAGTGATTACATCAGAAATGTCCAGAGCACTTACACAGCACAAGGATGCGCTTTGGTGTCTGCAATTAGAATGACGTGCTGTCTGCTACACCGACTGCAGGTGCTAGATTCACAAAGAAGGCTAAAGTAGCTTCAATATTCTAGTTCTAACGTCCTACTATTAAAACCCTTGATGTTTTCGGTCTGAAAGTAACTCACAAAGATTTTGAAGGCTAAAGCAGGTTGCACTTGCATTTTTGTCCAAACAGATGAATTTAGAGTTCACCATTCTGCAAACCTGTATGCTCAAAAGTGGACATGCAATTATGAGCCCCCAAATAAGCCCAGAATCATTCCTCAGTGTGGATTCAAGTATTTAGACCAAGTGTGAAAACTCCCTTAGAGGTAGATATATCAGCTAAGAGTAAAAGTGTGGTCTACCGCATTGCTACAAATGATGGCATACAATAAAACAAAAATTTAAATGAAAGATGTACAGTACCTTTGGCAAATTGTCAGTGTAGCCTATATGTGGCAGTGAGAGTATGGTCAGGCACCATCTGTAAACGAGAGGAGGAGTCACAAAGAATGAGCGGGTAATGAATGAATAGTTACACCTGTGTGTGATTAATAATATTCAGTCAATACCTTTTTAAAAACGTACCTTTTTAAAAAGGTACGTTTTTTTGTGAATACTGCCCCGGGTAATTGGATATCTTATCTACGTATGTGATGACCAGTGCATCTAATCAAGGATTTTTTATATATGAAGGCTATTTCTGCTGGATCGTAAACAATCAACTTGCTTCTAGTTAAGTTGAAGGATTTTTCTTTATCGTAATCAGATTATACATTTCTAACTGCAACTGAAATCTCTCTGTATAAATATGCTTAATTTATTTTTAATTAATTTGGTTTATTAATCTGTGAAAACAGAGTGAGAGTAAATGTGAGAAGGGGCCAATAGACTGGAGGAAACATAAAGAGAGGGGTGGTTATTTGTTTTTCCTCAGAAACATTTGTTGGATATTGCATTGTGCCTTGCTGCCCCATAATTGGAGCTGATAATGATAAATTATGGAACATTTCCTTGAGATAAAGCATCACTGAGCTGCTTGTTTAAAGCCATATACATAAAAATGAGAATACTTGTGCCTCCTCAGTAAGGGGAAGCCAAGAGGAGAGAATCACCTTTGATTATGTTAATTTCTCTCGAGGTTCAGGAAGGGCAATCTAAGGGCACTCTAAGATTTGTTGGAAAATGCATCAGTCTTTGTCTTTGGAGTATTTTTATTTAAAAATGTATTTATCCAAGGTTAAGGCCAACACAGTACTGCCAATTTCATAATGAGAGTTATACTCATCCCTTAATCTGATCAGCTAACAGAGAAATCATCAAACATTAGCCAAAGGAAGTCAAATATATAAAAAATGTAAAAAATTTCCTTGCCTGTCCAGTCATTTTATGCACCTCTCAACAGAACATATACATTTTCTGCTGCTTCTTGCTCATCATGCAAAAATATAGGATGTGCTGGATCAAGTGCTATTTTATAAGCTGCCAGTTATTGAAGGTAGAAGTCATGTTAAATGAAAATAAATTTGTAGTGATTAATGTGATAAATACAACTATGACTATTTATGCACTAATATAGTAACAATAAACACGATTCCTATTGTCCTACTAGATTTAGATTAAGTTGATTTGAATGCTTGACATCTCAATTATATATCAGGATATTAGTCTTTCTTTTTATTTGTTTATCTAATTTTGTATCTAAACAAAATTTGTCCTGTCCCGGCACTTTCTCCAGCAGGATAGATGTCATAGAATTTGAATGGAACAATTAGAATAGAAAGATTGCAGTTTTTTCATTATGTATATATATATAAAGTATATATTATTTTCTCTTCATTATTCTTTTATTATAGAATAATTAAATATATAACAGCAGCATATAGTTATATGTAAGCCCTGTCAGCATTTAGGAAAAAAAAAATGGATATATAAAATAATTTTGTTATAGATATCAGGATCTTTTAAACATTTCACCAGCCATGTGATGTAGGAATAATTTATGTCTCAGCCAAAGCCAATGTCAGTTCCTCACAACCTGCACACTGTCATATAATTGTCATGTCACCCTGTCAGGATGAGTGCATGATATTCCCTTTTCAATTATTTAATGAATATCAAGTTTAAAAAATAATCAACATAAAATATTCCTCCAGTGTCGGTGTACTTTTGAGACTGTTCTGGTGGGCACAATGTAATGCATATAAAGAGAGTTTGCCTGAATCAGAATTATAAATAGAATGACATGTGCTGTATTGGTACTGTGAAAATAAATACATTTTGTGAGAAATTATGAGTCATAAAAGTTGTGCAGTATGCAAAGTTTTAAAATTCTGGAAGTATTTTGATTCTGAATGTGACATTTACGCCCCACTGACCTGCACCTTGAATTCCTTGTCATGTCAAAATAGAAAATGTAGAAAATTGGAAAAAAAAATTATGCATTCATCCAGTCAATTCCACCTGAATGAAAAGTTGGCAAAATCACTGCTGAATTGTAATCATCTGAGAATGAGTGTCTTTCACAGTATGCTAGAGAAGTGGAAAAGGAACAAAATCAAGACAAAGTAGCATTCTAAGCTTAGAAAACAACATGGTTTCACTAATTCATAACAATTTGCATTCACTTCATATAAAGTTACAGTTAAGGTCAGAAACAAGTGCAGTAATTTGTAAGAATATGAATGAAATCCAACATAATTACCCATGCTGAGACAAATTTAACAGCACAAGAACATTCTGAGGAAAATACACAACAAAGCCATTGAATACAGCTTTGCCTTTAGTATGTAAGGCATAAAACATGTACGAAGAATGAAATACAACGCATCTATATTACTAGTTACAGTTACAGAATTCATCATCGCTGTGGTATAAATGCTACTGAAGCTCTGAAGAACTGAAGCTCATCCATTTCAACTGAAATCCAAAAGAGTGATCAGAATTAAATCAAATCTGTCCACCAATAGGACAGCTACTGTTGCTAATATAAGAAAACAGATACAAGAAGATCCAACCAGGCAGCATGACTTCGTTGCTTTTAAACTACCCAACGTAAGCTTTTAGAAACAGGATACACGATTTAAAGGATTAATCTGGATTTTCTAAATAGTAATTGCTACAGGAGAAAACTCTTTCACCCAAATGAGACTACAGACAGGAGATATTTGCATGACTTCACCCAGGACCTTTAAATGTTGAAGAGTCACAGACAATAGGAGCTATGCTAATGTGATGAATAAATGGAAGAGTGAATATCTTATTCAATCACAGTAATATATGGGAGAGGGGGCATTAAACTGCACAAACTCATTTAGGGTGCATAGTAATGCTGCATGTATTAGCATAATGACAAAGTGCTTGTGTTCAGCACCCTCACTTCAGCTTCAAACACTGTAAAAGTTACAGATATGTTTAATCTGAGCCCATCTCAAGATGTATGCCAAGTCACATGAATGAAAACGTATGAATAAGTCAGGATTAAAAAAAAATGTTTTTCTTGTGCTGTTGATGGTGTGCTCTGTGGGATGCCAGCTTAGCTAAGCTTTACCTAAAAAGGTATTTCTTTTTTATGATATATCCGAAGCCAATGAGTTAATTATTGATGTGACCCATGTGAGCCACGGCCAATAAATCTGGCTTCTAAACAATCTAAAGCCATTCCTTTGTTGATTTAGTAGTCCAATATCAAAATGACAAGGGACTGAACAAGCACCTGAGGGGCTCTGTGGACAGGAAAGTCTCACAAGGCTGCATGCTTTATCAGATGGTGTGATCAGAATGCTATTCAGGAAGATCTCAAGATCTTGACTTGGGAATACATCTACAGAGATATACAGCAGCTCCGTCTTGTGGAGATTTAGTTCCAGGTGGTGAGCTGCCATCCATGACGAGATGTCTGCCAGACATGCTGAGATCTGAGCAGAAACATGACTGTCTGAGGGACGCAAGGAGAGGAGGAGTTGAGTGTCATCAGCATAGCATGGTATGAAAACCCATGTGAGGATATGACCTCATGAAGAGAGAAGGTATAGAGGTGGAACAGAAAAGAATGCAGCACTGAGCCCTGTGGGACATCAGAGACTCTGCATGGAGTGGATGTGGATCCCCTCCATGTCCTTGAAGACTTCCTAGGCTTGGAAGATAGAGGGCAGAGGATGTCTGCTGACAGTGATAGATGAAGGCAGTGAAAAGAGGAAAGTGTTGGTGGCTGATTCAAGAGGTAGAGAGGAAAAGGAGTCAGGGTGCTAGAATGGTTGCTAGAATGCTGGAAGCCAGAGAGGAAGAAGAGATCAAGTAGAGGTTGTGGAAATGTATGAATGGTTGGTAATAGGCAGGACAGGGATGGTTGGGGTGAAGGATACAAAAAGGTGACCTGAAAGGTGGAGTGGGGCAACATCGATGTCCACAGCTGGGAAGTCTGGCTGAAATCAAAAGCAAACCTGTGCCACCACCCCTAAGAGTTTCTCCTGGAGTGTGAGAGAAAGCATAGGCAGAGGATAGAGCAGTCTGTGCAACTGGGTTCTCTGGAGTGATCCAGGTCTCAGGCAGTGCCAGAAAATGGAGAGAGTGAAGAGAAGATTATGCCAAGATGAAGCCAGCTTTCTGGATGACAGACTGGCAGTTCCAGAGTGCACCTACCACCAATGTTTGTGACTGAGACAAAAGTGGAGGGTAGATGAGGTTACTGGTAGTACAACCTCTGTTTGGTGGAGAATACCTCTGGGGTCTGTGAGATGTGATGATGGATTGGTGTGAGGCACATTTTGGCAGAGAAACAATGACAACTGGTGTACATAATATATATTATATTCATACTTATACCATACTTAGCTGAATGAAGAAAAGTGGAGATAATATTTAATCCAGAATCCTTACAGATGTCCAGTTTGGAGTGTAGTCAAGGTAGCTGAAACAAGATTGACATGAAATGGGTAACTAACACTAGCCAGCCAAGTGGTTTGTGTCTAACTGCTACAGATGGAAAGAGCTTAATTATAATCTCTATAAGCCCTGCTTAACTTAAGGAACACTGAAACCACTCCTGACTGCACATCTGAGACAATTAATTAGCAATATATCAAACAATTAAACAATACTAAGATCAAATCCTGACGATGCCACAGTCATCCGTGGCTAGGAGCTAATGGAGCAAAATAGGCCATACTCTCTAGAAGGGATCCATACTCTCTCTCAGCTGTCAATCACAACGATATTAGTCAATCGTATGCATCTGTACCTCTATCTAAAGCTCTATTGTTCCAATAAATAGACAAGATATTATTGCATGCAGTTAAATGATAACCAGTGACACCAGAGGCAAAATCGAATGCTGGCTGTTATTGGGACAAGGAGTTGTGGAGAATGAGCGGGTAATGAATGATAGTCTACACCTGCTTGTAGCTGAAGGCAGTCTATTTATGTGCTTCTTTTTCTTCCTTGTCCTCAATGCCCACCACCCATGCTTCAAATCTGTATTAAGAGGGTCTGTAGATTTTTTTGCTTACGTGTTAAAGTGGCCTATGAAAGCAAGTTTGAGAACCTCTGCTATATGCATCTACTCTAACAGTGGTCCTGTGTGCAGCATATGCAGTTCAATAGCACAACCCAGTGGTTCAAGTAGTTCACAGGATGGTACAGTTGGGTTTTTCGTGAATGAGATGTTATTTTGTTACTTCTAGGTTTGGTTACTGAAGATGAATGCATTCACACTACCAAACAGCACAGATGTTGAACAGAGGTTTCTAATTGCTTTAAAGCTTCACTTCAAATGCTCCTAGTGTAAACAACTTGCACTGAAATTGAACATTGTTTCTAATCTCTAATAGATTTATTTTCATTTGGATCTCAGTCTGTGTTCTTAAAGTATAGTCTATTGTCCTATATCTGGCTTATTTTTGCCCAATACTAGTTCCATGGAGCTTGACACTCCTCTGCTGTTCATTTGTATAATGGCACATCACAATTCACATAGGCTCGTATTATAATTACACCACTGAGAATCTTACTCAAATTTGCATGGCACTGACAAAATCTTGGGCATAGGGGAAATTTTCTGTTATCAGACAATGCACACCATTACTATGTTATTTATAAGCCATCATCAGGTTTTTCTACATGCAATCCTCTCCACATATCGAATGTTTCATGTGTATATGACAGTATCAGTAATAAGGGTAATATCAGAAACGCTGCCAGAGGCTCCTGCTGCTACAGAGTGTAATTGGATCTGCTGTCATTGTTCTCTTAGTGGGAAGACATTTCTCTTTTTTTTTAAAGCAAAGTAAATACCCCATTACACCATTAGAGTCCCCCATTATCCCATCTGCTCTATTGCTAATTAACACATCTCTGCATATCTGCGCCTTACAGTCTATAATTATCTCATTCTCCTTGTTAGCATGCAATGCTATCATATAGCTTCAGGTGGAAGCCTAAAGACAGAAGAAAACATGCAAAGAATGGAATGAAAAAGAGGATGGTTTTGGATGCCCAGATATGTTCTTAATTCTAAGTCCTACAGCTTGCAATGGAAGCAGGAAGAAGGATTTGGCTAATTTCACTAAATGTCTAATTTGAGTTTTGGTGCAGAAAGTTCAGCTTCCGGACATCTCCAAACAGATGCGAAAGAGGAGCTGAAGCATGAAGAGCTGTGTGTGAGGTCAGGGGAAAAACTGAAACTGCCTGCAAAGCTAACCCTCTAGGGCTATGATTTAAAAAAAAAAAAAAAAAAAAAAAAAAAACATAGACAGGAGACATGCTCTCTACTTTTGGTGTTGATTTGCAAAATGAAAATTAAAGATTCAGAGAGCAAAGAAAGGTAGTAAGACAAAGAAGAAAATTCATTTATAATTCATTTTTTAATGAGGGTGTACTTCCTGAGATACTTTTTTTTGTGTGTGTGTGTGTGGGGGGGGGGGGGGGTGTCTCTCTTTTTAACTTTTTAATTATGAGCTTACAATCTGGAATTAGTCTGATTGCTTTCTGAGCACAAAGTTAAGAATTTAGGAGTAAATGTAACATTAAAAAACATAATTCTTTCTGTTTAATTCTAGTTTTCCTGCCACTAGTTACATATTTGTGTGTCTTTATACAGATTTACCAAAACTGGTCAGTTGAAGTATAAACTTTGGTTTCAACTGCCATGAGCTTGTGCCTACTGTTGCCTCAGATTTCTGCTCTTGGCTGAAAGGAGTGGAACCCAGTGTGATCTGCTGCTGTTGTAGCACATCCACTTTAGGCTTTGACATGTTGCATGTTCTGAGAAGCTTTTCTACGCACCACTGAGGTAAAGAGTGGTTATTTCAGTTACTGTAGCCTTCCTGTCATCTCAAATCAGCCTGGCCATTTTTTTCTAACTTCTCTCATCAACAAGACCTTTCCACCCACAGGACTGCCACTTCATGGATGTTCTTTTGTTTGTTTTTCTTTCTTATCATTCTGTATAAACTCTAGAGGCTGCTGGGTGTAAAAAAAAAAATAAAAAATCCCAGGAGAACAGCAGCTTCTGATATACTCAAACCAGGATAAATTCATGAAAGGGCAGTTGTACAGCTGTTCCTAATAAAGTGGACGATGAGTGTACATCGTCGACGATGAGTGGATGACTCCAGACTTGGCAGTCCACTTGCTCTGGTGCTATCAGCAAGCAAGAACGTTGGAGATTTTCCCGGTTTTTGTTGGTACCATGTTAAAATCCAATCTCTAGAAGCATCAGATCTGCAGGAAACCTTAACATGTTCTCCTGGTTTTACAGACATCCCTTTCTCCTGTGTAAGCACAAGAGTTTCCAAACCTGCTGGAAAAGAACACATTCTGATATTAAATGACATTAAGTAAACAAAATATTTTTTCAACAGAAAACTTCATGTGCTTGATCTCATGTTTCTAAATCAACATGACTGATAAACAGCCTCACCTGGCAGAGTGAAGAGGAGAATCAGGGTGCTGAGGATCATGATGATCTCCAAAGATGGACAGAAAGGATCAGAGATTAATCTTCAGGGCAAGACACCCACTCACAGTCTCACAATGCTCCTTATGAAGAGACACAGCACACTTGCAAACAACCTCTCCTCCCCCTGCGCACGCACGCACACACGCACACGCAGATGCTAAGGAAAGGAGAGCAAGCATTACCAGAAATGACACGTGCATGAAAAAGTGCATGAATGGAAACTATGTAAATTTCATCTCTGGGGACTCCATCTATAGACCTCTGCGCTCTGGACGAAATTTCGACAGGTGTCTCACGTATTACTTAAGTCTGGTTTTTAAGTATCCGTACTTTTGAGTTTTAACCTCACACATTTAATGTTTATTTACATTTTAAAAGAAAGAAGAAATCTCTACTTTGTACTACACTTTCACTATACTACTAGAGGTCAGATATCACCATTTTAATATTCTAATCTAAAAATGTGAACTAACCTGATTATCATAATTACACATTTAAGCAAGAAGAATCACTTGAGCCGTGTTTAATTCCACTCATATTGCTCTCTCAATGCTTTTCCACCTGCACTGAATATTTCTCTGACAAGAAATACAAAATAGAAGTGTGATCATTACGCTCCTTTTTATTTCAATTTAAAAGCACCAAAGCTGCTTTATTGTGTAAAACCTGAGAATAACCATACTGAAAGTAAAAAAAAAAATCCAGACAAATATACAGGTTACAAATAATTGATTTAATCAGCAAGTAAGAAACAAAATATATATATCAGCCATAACATTAAAATCTGCCTAATATTGTGTAGGTCCCCGTTGTGCTACCAAAACAGCTCTGACCTGTGGAGGCACGGACAGGTGTGCTGAAGGTGTGCTGCGGTATCTGGTACCAAGACGTTATTAGCAGATCCTTTAAGTCCTCTAAGTTGTGAGGTGGCGCCTCCATGGATCGGACTTGCTTGGCCAGCACATCCCACAGATGCTTGATGGGATTGAGATCTGAGGAATTTGGAATCCAAGTCAACACCTTGAACTCTTTGTAAGGTTCGTCAAACCATTCCTGAACAATTTTCTCAGGGCAGCAGAGCGCATTATCCTGCTGAAAGAGGCCACTGCCATTAGGGAATACCATTGCCATGAAGAGGTTTACTTGGTCTGCAACAATGTTTAGGTAGGTGGTACGTGTCAAAGTGACATCCATGGACATGGAATGCCAGGACACAAGGTTTCCCAGCAGAACATTGCCCAGGCCATCAAACTTCCTCAGCCGACATGCCTTCTTCCCATAGTGCATCCTGGTGCCATCTCTTCCCCAGGTAAGCGACACACACGCACCCGGCCGTCCACATGATGTCAAAGAAAACATGATTCATCAGATCAGGCCACCTTCTTTCACTGTTCCATGGTCCAGTTCTGATGTTCACGCGCCCACTGTAGGTGCTTTCGGTGGTCAGCATGGGTACTCGGACCGCTCTGCGGCTACACAGCCCCATACGCAGCAAGCTGTGATGCACTGTGTGTTCTGACACCTTTCTATCATAGCCAGCATTAACCTTGTCAGCAATTTGTGCTACAGTAGCTCTTCTGTGGGATCAGACTATATGGGCTAGCCTTCGCTCCCCATGCGCATCAATGAGCCTTGGGTGCCCAAGACCCTGTCGCGGTTCACCGATTGTCCTTCCTTGGACCACTTTTGGTAGGTACTAACCACTGCATACCGGGAACACTCCATAAGACCTGCCGTTTTGGAGATGCTCTAAACCAGTCATCTGGCCATCACAATTTGGCCAATGTCTAAATTGTTCAGATCCTTACGCTTGCCCATTTTTCCTGCTTTTAACACATCAACTTCCAGAACTGACTGTTCGGCTGCTGCCACAGGTGCCACTGTAACGAAATAATCAATGTTATTCACTTCCCCTGTCAGTGGTTTTAATGTTATGGCTGATTGGTGTATATATACCATGCACACATTTGTAAACAAATTTGTATTACAACACATTTTTATTACAAAAAAAGTTATTTTAAGGGAGAAAACAGAATGACCTCAGATTTTCTGTTTTCTGAATACTGACCATGGATTCATGAGGAAGTTCTGTATGGAGATTTCACAAGAGCACAAACAGTACTTTCTTGGAAAGTGAGCTCCATTTACATTTACCGGGGCTGACCTGTAGTGTTATGACAAACTTCATATTGAGGCCATGGAAAATAACGGGATATGGATACTTGGTTAAAAAGCAGAAATGCTCAAACCTGCTTGATAATCAAATTAACTGCTTGTTGTAGTGTGTACTGGTGATTTGGAGGCACAGTTACAAAGTGTTACAAGTGAATATACTGGTAGTAAAATGTAGATATACATATACAGAGTATTATGTGTTAAAATAGGACTATCTGACTTGTAACTAGAAAAAAAAAAATCATATGTGACTCGACTTGAACGTATTCACTGTAGAACATGTGCATATATAACGTCTATATATATATATATATACATACATATACATATATATATATATATATA
>CM075005.1:28031025-28070780 GCA_037576675.1 Pangasius sanitwongsei
GCCATATTTTTGTGGAACCTCTTAAAATAAAGCTGAAAGTCTACACTTCGATCACATCTTGATTGTTGTATTTCAAATCCATTGAGGTGATGTATAAAGGCAAAATCACAAAAACTGTAATTGTCCAAATACTTCCGGACCTGACTGTATGCACAACTCCACCCTTCTGTTCCCTGTGAAAAAGTTTTCACACCTCTTCACCGTCTGCAACCCATAAGAGTAAAGCTGTTGAGAACATAACAAAAAAATTCACAAAAGACATACCATGCAACTTATGTCATGATCTGTACACACAAATCATTCTTTTACATCAGTTTTAGACGATCACGTCATGATCCGGACAGCTACAAACACCGACCTTGTGCATGGCGGCAAGCCAGGAGGAGGCGCTCTTTTTGTCGTCGGCTGCCTCCATGCGAAGCTGCTGAGAGTCCTGCGAGCCCGGGGGCTTATAATGCAGCAGCATGCCTGTGGCACGAGACATGCCTCCTGTGCAAGAGTTCAGAGCTGAGTGATTTGTCCTGAAATATTTTTTTTTTCATTTAAATAGCAAAAATGTAGGAAAAATAAAAAATAACTAATAAAACAACATCTGTCTGAAATGGACTGATGAAACATTTTTTGTACGACACTGGTACAACCCAATATCAAGGTTTACAGTATATATTGCTGTTACATTAAATGGCAGCGCCAGTGGGAGACAAACCTGTTAGCGTATATTATAGTAATAATCTCATTTAGAACTGAAAGCTTTTAGTAAGTCATTTAAAAAAGAGGTTAAGCATGATATTGTAGACCACTATAAAAAAAAAAAGTGGTTAGTTATTATTATTAGTTATTATTATATAACCAAAGGTGATTTATATTATTATTTACAAAAGTCTTGTTGCTATAGATCAAAAATAATAAGCCAATAATAATTTTGGCTTAAGGCTGCACAAACTTTTGCACTAAATGCTAATTTCAGTGAGCAGATTTGTCAAGGGGGCGGCAACAGTTTTGGCGTGCTGAATATCTCACTGGAAGATCATCCTGGATACACGGCACATAGGTGTTACTGCATCATAACATATAAAAGCCAATCACGTCCCAATATGCTAATCGGGAAGGAGGTGGGTTATGATGCAGCTTAATTAAGCTACTCGCTGCTCCTGGAAATGTGTTCGTGTTCATTTATTTCATCTTATTGTTTCATGATTACATGCTATATTGTCAAATTCTTTAATTACTGCAGCAACATGTGGTAAAGGTTTATGCTACTGCATTATTGATAAGCGAGGAAGTGGTCTAGGACACCAAACCCATTACTGCGTCACTGGACATTCTGCCAAGCCGTGATAATGGGTTTACAGCCGAGTTATAATACAGATGATACATCATTAATGCCATGCATGTCATGCTCAGATGTACAGTCTATCATGAAAGGAGATATCCACAGCACACAACAGGCTCTTAATATATTTGCCTTTTTTACTTTTATGCATAGTGTGTTCGTGTTTGTGTGCGTGTGACGGAAGGCAAATCCACTTAAAAGCAACAGTAAAGACAAGCAAGATCTGGGAATTACAGGACAGAGAAAGAGACAGAGAGAGATGCTAACCTTCTGATATATACTGACTGTCCAGCAGAGTGGTGTAAGTATGAATATCTTTCTCTGGGCCCGTAAAAGAAACGAGGCATCAAGCAGCCCAGAGAAAACAGAAACGGGGGGAAAAAAAAAAAAAGCGCAAGACACGTTAAGTGACAACACTTTAAAAAAGCTGTCTGTTTCCTGTAAAGAAGTGCACACAGCATTAGTGTAAATTACAGCATCATTTAAATCCTTATGAAGTTAAGATTAGGGCTGGATGATATGACAAAATAATACGTCACAGTATGCTTTTCTGAAATATCGTGAATATTGCGGGTTTTTTTTTTTTTTTTTTTTTTTTTTGTACAGACAGACTGGAAGCAGCTGAAGTGATGTTAAAATGTTAAAACGTTGATCCTTAAATATAAAAAAGTACATTTGTTAGACATTTTACTGTTTACAACTGTTTTTTATGCTAAACTACAGTTTTGCTGACTATCTGTCTATCAGAGAAACGCTTTCCAGAACCGTGATTGTGATATTTTGGTCATATCGCCCACTCCGTTACAGACTGTGTAACTGTGATGCAGCAAGAGCACACCACTTCAGCAAAACCAAACAGATTCAAAAGAACTGTGCTGACTCATGTTCATTTGAAACAGGAACAAAACATTACTTTCTGAATCAATAACCGCATGATGTCTGGAAGCCAATTAGCCTTTAGACTCTAAGTTCTCTCAATGCAGAGACCAATACTGTGGTCTAGTTCTTTGGCAAGCATGCCTCGTGTGACATTAGGCATGCTCAGCATGTGTAAAATGCGATATTCAATCTTCACAGCCTTTTAGAGCAGTTCAGAATACTGGATTTTTATTTTATTTTTTTTTACATCTTTACATGCACCTAGTTTCAATGGGCAGCATTTTAAATGTAAATACATGATCACATTTATGTATACAATCCAAAGTAATATGTAAATCTTGCCTGTATTGCGTTCATCTTCCCTTAGCTTGCGGTTCATTCTCATACCACACGGGGGCGCAAGATCAATAACACCCATTCAACCTCCTTCATAACTTACATGATCCCAAACTATTTCTATCAAGAAATTAAAACAAGCAAAAAGCACTGCACAAATTATACGTTATCGCGTTCACGTATTATACGTTATGGCCTATTAAACATCATTAGTCATGGTAAGCTTAGCTCAAGCGTAAATGTCAACAACCCAAGGTTAGGAAGAAATAAGGCCACTGTGCTGATATGATTAAAAACGTTACGGAAATAACACACCACGTAATAGCAAGTGCCCAATTCCTTTGTGGGTTTGCTAATAAAACTGACCTAAATTCCCTGAATAAGCCTTACATATATAAATACAAAATTCAGAAATTATATCTATAATTATATTATGAGAAAGGGCTCATTAATCCTTTACAGAACCAAAAAATATTGATCATTTTACAAACATTTGTCACTTATACACTGAATGTTTAAATAAACAAACTGACTAAACCCTTGGCCTGATCCTTACCTCCAGGAGTCGAGCCCTCTGTCTCGGTCAGCACTTGCATAGTGGAGATCCGAGACAACTCCACCTCAAAATGGCTTTCTCCATCCAGGAACAGATATCTGATTGAAGACAAGATGGAAACAGAGAAATAAAAAAGACATTCTATAATTAGAGAGATCTATAGTGTAGATGTGTGTGTGTGTGTGTGTGTGTGTGCGCGCTACCTGTGGTTATTTGACAGACGGCACACCATGGTCTCTGATTTCTCCGAGCAGCCTACTGTGACCAGGAATGTGCCTCCTAATATAGACACAACATTAGAACAACAGGAATTGTGGGTACAAATCATAGGTACATTTCGTTATTATTAATTCTCTTCAATTTCTTTCTTTTTTTTTTTGTATTTTTGCAGTTACATCAAGTGATCTTGCCTTCTCTTGGGAACAATAATCAGAACACTGCTCATTGGCCTCATTTGTAAAGAATATAATGTTCCCAAACGTACACGTATAATTATTTCCCAAGTTCCTACGAGCAACTCATAAATTAGTCCAACAAAGTCCTAAATCCTTCCCACCATGTTTACTGTTTCTTTCTGATATGTAACAGGAGTCAATCTGTGGTGTTTTCTATCATTTTTAAGCACAGTCTGATTGAGATTGAAACCAGAGCGGTGGTTTGTAATTCAAACTAAATAAACAAGGAAGCATTTATTATAACATTTATAATTAATATTTTACTGCTAACCAGTGAAAGTACGAGTGGATTTGTGCTTTTGCCCACCCACTAAACCACTTGACTCTGCAACAAGATACAATCTGAAGTAAGTCTCTTCACCAAATAATTCCTAGCACGTGATCTTCCATGGCGCAAGTACCATCACAGACTTTTACAGGCTACAGCAAATCATTTTAAACCTACGTCCACATGGATGAGCTCATCAAGTTGACCTACAAAATGCCCTCCAATATTCTGACGTCAGGAGAAATGGTTATCGATACTGCATTTTGAAATTTTACCACAAACATTAGTTTCGTTATTTTCAGCTTGTTTGCTTACCTATTTAGTCAGTGCATATTTAATATTCAGCACAAACCTCCCAGCATGACACTACCACCACCATGCTTCACTGTGAGGATGGCGCCAAATGCACTGCTTTGTGCCAAGGCCAAAAAGGTTTCAATTTTGCTCGCAATCTTTTATCACGTTTGCTAAGTCTCCTACATGCCTATTGGCAAACTCGTGTAGGTATGTTCTCTAACAAAATCTGTGGAATTTAGACTCAAATCTGATCGTACACATGTTTTATTAATAAGGGACCCAGGATAGAAAAAATCTCTTACAACACACACACACGCACCATGGACAGTTAATGGATTACTCATTAAGATGCAGAAGGGTTTAAATTTAAAACATGACCGCAGAAACTTGTAAAAGATGAACCTTTTTACAACAGGGTGTTAATGAGTATGTACTTGGGTGCATTCTGTGCATTTGTCGGCCTCACCTGCGGTGAGCACTTTGAGCTGTTTGTCATAGAAGTCAAGTTCTTTCTGTGAGATGAGGCTGCATTCCCCGCACTGCCTGACTGGATCTACAAAGCACATCCTGGGCAAGGCCACCTTCTTACTGCAGCACTTATCACAGAAACAGCGGCCACATCGTCGACAGTGGTGCTGCGGATGCACAAATGAAATGTCTAAAACGTTTGCAGGTGATATGTATTTGCAACAGCAGTGCACACCGACTTTTACAGTATACACTCACTTGATAAATGCAGGGGTGGACAAATCAGTACTAACAACTTATGTAACTGTGGTTTTATGAATCCTGGATAACTACCAGGTTCTGTGAGAATCACTCGCACACCTTCTTGTCCTCGTACGCGAGCATGCCGAGACCTTGCAACAAAGTCACAACGTGACGTATGACAGACTATTTGCAATAAATGCCACCGTCATAAATTACATTAATGCCGTCCATCTTAATGCACGCAGCTACCCGACTTATCACTATATAAGACTAGAAAATATTACATTTTTTTTTGGCTAGCTTGCAAGGTGCCCTCACTCTTAATATATGTCTTCAGGATAATACCTAAAATTCTGTTAGCACAGGAAATACACAGCTGCATTTATTCCTATCATGGGTCTGCTGAATATCAAGTCATGTCTTCTGCATTTGCTTGAGACAAAAAACATGTGACTGGACATGCATTCTTGTGCACGCGCGCACGCGCACGCGCACACACACACACACACACACACACTAAACACACTGTTTTAAAAGCATGCTTATAAACATGAACTTATAACATCCCGATAAATCCAATGTTACAAATGCACAAATATGCACACAGCAAAAAAAAAAAGAGAAGAATTTTGAAAGAAACAAAGACAAAACATTCTTTAAAAAAAAAAATCAAATCAAAGGTCACAGGATTACAAACCAGCACAAAGTTACGCAACAGGAAGCGGCAGAGAAACGAATCCACTCTGCATGGACATGACACTTAAGAGAAAAAGAAACATCCTCTTACTACTTACTTTTCTGGTGATGAAGTCAAATTTCGTGTCACACTGCATGCATCTGGGACACTGAAACAGCAAGGCACAAATAAATGGCTGGTGAGGAAACGGCTGTTTATAGCTGCATGTAAATCTAACTATAAAAAATACAAGTCATGGTTAATAAATTAAAAATTCTTATTGTGGGCAAACTGTCCCACCCTAGCACACATGTATAGGTCTCAGAAAAACAATACTGCTATTTATTCTACTGTATCAGTACAACTAGAGATAGAATATTTAGCTCAAAACAGGGGTTGCGGGTCCCTGGAGGACTAGTGGTTAGGCCTCGGGGCTCTCGCCACTGTGGCCTGGGTTCGATTCGCAGCCAGGGAACCAACCCCAGCCAAAGGCAGTGCACTCCCAGTGCCAGTCCCAAGCCTAGACAAAATCATGGAGGGTTGCGTCAGGAAGGGCATCCGGCGTAAAAACTGTGCCAAATCAACTATGAAGACCAATGATCCGCTGTGGTGACCCCTAACGAGAGCAGCCAAAAGAAGATCATCATCATCATCTAGAAAGTTTCAGGGTCGCCAGTCTGCGTGAAGTTTCTCAGCATGTTCTCCTCGTGTCGATGTGCGTTTCCTTCCTAATACATCCCAGCATGTGGACTGGTCTCTCTAAACTGCCTCTCAGTGTGAATGTGTTTGAATGTGTGTGTGTGTGTTTTCCACGCCCAATGTTCCTGGCTCCAGATGCACCACAACCCAGATGAATGAAGAAATATGTTTTTTTTATTAAGGTGAAGTACGCATGCGCAGAAACCCTTTGCTTGAAAACACCATTTAAATCACGGTATTTTACTGCAATTAAATTTTCAAACAAGTTAATGTAAAGTATAGAGTATAAAGTTTGAAACAAATTCAAGACTTAAGTCATGCTGTCAGATTATCTAGTATTTGCTTGAAATGTCACACTTTAGAGTCCAGTTATAGTCGCTTTTGACAGTTATTGTCGTTCAACTGTTAGCTAACTAGCCAGGACTTATTCGCAAAATACTGTTCGCATATTTAGTTAAATATCTACTTCGAAAACTAAAGCTAGGCAGTTAGCTAATGAGACGCAACAGGAAAATCTCTTCTGAAGAATGTGGTCTGGTGAACAGAAGTTGTAGCCAGCGTTGCTAGCTCCAATTAGCAAAACAACAACAACGCCCAAAGAAGTGGAGTTGAGAGAGCGCGGCTAATTCGCTTTCTACCTCTTTATCCGGAACCCACTGAGGCTCGTCTAAAGAGAACGGGCTGCTGAACGCTCCGTTCTCCGGCACCATGCGCAGTCCGCTCGGGCTTCGCACCAGCTTTTTGCCGTCAGGCACGGCTGACATTTTCCCTTCCACTCGCTCTCTGCGTACGCAAGAAGTACCACGGTGAACCTGGCGGCGCTTTGCTTTTGGCTCAATCTCAAATCCTTCCTTACTCCCTACCTAGGCTCACTCTATAAGATGTCACATAATAGCTTCTGCACCCTGTATAGTGCCCTTGTTTACTAGAATCACTCGCGTTTAGGATTCAGGCAATTTTTTTTTTTTTCCTCAAATCACATGGACGAAGCTCAAATGACTCCGTGCTTCATATGGATGTCAACTGCGTAGGGTACGAAATCGTGACCTAGTGCGCCCTACCTAGGGCACTATGTGTATAACAGGAAGTCATTTGGGACGTGCTGTGTTTCCTCCTTGAATATTTTTCTGACTCTGACGTCCCTTCAGTGTGCAAGTCTCACGTGCAGATGAATGGGGTAATGTTTTAAATAAATAAATAAATAAATAAATATTTATTCACTATTTGACTGAAGTGTTTTTGTATTGGAACTTTTTTTTTCAAAATGACTTTATCTAATTAATTATGCATGAAATATGCATAATTTTATGTGAAAATATAAAACTTTAAGTGAAAATATCATTATATAATCATGAAAAAAAAGGAAAAAAAATGTATAAATAATTCTTCACTCTTATGCATTTTCATTTTCATTTCTTTATAGTTTCATCAAGAAAATATTGTGCACTGTTATTTAAAAAAAAATTTTTTTTGTTGTTATTTTCAGTGTAAAATCTAACATAAATCCAATTGTAATCATTCTGAGACATTCCTCTTTAATATCCTGGTGTTTATGGTTAGAAAAATAAAACTGAGAAGCAGTTTTTTGGTTCTGAATAGAGAGAAAAAACTCCATTTGAGGGAAAAGGTGACATGTTTCCCCCCTAGATAGTGGAGTTGAGTTTTGATATTTTTTATTACTAGAGTTAAAGAGAAGACATTTTATAGGTGTCATTTATATAATAATAACAACAATAAAAAAAAATAATAATAATAAATCTGAAAAATGATTTATTTTGGCCATATTCTTGTTTTTGCCTGTAGTGTCTTAAGTGTCGAAGCAACCTAAATGATTACATTTATTATATATTATATAAAAATGTATTATATAAAGATGTGTGCGTTGTTTAAAGCTGAACCTACTTTAAAAACAAATATAAAATAAATACAAGTTGCAATGAACAAAAGGAAATAAAATATTATGCATCACTAAAGTGTATATAGACATTATTTACAAATAACAAATATTCCTCCAAAATTTTACTTCATAACATTTCAATTTAAGTGAAAATATCATTATATAAACCTGAAAAAAACAGGGGGAAAAAATTATGAATAGTTCTTCACTCTTGTGCGTTTTCATTGCCTGAATCCCAAATGACTGCCTATTGCACTTGTTTTGTAGTGCACTATGATGTAAAAGTCATCATTTCAAACGCTATATAGTGCACTTATATAGGCAGGATGAAGGCATTTGGAATCGAGCCATAGTCCGCGCACAGGCACACAGCACTCCCGAGCTCACTGGCTCCCTCTGCTGCTGCTCTGTAGCACTGATTCCTGCTTTTTGGCCATGAAAACGCCACGGTGGCTTTAGCTGGCAAAGGTGTGTGTGTGTGGCTGTTTACTGAAATAAACACGTGTTTGGATTTAAGCGCCTAGTTTTCAGAGTTTGTTTCGTTTTTTTTTTCCGCGTAAAGGTCGCTTTATGAAAGCTGCAATCTGGATCGCGGCGGCGGAAACAGAAAGAAGAAGATAGAGGAATTCTCTCGGTCTTCTCGCGAAAAACTTGTCCAGTCCAAGAACAAGATGTTCTCCAAATTCACCTCGATCCTGCAGCATGCGGTGGAAGCGGTGAGCTTTTTGTCTTCTTGTGAAATGTTGGGGTTAAAGGACAGCGTGTGGACAAAGCCCGAGTGGCTCTGTGTGTCAGGACAGAGGGCCTAGCTAGCTAGCTAACCGAAACTAGCAAACTAGCCTTAGGCTACCTGGTTAGCTTACCTTGACGTAGCTTTCTCCAAGCTAGATATGACTACAAGCCTGCTTTCTCTGTTTATTTAATTAACTTCAAAAATTAGTTAGTAATGGAACAGTGTATCACTAAGGTCGTAGTCACTACTAACTTATCTCGTTATCTATTTGGAAATCTAGTTAACAAGCTAGCTATTCGGAGGTTAAACGCCAGTGAGTCACAGGCTGAATCCCAAATAGTGTCGTATTTACTACATGTAGTGCACTACATAGGGTGTACGAGTTATTAGTTTGTATTCTATGTCGTCCACTTAGAGAGCGCACAGAGTAATTAGCAATTTGAGACTGAACCAACGTTAATTAGCCAATATTTCCCGTCTACGCTATACGCTAGCACATCTAGCTTGTTTACGTAGAAGCCAAGCTAGATGTGGCTACAAACCTAACTAAGCTGCCTGTCTTTTTAGTTAACATAGTTAGTTAGTTAGTTAGTTAGTTAGTTATAGAACATTAGGTAGGTGGCCATGTGTGTCGTCACTACTGAGTTATCAAGTTAACAAGCTAGCTAATCGACGGACGCGAGCGAGTCACAGGCTGAATCCCAAATAGCGTCTGTACTTGGTACATATAGTGCACTACATAGTGTGTATGTATATTAGCTCAGGCTCGGAGTAGTCAACTAAGATAGACAGAATGAGTTATTTGAGAGTGAACCAGCGTTAATTAGGCAATATTTTTCTTTAGCTTGTGCATGATTAGCTAATGTAATTGTCCAGGCAGTTCAGCTCGGGCCTGGCTAACTGGCTAACTAGCTGCTCTAGCTGCCTAACGTTAGGTAGTTAAATTATCATGGGCAGCGTTACTGTATTGGGAATGAAGCATAATTGCAAAAAAAAAATCATAACCGTGTGTTTAAACAAGAGAAGCTAAATAATTGATTTGCTAGCATTTTAGCTAGCTAGCTAACGTGCTACAATTTGTAAACATTGTCTTAACGTTGTCTTAACGTTGTATCATTCTTACACGCAGTTGACAAGTCTTCCAAAAACATGTATGTATTTGTTTATTTAGAATAAAATGCAATAATACAGTGAATAAAATGAAGAAAACAATGGTATATGTACAGCTGGTTAAGCTTTTAAACATCTCAGTGGTAATGCTGGGCTGAGAGACAGTTCTCCAGTGAAGTCTGGACTTCATGATGATACACACACACACACACACACACACACACACAAGTGGCACCAGTGTGTTTTATAAAGCAGCCAGTAAGTGTGAGCGTATTTAGAGAAAAGTGTTCAAAAAGCTTAGAATTGCTGCTGCACCTGATACACTCATGCCATCGTGTGTGTGTGTGTGTGTCTCAGTGCTGTGCTGAGAATTATCCATCATCCAAATATTATCCACTGAACCCTTTTTATAAACGGATGAGTACAGCACAGGTTCCTGACCCTGCTACAGGAGCAGCCACTGTCCTGCACGCTTTAGTGTTTTCCCTGCTCTTACACTCCCGCTTCAACTCGATTAATCAGCTGACTAGTTAAATCAGGTGTGTTTGGAGCAGAGGAACACTCACAGGTAGCATCCTCAAATTAAAAACGTCATTATGCCCAGAATTGGAGTTGAAGGCTTTAGAAAAGCTAGAAATAAATAGAAATTAATTGAAACTTGTCTTTTTTTTTTTTGTTATTCTGCATATATAATGAAATGTACGTACATAATTGGCATTTTACTTATTTATTCATGTATTTATTTATTTTCGCAGCTTGCGCCATCACTGCCCTTGCAGGAAGACTTTGTCTACCACTGGAAGGCCATCACACATTATTACATAGAAACTTCAGGTAATATTTCTACATCATTACTCAGCCTCACAAACCCAAACTCTGTCAAATGAAGGAAACGTGAGAGTTTGTCGGTCCTGTATGCATGCACTTTTTGCAATAACATATATCATCATATTCATATAGAAAATATCTGCTAGAATGCCATCTGCCACAATATAGTCTGCATGATTAATGTGACTCACTAAACAAAGCGCATTTTCTTCCTTTTTGCAGATGATAAAGCCCCAGTAACGGACACCAACATCCCTTCCCACCTGGAGCAGATGCTGGACATCCTGATCCAGGAAGAGGCGGAGAGGGAGTCGGGTGAGACGGGACCCTGCATGGAGTACCTGCTTCATCACAAGATCCTGGAGACACTCTACACTCTGGGCAAGGCCGATGTGAGCATTATTCTCTCGGTGGTATTGGGTTTGAATTGCCTGGGTGTTTATTCTGGAAAGATCCCAGTACTGAGTGATCTGGCACTATGCTTAGATTGTAAAATAGTTGCTAAGTACTTGGATTTTAGACAAAATTCCACTTGAAGATAGTTTAACTACTGAAAAACAAATTTTTTCTGTAGTGTCCACCTGGTATGAAGCAGCAGGTTCTGAACTTCTACACCAAACTACTGGGCCGGATTCGCCAGCCACTCTTGCCCCACATCAACGTGCACAGACCTGTACAGGTAAGTTGTCGCATGTGCTCATGGCATTATGGCTTGTGGTCACAATTTCTTTCTTGTGTAGTGTGTAAGTAGATACACACAAGCTAGCTCACTGGTTAGAAGAAAGGCAGCGCTTGTGTAATAAACCGCCGACATTTTGTGCAATGACCGTGTAATCAGCCAGTCACGTTTGGAACTGTTTAGCACAGGAAAATGTCCCTTGAGCTCGACCTAAAATGCACTCAAAGCTATGTTAAGTGTACTACAGTGTTCCCGGATTTCCACAGAAACTGATCCGGCTGTGTGGCGAGGTTCTGGCTGCTCCTACAGAGAATGAAGAGATCCAGTTTCTCTGCATAGTCTGTGCCAAACTCAAACAGGACCCCTACCTGGTTAACTTCTTCTTGGAGGTAAGCATTGTTTAAAAACACCCACCCACTGTCTGTCTGTAGCGTAATAACTACAGAAGGAAAATCTAATTATTGATGTGTTTCCGTGCAAATAAGATAAATCTCAGGGATATATGAATCGGATCATAATCGGATTTAAACCAATTAAAATAAACCTGTCTGAAATAGTTTCCCTGCTGTGTCAAGACATCATGCGTGCATCTTTTTTTTTTTTAATGTTATTCCTGTGTTTAGAATAAGGGAAAACGAGGAGACGACAAAGAATCAGGAGCTGACGGGCTAAAAGAGGATTCGTCGTCTCCAGATACAGGTCAGAAGCAGAGTGCTGGCGTAGCGTGTCACGCCAGCAGCCCTGCGGACGGGGCCAGAGCCGCGATACACTCCAACAACGCCAACAACAGCTACAACCTGGTCAGCTCTCTGCTCAACCTGACCAAGAGCCCAGTGAGTCAGCCTCTCCCTCAACTGAGTGTGTGCTTGTGTTGATGAAGTGAAGAACTTTTTCTAAAAGAGCACCGTTATTCTGAAAACTGATGCGGGTGTGACTAAAATCATTCTTTTTTTTTTAAAGCGGTGCTAAAGTCTGGTGTGTGTGTGTTACTGTTTCCCACAGGATGCCCGTGTGGTGGTGAAGGCGTGTGAGGGTCTGATGCTGCTGGTCAGCTTGCCCGAGCCTGCAGCGGCTAAGACGCTAACGGAAAGCACAGAGCTGTGCGAGCTGCTCACGGCCCGCCTCAGCACATTCTATCAGGCGCTGCCTCAGTCTATGGACCCGCTCGATATCGAGACCGTCGAGTCTGTCAACTGGGGGTGGGTTACACTTTCAGAAGAATTTCTCTAACCATTTCGGAACCTGAATTCAGAAAGGAGGTGAACAGTTTTGGTTTGTTTCAATGTATTAATGTTTGTTCATTAATTCAATATTCTTCTCTTTCTCTCTCTCTTTTTTTGGCAGGCTGGACGTGTACAACTTGAAGGAAGATGCTGCTGCGTTTGCAGGGAAGCGAGCTCTCATTTCCTTCCTCTCCTGGCTGGACTACTGCGATCAGCTGATCAAAGAGGCCCAGAAGGTAATCGTGATGAGAACACAAACTAACAGTTAGTTCACCGTAGGGCCTAAAGTGCAGCGTGTGTGTGTGTGTGTGTTTGTTGACACACTTCTTTCCCTGTTGATCCGTAGACTGCGGCAGCAGCTTTAGCTCGAGCAGTGAGAGAACGCTTCTTTGTACCTGTGATGGAACCCCAGCTCATGCAAACGTAAGTGCCCTAAACAGTAATGCCTCTGAATGATGTAACCAGAGAGCTGGGTAAACGGTCTACTAATGGGTACAGGTAAAACTGCATGCTACCGTTCAAAATATTATGTAACCTGGGGTACTTTAATAACTCTCCGTTCACAATAATAAGCGTCAGGTCGCTCACGTCGCTTGCAGATTCACTCTTGTGGGCGTGTCGTGCAACTAGTGCTGAAATGAAAGCGTAAACAAAATATATACACTCTACTGTAACATTAATAAGCATCGTTATGTTAAGCATGATTAAACCCAGGAAAATACAACCGTGTGGTTTTTGTTCTGTTTTGAGAGCCAAATATGGGTAGGAACTGAGTGTTGAAAATTTTGCAGTGGACAACCTGCACCGTAAAATTTTGTCAGAGGAATTCACTGGAGCCGGTGGCTGGATTTGTCCTTTTACAGCTTCATAATTTGACTCTCGATTCAAATATCACTTGTTGCTTGTCGCAGGAATTGTGTTGCCATTGCTGTGTGTATGATATACACTCTCTGTGCTGTGTGTAGTTTAGAATATTTGTATTACTCTAATTAACATTATGAAATTTTAGAATTGAAACATGGATGAAAATTTTTATTGTTGTCAGCTTATGTACTATTTGTATTTATATGTTGAAGGCAAAAAACAAAAAAAAAGAACATGGAAAAAACATCCTGAGTGAATAAAACTTGAAGAAGATAACTGAAGTGCATGTGGACACCAGGTGGCATAGGACATGTAAAAACATAAAAATAGAACTGTGGGGAACTGAGCCGAAACAAATATGGAATATAATAAGACCTGGGTGTATGTGTGTGTGTGTGATTGTAGGTCGGAGGTGGGCATCCTGACCTCCACAGCGCTGTTGAATAGGATCATCAGGCAGGTCACGTCGGCGGCCTTGCTGCAGGAGACTGTCTACTTCCTGCTGGGAGAAGACCTGGGGCCTGAGACGCCGGCCAGCATTACTCAGAATCCCCTGAGGCACAGACTTGTAGGGCACTGTGACCACCTTTCAGACGAGGTACACATGCAGTCCTAGCCCTAGATTCACAGCTGTGATTGTAGATTTTTCTCTTATTCATGACTGATGTTTATTAGTAAACTGTATGTAAGTGTGTTTTTGGTCTTGACTGTAAACCTTCTTGACTATAAACCGCTTTCTTTCTAATACGGCAACAGTACAGCTTAGTCAAATTATATTTCTTAAATGGAAAAAATTAGTGCAGTTTTGAAACTTATTGTATCTTGATATTTGATATTGCAAATATTACTGATAGCCCTAGACGTTTCTGTTGTTCAGAGGTAATTAAATGTTTATGACATTCTCAGAGTGCACAGTGTTTGTGGTAAACCTAACAGTGAATACACTAAGCTGTTCTATTCTCTGTGCAGATCAGCATCATGACTCTGCGGCTGTTTGAGCAGTTGCTCCAGAAGCCGTGCCAGCACGTGTTGCAAAACCTGGTGCTGCGCAGCATCAGCGAGCGCAACTACATCGAGAACAAGGCACAAGACGAGCGTGAGGAACGCGAGCACATGGAGAACGGGCAGCCTCACGACGCCGTGTAAGAGACACGGATGCACAAACGGGTCCATGGTGCACAGCAGTTATAGGTCCAGTTAAAATGTCTGGCTAGAGTGGCAGTTAAATCTGTGGATTTTATGTTATTTAGGCAGAACGCTTCAGTGCTTGCATAAGTATTCACCCCCCCTTGATTATTCCCCGTTTTGTAGTGTTACAATCTGAAAATAAAATGGTTTTATTTGCGATTTAATGAATGAATCTACACAAAATAGCTGCAAATAGTCATTATAGTTTGAAAAAAAAATTTGCAAATTAAAAAATGCAAAACTTGAGGTTGCATAAGTATTCACCCCATTTCTGTGAAACCTCTCAGTGAGTTCTGGGGTAACCGTTTGCCATCAGAAGTTTCATAATTAATTTAATGGAGTCCACCTATGTGTAGCTAAAGTGTCATGTGCTGGCAGTATAAATACTCCTTATCCAGTCACTGACTTTTGAAACAGGTTGGATTTAGATTGAGATCATGTGACACTATCTGCATGCAGGTGAGCTCTGTTCAACTAATTACCAGACTGCTGATGTTTCAACTAACTTGAGGGTTTCACCGAAAGTATACAAGTATACACATCAGGTCTATTAGTGATGGATTAGACAGTATATTGTAAATACAGTATATTGATATTAAAGTGTATATTGATGATTTAATGGCTGCATTGGCATACGTAGGTTTTATTTTGCTGTACTGTACATGTTCTTAATTGTGAAACGTGTGCACAAACTTCTTTATTCTTTAATCGAAGTGTTCATATGAATAATATTGCTTTTCTGTGCCTCTGTGTAGTGATTTGGAAGAGGACCCGCTGTTCTCTGACCTTTCCCCAGATACCAGGCTGTCCAGCCGTGATTGGCTGAGCTGCTCGCCTCCACCTAGCACAGAACACGCAAAGCCTGATGGGAAAACAGAGGTCCACAAAATTGTAAACAGGTCTGTAAGTTGGTTGTGCGTGAACATGGTAGACTGAATATTATACACTCTTTTTATGCAGTTTATTTAAATGTGTGTTAATACACTGAAATTCCCTTTAAGATTAGTGTAGCAAAGGACAGAAATGCAACCTAAACTTTGGATAAACAATGATCTTAAACATCTCAGTCTTAAAGCTTTGATGTAATGCTTGAGATTTGTTTCAAGACAAATTGAAATAGTTTTCTCAAAATGGTAATTTCAAATATTATATAGCATTAACACCGGAGACTCCTTCCATAAAAGTTAAATAAACATCACCATATCAACAACTGCACGTTTTTCTTTAAGTAACATACATTTTTCATTTTTAGTCTGAGATTACGTGGAGCGTGCACCGGTCCCTGTGAGTTAGCTGAAAACAATAACGTTATATCAAGCACATTAATATAAACCTGTGATTTCCATTAAAACCAGAACGACTGTCCCAGATGCTATGATAGAAAAAACATGTTCTGACACAGAATCAAGAATTCAACAGGCTTGTGTTATAACAGAGTAATAAATTGAAAGAGGTGCAAAAAAAAAAAAAAAAGTTGATGAATAAATATTTTGATGTCCATTTTCAAAGTCGTGTCCTTGTCTCCTGGCTTTTGCTCAGTTTCTTATGCTTGGTTCCGGATGAAGCTAAATCGTCTTATCAAGTTGAAGGCACTGGCTATGACACTTACCTGAGAGATGCACACAGACAGGTGAGAGGGAAACGTCTTTTGCTCTGGTTGTTGCATTTTACTCAATTCACACACATCATCTGAACAGATATGTTTTTGCGTATGTCTTAAATGGACCCTGATGATAATACCCAATCACGCTCTTACCGAATAATGATAATTATAATTAGAATAATTTTATATAGCACATTTCTAAAGTCAAACAAGATATTCAAACAAATAATCTAACAGCTCAAGACAAATGAAATGTGATGCTGAATGAAGAGGTACATTTTAAGCAGAACAGGGATTGTGTGTGTGTGTGTGTGTGTGTGTGTATCAGTTCCGAGACTTCTGTGGCATCTGCCAGAGGTGGGACTGGCACGGCACCCCTAAGCCTATTGAGAAGTGTAACCTGGACATCCCCTTCTTCGAGGGACACTTCCTTAAAGTGCTGTTTGACAGAATGGGACGTATCCTAGACCAGGTAGGGTTATGTCTTTTATAGTCTTTACATGGATCTCAGAATTACAAAAAAAACGTTAATGCTTATTAGTTGTTTTTTTTTTAATATATATATATATATATAATTATTATTTAATCTTGGAAGCATTTTACTCTGTATATATAATTGGTGTTGAGCCAATAAGGCTTTGCCTGTAGTCTTAGTATACTGCTTTATGTGCCTTAGGGAGTCCATTATTTTACAACAGGCCACAATGCAAAACAGTGGATTTTAAAGTCTCAGAATTTAAAAAAATGGATTGTCGTCTTAAAGGCAGCTTTCTTTTAAGACTTTTAATGTGTGTCACAGTGTATGAGGTGATGCCAGTAAAATCTGCCAGAAATTCTGTGGCAGACTGCGCAGTATCGGTTTTGTTCACATGTGCTGCATGTTTATTTGTACAATACAATTAGGACGTAGATTCTCTCGTGATAGTCTTATTAGTGACACACATTGCAAGATTTTGGCCCAGAAATTTCCAGACCGTGCCAGGATTTTGTGCCTGTCTTAGGTCACAGTGGTGCTGAGTTGGTCCCCGGTGTTCATGGTAACCAATCTAAGATCACATATTTTTAACTCGTGACCAAGGAATTCTTTCACGATTTGCAGTTTTTGCCTGCGACAGCTTTCGTTTGTGCTGTAGCTGTTTAAGCTGACCTTCTCTTTGTCTCTTTCTTCTCCCTTTCTAGCCATACGATGTCAACTTGCAGGTCACATCAGTATTATCGAAGCTATCTTTGCTGCCCCATCCTCACTTGCACGAGTATTTGCTGGACCCCTACATCAATCTGGCACCTGGCTGTAGATCCCTCTTCTCCGTCATTGTCAGGGTATCGTTTTTTTCTCCGAGCTTCCCTTCTATTTGTGCCGTTTTTTTTGCATTTGCATTTGCATTCAACAGCAACACGTTCTAAGTAGTGCTAGTGGGACTTGCTTGTGTGAACATTGTAGTATTGGATAAGCTGATGCTTCCTCTTCACATTTGTGTCAGGTGGTGGGAGACTTGATGTTGAGGATCCACCGTATCCCAGATTTCAACCCTAAACTGCTGCTAGTGAGGAAGAGGCTGCTCGGGATGGAACCAGAGGGCTCGAGGTAGGACAGATTCCCACATCAGATTAGTTTTAGTTGACATGACCACATTTCATGCATTTCTGGTACATGCCTAATTGCTGGTGTGCTGTTTTTTACTCCTATGGGCTTTTTTTTCCCCCTTCAGTATTGATCACGTGACATTGCTGGAGGGAGTCATCGTCCTGGAGGAGTTCTGTAAGGAGCTGGCAGCCATCGCATTTGTTAAGTTCCACACTTCTGCGTCTTCATCCCCCTGAGCTCCTGCCCACTGTGCATCATTGGTACAGTTCAGACTTGACACAAGAGTGGGAAGCTGGCACAGGAACCACCAACTGAATCCTATTCATCCTTCGGATCAGGCTCCTGTCTGTGAAGATCCAGAGGGTCTACACTCATCTATCTGAGAACATGCAGGGGAGATCAGGAAGGAAGAAAAAGCCCACAGGTCAAACTTGCACAGGTGTGATGGGGAAAGGTGGTTGTAGTAGCACTCTTGATGCATATTTTTGTTCTTTATCCCTTTTTCGCTTCATCCAAATCGTCTCTTCTTCTCTCTGTTCATTTTGCCATTTTATGTATTATTTTTAAATTTGCCTTTTATTGTTCATCTGGCTTTTCTCTCTCTCTTTCTGTTCCTCTGGCTTTGCACATGAACCTGCTGACTTCCAGATTTTTTTTGTTTTAACCCCCTGTGTGTTTCACCTCGGACTGAAACACACTTATTTATTCTTGTCCAAAACAGATATTAGTTCTGTAAGAGCTAAAAATATACATAATGTCAAAATCGATCTGTTAGAGATACTAATTTAAAAAAAAAAGCTCTGAGCTTTATCTAAAACGGATTAATTGTGTGTAAAATTGAATTTTAATAAGCTGTTGTTACAGTACTGTGCTTATATTATTTTCTTGTGGGGAGATGATACCAAATGATGGACTATGTATCCAATAATGCATATGCAACCTAAACCATTATCTGTAATGTTGATATTTTGATAACTCAGGATCAGCAATCGAACTGTGCTTAAAAAGCAGACTGATCTGCTTTACTACTATTCATTTTCTCAGTCCTGATCCCTCTTTCATCTGTAAAAAGATATAATGTGGACTCTGAATGTTCGAATTGGACTGCGCAGGTTTGCACATCAGAAATCGGATTTCACTGGAGCGTCCTTGGAGAACTGTGCGTCACATTCATGACAGTGTTTGGAAACCTTTCATTTTTAAGGGTTTAACTTCTTCATTGCCTTACATGTGTATGTTAACTTATGTCGTGTGTGTGCCTTCTACTTCTCTAGGATTTAGCTGTTCTTGTCACTCTTACACGTTTTACAGTTATTTATTGTGGGTAAGGACTTAGTATTTGAATTTTTAATTTTAGAGAATTCAAGAATTTTGCTCCTCTTATGATTTCAGTATTATTACAGAACATCTGGCATATTTTCTTTCCCTTATCAGCTATGTAGAAACATACACCAGCAATAGTGTTAACCAGACTTTTAATTTTTCTGTGAAATGCATAAGCAGAGGTTTACAATGCTGAAATTGTCGATTTCCTGTACAGCTGGATTTGTGAAACAATTAAGGCCTGTTATTAAGGGGACTGCAGGATTATAACTTTTTTTTTTTTTTTTTTTTTTTTCCCCCCCCGTAACCTTTGATGTAGGCATGTGTGGATAATCAATTCTGCAGTATGTAAGGATCACAGCATAACAGGGCATGCTGTTCTAGGAAAATAATCCTAGATGGGATGGTTACCACTCAGTAACAGCATGCCCTGAAGTGTTTTATTCCTCTTATACCACAGCGAAGAGGCTACCTATGCAGGCAGCATTTATGGCCGTTTGTGCTCTTGAATAAAAGCCGGGTCTCTGGCCTTAAGCCTGCTGTCACATTGGAATTTACAGTACATTAGACGTTATAATGTATAGTGGAAGCTAAATCCCAAATGGGAGTACTGGTAAACATGCTGAGATGATATAAACCATGTTAAAACATTACGCAGTTATTGTGACGTGATTACCAGCACATGCCTATTTAAGCCCTTTTGCTTGGCATTTTAATTCCATTTAACTTGCAGTTGATTATATAATTAAATTGCACATTCACAGTAGACAACATTGTCCTATTTAATTTGTACATATGCAAAGCATTTTTTTTATTTTAATTTTCTTTCTTTTAGTATGAAAAGGTTCTGTCATGTACAAGTGGCTTGTTTATTGTAAAGATCCTTATTTTTTGATCTTGCACATTTTATACCATAAAAATTCATGAGGTTTTCTCTAATCATGTATATATGTGTACAGTGATGTAAAATGCATGCAAACTCTTTCTAGGAGGAAAGGAAAAAGTACCCCCTCTTTGTTTCAGTTTTTTTTTTTTTTTTTTGGGCCATGGTTTTAGCCTCTCAGTGGCCAATTAATGCGGCTGTGACTAGGCATTAGTGGATAAGAAAAAAAAAATTCTCCACTCTTGGCACAGTGGGGATCACTAGGCACCTCCTGATTGACTTTCATTCAGATGCAATTACAATAAGGCTTTCACAAGTTCTTTGCTTGTTCCAAATAACTTGCTGCTTTTAAGACCTATTTAACCAGCATATGAAACACTAGGCTTAACATATTTATATTAGAGCTGTGATAAAATATTTTTGATTTCTCCAGTTTGACCAAAATACTGAACCTTAGACAGCTGCCCTTGTGCTGCTTGCCAAAAAGAAAAGGCATTTTTCTTGTTTGGTGCACGAAAAGCGACCCAGAAAAGTTTCTAAGCGTTAAATGTAACGTAATCTCATAACTGATTATTATTATTAACGCCTGCCTAGATGTGACGAATGCCTTATTTGGATGCAGTGGAGGATGGCATTTTTGCCCTTTTGGGGGTTTGAGTCTTGCACTTAACGATGTGTTTTCATTTTACTGGTGATGTTTTGTGAGTAGATTAAGTAGAAAGCCACCAAATTTCGTTTGATTAATCTAAGTATATGTTTTCCCTGGTTTTCATTCACTTAGACCAGTCACTGTTCTGCTTGACGGATTGGTGGCAGCATTTGTAGAAATGTAGCTCACGACATTGCATCAGATTGACGCATAATGTCAAAAGTCACTGCCATGATGCAGCAATGAGCTGTTGTTTAGATCATTGCATTGCATGCTCACAGTCTTAGTCCATTAAAGTAGGGATGTGTATTGGAAGGGAGTTGCATTCTTACAGCCCTCACTGACATACTGTACGCTGAACATTGTGCTTCAGCATCGAACATGTCTTGTTGCACCTTGCATCTATTTTGTATCTTTGGGGAAAAAAAGGGAAAAAAAACCTAGGTTTCTTATATACTTTCCGTCCCAATTAAAATATTCATTTTCTCCAAGCATTCTGTATTTTGCAGTGTTTATTTATAAGAGTTGTGTTCTCAATATTTTTGAAATATTTATTTTATTCTCTTAGCTAATTCAACCTTTTGCAGTTCCCTTTGTCCAGTTATGTCTACCTCTTTGAGAAAGCTATAGCTTGGATCTCTTGTCAAATTGTCTTTTCCTTTGGCCTTTCCAACCCGGATTATTATCTGGGGGGAAAAAAAAAAGACTACAAATGTCTACCATGTTTGTAGCACTTCTGGAGCACAGTATGGGAGACACTAATAAAAATATAACTGTGTTGCTGGGTACCTTCTCCCATGCGTGCAGTGCCCTATGCACAGTCTCAGCACGGCACCCACCATGCCGTTGTGTAGCTCGGCAGATGGTTTGCTCGGTGAGACTAGGAGACCCTGCTCCACTTGCCCTCTTGCCATCCTGATGGTTGAGAAAACTGACTTAATGTTGTCTGACAAGAAAAACAAACTTCAGTTGTTGGATGTACCTCACTCCAGGGGCCACATCCCCAGTACCTCTGTGGTACCAGACACATCCCCAGGCAATGAGGGAAAAATCTCTGGTGACTATGTCTGTCCACTGGGGAACTGCCCCCAACTGAACTCCTTGTATTAAAAATGCCTTGAAATGCCAGTGGGATACTGTTTTCAGCTGCCTCGACTCCAGTTGCACGCTTAAGACCCATCTCCGGAATACCCACAGTTCTAGCAAGCCTAGGCGTCTGTTGTCAGCAGTGCATGCATATCCACCTCACGGTGGGTTAATGGGGTGGCTAGCGTTCATACTCAGACTCCAGCTGCAGGCCAATGACCCATCACCTGGTTGTTGTTAGGGAGCTCTTTTCTGAGGCACTGTTGACACCTTGTATTAATGTTGTCTCAAGTGATCGCAGGTGGACATCTGAGATGCATAGCTGCCCACACCTGGCGTTAAGGATGTTTGACCCCATTCACAACTAAGTGCTGTCCACCGACGATAGGATCACCCAGGACACATGTTAATGCCAGGTGTGAACAGGGCATGAGTGATCCCAGTTTGAGAGAATGGATGTGTTTTGGCTGGCTTGCTGCTTGGTGAGAACAGGCAGGAGCAGATCATCCATATATGGCAGTATCCTGATGCTGGTAAAAAATCAGAGGAAACAGTCACCTGTATGCCCCATGTGACTTTGAATTGGAATGCCTTGGTCCTTGGTGAGAGAACATGCAGAATTAGGTCATCCAGATATGGTAGTATCCTGAAGCCAGTGGCAATCAGAGGAAACAAGGTCACCTGTATGCACCTTGTGGAAAAATAGGACTTTAAATTGGAATGCATGACATTGGAAGGTAAACCTCTGTGCTCTGAGGTAATGGAAAGTGTTGCACAGATAAACCAACACCTGTCACTCATAGCATATGAAATGGGAGAATCTTCAGGAACCAGTTCAAGTTGAACTTGGACCACACCCTGTTTTGAACTTCAGAAGTAACTCCTTGCTGTTGGAGCACAGGTTCCCAGCCCTGGTCCTGGAGGCACCCCACCCTGCACATTTTAATGTTCACCCTGCACTAACACCCACTTCAACTCCAGAAGGGCTGTTAATTAGCTGATTAGTTGAATCAGGTGTGTAGGGAAAACACGATTACAGGGAATACTCCAGGACCAGGGTTGGGAACATTTGTTTGAGTATCAAACATGGCAAAATAAAAGTAGAATGAGGCAAGAGTTTATAAACTAGAAACAAGAAATATATATTCTTTAAATGGTAAGTTGAAGAGGTTAAAAAGAACCTAAAAATGGAAAACTACTGTACTGATGAACAAGTGATCAAGTTTCCATATGGCCACTAGATGTCCTTTTAAACAATACTGCGGTATCGCTTTTCAATAGTGCATGAAACAAGGTGCAGAAATCTACTCTTTTTTTGACTACCTTTCAAAGACCTTTTAAAAGAAATCACCATGAGGGAAGATTAAAATCAGGTTTTGGTGGAAATGGGCTTCCAAAGATAGGCGGTAAGGATTACTTGCCTAAGTCAGAAGTCAAACTTTAATGATGAAAACTGATGATTAAGTATGTGGATTACTTGGACAAGCAGGTATTTGAATGACGCTGATGTGATGTAGCCACTTAAATAATACATTGCAAAGGTCCAGCTTGTCTGCTTGACATTGGAACTGAGATCTTTAATGGAAATAATGGATAATAAAGTGGATGAATGGAGACAGTGGATGGAAAAGGAAATAAACAATGAGCACAGTTTGAAATGATGAGTAGTGAATAAGTATTCCTTAATCTCTTAATCGGTTTGTCAGGAAGTTCACAGGCCACATTCTTACCAGGATGTCTGGTACTTTAGTACATCTGAATTCTTTACACGTTCTTTGCACGTTTAGTACATCTGAATTCTTTACACGTTAAACGTTTGAACCAAATCTTAATCTTCAGATTGCAGAAAAGGGGACATGATATAGTGTCTTCATTTGTCAATTGTCCACCGTTTGTAATTCGTCTTTGAAAACCTTCTAGTCATGGGAACGTAAAAACGTAAAAAAAAGTATGAAAAGCAATGAAATTTTTTGATCAACTCTAACAAAACAAGCATGTAATTCTTTTTACAGTTTCTTGTAAAGAAAGAACACACTGGTGAGCTTAGAAGCGCCAAAAGGCCCAGAAGACCGTAGAAAAACAAAAGCCCTTGGCCAGATCAACACCCTCCAGGAGGTACGCCTATCTGTGTCATCAAAAGTCAACAATCAAGAGAAGACTTCACCAGAGTAAACGCAGAGGGTTTACCACAATATGTTTGGTAAGCCTCAAAAACAGGAAGACCTGATTAGTGTTTTTAAAAAAAAAAAAAAACCCTTACAGTTCTGGAACAAATGGCTGCCACTGGAACTGGTTCTGTTGTATTTGTTGATGATGAGACTGCAGGATGAATTCTGAAGTGTATAGGACTAGATTATCTGCTCAGATTCAGCCAGATGCTTCAACACTTATTGCATGGTGCCTTACAGTGCAGATGGACGATGACCCGCAGCATACTTCGAAAGCAACCCAACCTTTTTTTAAGGCAAATAAGTGGAATGTTCTGCAATGGCCAAGTCAGTCAACTGACCTGAATCCAATTGAGCATGCATTTAACTTGCTTATGGCAAAATGCCCCCAAGAACAAGCTGCAGCTGCAGTAAAAGCCAGACAGAGCATCACAAACAAACCCAGCATCTGGTGATGTCTATGGGTTCCAGACATCAGGCAGTCATTGATTGCCAAGGATTTGCAACCAAGAATTAAAAATGACAATTTAATTTATGATTGTTAGTTTGTCCAATTACTTTTGGTTCCTTAAAAGGTGGGGGACCACATATAAGAAAATAACATGTCCAAATATTTATTCGATACATGAATTCAAATATTGATCCAGATTGGGTTTTGCAATTGCCCTGTTTCTTACTGAGCATCCTTTATGTGTGTATGGAGGTGGGTCAATAGCCTAGCATTAGCAGTGTTCTTTCTGTAAAAGCCCCGCCCTTCCTCTGCACCAGCCTGCTCTTCACTACCTGTACCTTTCTGCCACTAGAACACGCACAGCAAGGACGCTCCATCTCAGCACTTTTCTGAGTGTGTTTGTATCTCTGAGCGTGCATGTGTGTGTGTGTGTGCGTGGCTGAATTATTGATGAGTGCGGATGCTCAGAATGTCCTGCCAAGGCCATCCTGGGAGTGTGTGAGTGGGAGCGAGCACGCTCTGTGTTTGTCTCGGCAAAGATGGGTGAAAGGAGTGCGGTGCAGCAGCCTGCTTACGATGGCTTGTGCAACTACGCCCAAAAAATCACCTCGTGCTTCGGACTTGATGGTAAGGCTTCTGGGAAAAGCTGTGAATGTGTGTATGAGAGCCTGACCTTGACAGGCACATGTTTGTATGTCTCGGTTTTTTGGTGTGTGTGTGTGTGTGTGTGTGTGTGTGTGTGTGTGTGTGTGTGTATTCCCTGTTGTTTGGGAGCTGTCCCCAAATCTCTGCAGTTGGATTGATGCTAGCTGATTGAATGGAAGTCTCGAGTGAGCTGAGGTGAAACGAGCACTCATAAGGGCTTTGTCCTCATCCTCATTTAACCATTCTTGAAGTGTTAACCGTTTTTGGTAGTGCTAAGCTAATATTAGTGCCAACTGGAGCTTATAGCAGAGAAGTGGTGCCTAGTTTATCAGTCTGCCATGTGATGGAAAATTATAAAAGACGAATGAACGTAGCATCCCCAGTGAACCTCGTTTCCTCTCCTCGTTGCTCCCTAAGGACAGTTAATGTACTGGAACAGCATGAGAAACAACACCAACTCCACTATTTTTTATTCATATTACAACTACCAGCTACTGAAATACAGATATTGGGCCTCATTTATCAAACTGGATACAAATTAATTTTCATAAATCGTTTGCAGGAGCATAAGCATAATGTGGTTTTCATGAAATCCAGTTAGTTCTGAAAAATGTTTGCATACTACAAGAGCTCCTAAATTTGTGCAAGTTTACGTGTAAGGAGTCCATCACTAATGTGAACTTCCATTGATCGGCTTCCGATTGTTTAAATGGTGATAACCGATGATTTAGGGCAAAAGAAATGTCCATATAAAAAAAGGAAGAGTTAATGTGTGTGTCTGGTAGCCGACACGCTGCGATGGCTGAGCTGTATTACTGGAAGTTTTAGTGCATGTGCTTGTACCATTTAGTTGTCATTTTCAGCTCTCTCTGAGCTTTGCCTTTTATGGAGTTTTGTGAGCACCATGAAATAAAACAATTGTTATGCCATGAATGTGATTAATTTACAGGTGAATGACATTACTCTAACAGTACTCTACTACTATCACATTAGTTCCGGCTGCAATTCAAATCACAGGTGTTTATTAATGTGCTTATTCTAATACCTTATCATTTCTATTCTAACTCATTCACAGGGACTTGTATGGTGGATGCTCCATATATAATATAAGCCTAACCAAATACACATTTAAAAAAAAAAACCTATAAACTTTGATATGGTGAAGACATTTATTTGGATATTTATTTAAGGATTTATTTCTGGAAGGAGTCTCCAGTGTCGTTGCTTGGTAACAGTCAGTTGGGAGATTGCATTATGATTGCATTCTGGTTTCTTGGGTCTATGACGAGTCGTGTTTTTTGTCTCATTATCTTCAAGAGAGAGGAAGAAAAGAGAGGCTGCTGAGGTAACAACCATTTATAGCTGCTACAGCACAAGTGATAAGGAACTAACTTGTCTCATAGACGTTCCACAGCATTAAATGTAACTATAAATGGATAAAAAGCATGATGTGTCAGTCAGGAAAGCAGCAAGGGTCATGTGGTTGTTTGTGGATGAAGAGGACCAGAGCCTCATGGGAAAAGAGGTAAAGGGCTTTAAGTGCTTGGAAGAGTTCCAAGAAGCCATTGTCCAAACAATGGTGAAGCTGGTAATGAGACGAAGGACACAGACGTGGAAGAAAAGGCGTGGCGTGACTGTTCATGGCCATGTCTACTGCGTTCTTCTGATGCATCAACCCACACGTAATGGTCAGAAGTGCAGACCAAAACATTAACGCTTATATCTTCAGTAGTGGATGGCTGTTTAATGTGTTTAGCCTTGTACAAGTAATTGTGTTTGGAAACCATCAGTAGTTATGTTGCACTAAACAGAGATTGCTCTGAAACTACTCAAAGAGATTTGTCTTATGTTGCATTCAAATTCTTAGAAAGCAGAAAATTTACTCCTACACTTAGGCAAAGAATAAACGCAATGCACAAAGCCTTACAAAGCCTACTTATTTCTTAAACAGGTGAGTATGTAGGGCACTCACTAACATCCATGCTCGTCAAGATGTATAAGAGTTTATTGCTGATCTCATAAAGATGTTATACGTTTTTTTTATAATAGAATTAATTTGTATTAAATATCCCCAGCGACACTACAAGAAACAATGTAATAACGGGTGATCGAGGACAACTATTTGGGACATGCCTCATGTGGTCATCTGGCTGCTCTGTTCATTTGATCTCGAGTAAAACGGCAGGATGTAATTGGGAGTGTGTGGATTGTGAATATAAAAAAAAAAAAACACTCATTTCGGTTATAAAGTGCTTCGGTTCTTAAACAGTTACTCAGCATTTACTCACATGTTCACCACATAATCATATTATGGTATTATGTGCCTTAGATCTTATACTTTCAGATGCACTGCGTCCTGGGCTGTCTCTGTGCCCATTATGGTGTCTCTGCTGGAGTGTCTGATGGCAGAATGGACAATTTCAGCCATGAGAAACTTGTGGTAGAACTAATATCGATCGCACTGTTTTTAATACAGTTTTATGTGTAAATAATAGACTTTTGTTTGTCTGCATTCTGAGAAGGTACCATGTTTCCTTGCACTCTTCTGGTAGTGCACAAAATAGCTGGATATAAGGCATTAATTGCCTCTATTATATTCTGGAAATCTGTTTTCTTATCCTGACTAGTCAGGTTGAACCCAAATCCAAAGCAGCTCTAGAGTTTAAGACTGTCGGCTCATACTACAGAAATTGGGTGTGGTTGATTGGCTTACTTCATGCTAAAGATTTACTCCTAGGGTGAACTCCTGTTCCTCTCACTCTAAGAACGTTTATAACACATTGTTACTCCCAGCTTTTAAGTATGAATTTTTTAAAGAGGAATTTTCAGAAATACTGGCCTAGATCAGACCTTGTCATGATAAGTAAAATGAAAACTGTTAAAAAAAAAAATCAAAACAAGGATTGGCAATTGTCCTAGAGCCCGAATAATGGTGGTGTGTGGAGAATTTTTACAGTATCACAGTGATCAAGCCTGGGAAATACTGCTGTGTCAGCATTATCTGATTGCATCCTTGGAGATAATCATAGAGATCTCAGCTGTAATTCTCTTAGGGGAAGGTTAAAGAGCTCAAGATGCAGCCTCAGGGGTACTAAAACAGTACATTCTGTCTGGCCATCTGCTCTAGATGAAGTTTATAGATCTCACTCTGGGTCTAGTCCTCTGTTCTTCCTGGCAGAGCTCTGATGGTGACATCCGATAGACAGTCTATCTTGGAATGTACGATTATTATTATTATTTTTATTTTTATTTTTTTTAAAGTGGATATTTGATCCTGACCCTGGGTTCTCTCTGTGTTCATGTGGGTTGCCTCCAGGTTCTCTGGTTTCCTCCCACCTCCCAGAAACATGCTGGTGGATGAATTGTCTATGCTAAATAGTCCCTGTATGTGATAAAGCTGCAAATTTATTTGCCAATGATGCCCTTGCGTGCCATCCAGGGTGCATTCTTGCCTCACACCCAGGGTTCTAACGATAGATAGCATATCTGTCTGCAGGTATGGTTTCAGGCACTTGGCTCAACTTCTTGAATGTGTTATTTATGCAAGGTTGCCAAGTCTCAGAAAAATTTCCATCCTGACTACTTCTCAAAAACCCCACAAAAAGACTGGAAACTAGCTCAAAAAGTTTGGGCATTGGAGAAGGGAGACATAGGTCTTTTTTTTCTCAGTCTTTGCACCGTGGTGTGCACACATTTCTGATTTGCCGTCTCTGCAATACACCTTTTTATCATCGCCTGGTACAAGATCATCTTTTCCCTCTCCTGATCTTTGTGATTATATCTTACAACAGAAATGGTTCTGTACATCATAGCTACACTATCTGCACTTACACTTTCCCTTTGTTTGCCATAGCCTATGCTTGTGGAATTTGATTTGATTTAATTCCAATTATTTGCTTTAAAACAAGAGCATGATGGCCACGGACTATCCCAATTTGGCCTAAAACCACAACCCTGGCACCCTTGTGTTCATGCATGATCTACCAAGTCACACGGTTCATCCACCCATCCTCTACCTGCAATTAGCTTTCAGTACGGTGCCCAGGTTTTTGTGCTGAGTACAGCATAGACTCTTCAGCTCTTTAGCTTGGTTTCTCTATCTCTGGCTCCATCTTCATCCCTCTCTGCCAACTTCGTTTTGATCGATGATCCTCTGCACTTTACTCTAGTTGGTATTGCTGTAGTCTGCATTTTATTCACTTTTTTTGCTGATGGAGCTGTGTGTTATATGTCTTTTGTACCTTGTTTACAAGGGGTACAATTACACGCAGCCTTCTCTGCCATTAAAGATCTGATTAATAGCTTTATTTGAGTAAAAATATCTCAAATACACCTAATCAGAACAGAGTAAACCAACTGAGGCCAAGAGGAATTAAACCTCTGTATGATTTAGAGATTTATTTGTACAGTCTGTGGTAATGGAAGAATAATCGGCAGGTAGACCTTTGAATCTGATTGGAATGGAATTGGCGGAGTTACTGTTACCACCCTGAAGTGAATTATTTTCCAATAACCGCATGTCCTTAAGTGTGTTGTTATTCCTCTTATACCACAGCAATTTGCCAACTATTATATTTATTTATTTCTTAAAGAACATGTCATGACATGTCATACTTTTTATTTGTTTGCAGTTACATTTAATGTTGTGGAATGGCTTTATCACTTTAAACAGTTATTCCCTTACCAACCTTTCTCTTTTTCTCTCTCTTGAAGTTAGTAAAACAAAAACTTGTTACGTTATCGAGAAACCAGAAAGAACAAACGCCTCTGTCCTGAAGACTTTCCTGTGGTGGAAAACTTTGTTGTAGCTTTACTGCTGACAAGATGATGACACTGACACACCTAGGGCTATCTTTAATAGTTAGTCCACCAGAGGGATCTCGAATGGGCACAGGGTGAACATTCAAAACTCTACTCAGGCAGTAATATGGTAACAATGACACCAAATGCCTCTCCTTGCAAGCTAAGTATAAAATCAGTTCAAATTTACTCATCCACAGGAATTCCACCTGTATGCGATGCCAGTCCATCTCAGAGACCCATGTATACACTCATCCACAACTAGGAACAATTCGGAGTAGCCGGTCCACCTCTGGCATGTTTTTGGGGGGTCGGAGGAAAACAGCAAACCCTTGGAAACCCTTGCAGACGCAAGGAGAACATGCGAAACACTACACAGTCACAAGTTCAGGATCAAACCAGGGACTCTGGAATTGTGAGGCAACAATGCCACCATGCCATTTGGTTTGAATTACATTTACTAATTCATGTGGATTGTTGAACCTCATTGTATTGCATGTAGACATGGTGGGCCATGGTGGTGGTACGCCCATCAATCCATTGCCCCTTTGGGGATTAGAGTTCAAGACCACCCAAAAGCATGTAAACCAACACTGGAATACTTTATTTATGCCAGTATTGGAGTGGCTTACCATTAGCTTGTGTGTTTTCAGATATTTGAGTTTGTGTTCCTGAAAAATAGCTTCTTTATTTTGAACTATTGATTTGTACTGCAACAGCCTATTTTCGCTTGCTGAGTTTTTCTTGCATGCACATCAACTGTTAATCATTTTAACGTCATTGCTTCATGCCCCTGCATTATTACTGTTTACTCTGCAATGGGATCGAGGCGATTACGAAAGTGAATTTAACAGGCACCAACCAGAGATTAGCTGTTATTAACAGGATAGAAGTGATTCATTATACTGTTTGGTATACAGTATAAGAGGTGTTTATGAAAGAGCAAGTTATATAACCTTGTAATCAGTGTGCAGGAGATAAACCACCCCCATGTTTAGGAAGTAAAAATAATTGAGGCCCATAAATCATGACATACCAATATTACATTTTCAATTTTATTCATCCAGCAATGGTTCAAGTTCTCTATATTTCTCTCTTCAGGGTTTCTATATTTCTATATTATATATTCTATATTTCTTGTGGTCCTTATCTGAGGTTCCTTCATGTGAATAATCACTCAAAATATATACCTGTGGTTAACAATTACTTATTAAGTATTAGTGTATGCCACAGTTCTTATTGTGTGTTTGAATGGATGGCAAACTCATGCAAGATCATCATTATGCTCATTTTTATAATAGCACATCGATAAAGTGATTTGATTTGAATGATGAGATCTCACAGCAACACGTATTATAAGAGGTGGTTTAGAGGATTCACATCACGAATTGCGAATTGTCACTTAATTACCCTAAAGTTTTGGCTAAACTACATTGTGTACAAAAACAGTATTATTCCCCTTCTTCACTTGCTGCTTTTTTTTAACTTGACTTGTTACATGTAACAAATATATATGTAGTACAGGAGCTACTCTCTATCCAAAGGCACAAATGATGCAATTGCTTAGAAGCATTGAGTTCTGTGAAGTGCTGAGGATGAGAAAGTTGAAGCAGTGATTCAGCTAATGGAATAGTTTTGAAGTTCCCGAACCCTTACTTCAAAATGCACAAAGTGCATCCATGTTATGTAAACAGCGATGAATCATAATTATTCAATTATTCTTTGCTGTGTAATTATTCAAGGCAAAAAAAAAAAAAATACAAATGTTGTTGATGAACCTTGTGAGATGTAAAGGATTTAGCACAGAACATGACATTCTTTAAAAGACAGGGCATTTTCTTTTTTAACCATAGCTGAAATGCTATTGTAATGCAAAAACATCAGCCAAAAATATATAAAATAAGCTACCTAGCTAAGAGTAAAACCTACACGATTGACTTTAATGGCCTAATACATAAACCATAACCTATCCCTTTATAAGGTATTACAATGATAATTTAAGTAAGTATACATACAAACACACTTACTGCTATCCATAAATGATCCAGATGCATCTACTGTCATGTGTAATATTTGTATGAACAGATCTTTTAACCCAAATTATTAATAATCTGCAAATATAATACGTACCTTCGGTTGTACTAATGTGCTCATCCAATAGCCAATCCCCAAGGTGGTTTTAAGGTTTAGCAGGCTGAATTGCATTGTGTGTGCAAAATGAATCTATTTGCATCAACTCCGCCCTGTATATTTTAACTTTTATATAGACACACCCACACTCAATCTGCATATTAATTAAATTCAAATATGCAAAACCGGACAGCACGTCACCATTTTTGTTATCAGCTTGTATCTTCCTTGCGAGTGTTATCAAGTTTTGCATGTGACACATATATGTTAATATTATGTAGCTATTATACTGTGCCTTGCATAAGTATTCACACCCTATGAACTTTTGCACCTTCTGTAATGTAGGAACCTAAATGGAGTTCTATGGGATTATACTGTATGTCATGAATCTACACAAAATATTACAGTATTAAAGTGTGTGAGTGCATCAAAATAGTTTGTAAGAAACATTGTTATTGCATAAGTATTAACCCCCTATGCTGTCCAATTTAGTTTCAGGTTCTAACACTAAGCTCAAGGAAAAGCTCAAGGGGTGAATATTTATGCAATTCAGTGTCCAGTGATTGTTGATTTTGCCTTTTGATTATATTCTTTTTGTAGGATATGTCCACATTCTTTTTTGTGCATTTTATTTGGTAATCAGGGGTATTATAAGTATCATTCATTTAATTTATCACAAAATATTCTATTGTCTGTGTGTGTGGAGCTTGGATGCTGACAAAAGTATTTGAATATGCATTTCGTATATTAAATTCTTTTTTCTGCAGTGCATTTAATAAATGTACATGTTTTTTCTCTGTTTTGAACTTGCTAGGGGTAAGATTTGTCTTTAAAAACAGAATTTGAAATTATGAGTTATGGCTTTGAGAAAAAAATAAATAAATCAGAATCCTAATTACAAATATGAAAAAAATTCAGATCTCAGAAATGCAGATTTTATGTAAACTAGGCCAAAAGTGAAGCATCTGGGATTCCCATGAAAACAAAGTAGAGAATTCCAAGAATTGATTTTTTTTTTAAATTTGTATTTAGGGTTCTGATTTTTATTTTTTTTTAAATCTCAAAACTCCTCATTTCAAATGATATATGTTTACAGGCAAACCTAGCAAATTCAAAACAAAGAAAAAAAACATTGCCAAGATGTAAACTGGTTACATACACTACAGAAAAAAAAGTGACATTATATATAAACAAATATAAAACTAAATTTCATATTCAAATTTTTACGTCAGCTTCTAAGCTCCATATGTGTGTGCCCTTTAAGAGGAGTGTATCTGTGTAGCATATTCTGGTCTTGTCACATGGCAGCCCCTGCAACCCCGATACTGCAGCGAGAGATGGGTGAGCCTACAGTGGGATGAGAGAGAGAAAGGGAGGGGGAGGGGAGGGGAGGGAGGGATGGATGGAGGGAGGGAGAATGGGAAGAGGAGGAGGAGGAGAAGAGAGATAGAAAAAAGCACAGGGAGTCAGGGAGTAAGCACATTGCATTTATGCCCACTGTCTCGTTCATGCATACCTGATTCGCATCTTTTATTTCCTTTTTATTTCTTTTAATTTCTATTCTCACGACAGCTGAAGCATCAGGACGGATTAACACTCAGGCTTCATCTCACCGCTGATGGTCATGGTCAAGAAGAAAGGTGATGTGTGTGTGTGTGTGGTGTATGTAATGTGTGTGTTTATCAGGCAGGCACACTGACTGTCATGAAGTCTTTATACAGCTGTTTTATGTGTTGCCACTTTATTCACTTCAAATGAAACACCTAGATGATGTGTTTGTTCTGGATCTTTGGAGTGATGGTGAAAAAGACGGCACACTTCACAAGCAGTTAGATGTGATGGTCAGTGACTGTGCAGTGCTGCTTCATGTCTTTAAATTAGATGATATTTCCAAAAATTAGAAAACAACAGCAAATTTTCACCGAGTCATTTATGTCATTTGATTCTGAATCATTTTTAGAGACTCTGCTATAAATCCTGCCGCCTGCCATTGCTGCGTTGCAGTGCTGCGGTTTTAAATGGGACACACACTCATGGGGTGGCCCGCAGCCGTAACCATGGAAACACACCCTCCTTAGAGGTGCAGCCCATTGTCGGCTATCCTGTGACGGCCTCTTTTAGACAAAAACGGCTCTTTGAACACCTCGTTGACACACAGTCGATAAAAAACACAGCCCGTTGGTTAAAAAGCTTGCCTCTGGATTGAATAGATGCGGCTCTGTGAGGATGACTCAGTGAGGTTCTGCAGATGATGGATGGAACTAGGAGCATGACAGGAGCAAAGTTCTGCTCATGTCTTGCTTTTTGGTCTAGATTTCTTTTTCGTCATAAATATCAGGTGGACTGATATTTAAAAGAGGCACAAGATTGTCTCACTAAATTATTTTTAATGTCTCAGATCTCTCTCTGTCTCTCTCTCTCTCATACATCGATAAATTTAGAAATGTAAGTATTTATATCCTGTAGCTGTGAGAGCTGTGTTTTTGTACCAGACCCAACCAAGCCACCAAACCCAATGAACTACACTAATATTCCTGGATACTAAAAATACTATCTATTTCTTTACTTCGTTTTTATTTCCTGGATTCATCATGCATGTATTTAAGGAATAAAATATGACGTTATACTATTATTGCAGGTACAAAAAGTCGTTTCTTCACCAGCCTCTCTTTTTTTTTCTCTCTCTTGAAGTTAATCACTTACACTGGACACTGACTCCTGACACTGACACTGGAGACTCCTTACAGAAAACCTCACCATATCAATGAAAATAGGATTTCTTTGATAAATAATGGTTTGTTTTTATAAGTTCCTCTGTTAGATGTTACTATAGAAATGATCAAATCTAAGAAATATTACTATACACCTGTGATTGCAATTGCAGCTGGAAGGACTGTCAGAGCTTCTGACCAATCAGATTTGAGAACTGAACAGCGCTGTGATAGGTCCTGACAGGGACTTAATAATGCTCATGCTGAATATTTTTGATATGGTTATTTTTGTGAATGGCAGTTTAAAAGCCGATGTTGTTTTCCTATTTTACATTGATTGCAGGTTAAGGCTCTATAATATAAAATGTCTGCACTGGAGTTGATTTTATGCTATTCTTAGCCAATATCATCCAATTTTTACCAAACATAGAGAGATATCAGGTTAATGGAATCCTATAATGTGCAGTAGTTATATGATATTTCATATACTGTAACCGTAGTCCTTTTCATAATCTCTTGCTATGTGCTAATGGATTTGGATGAGCATTAAATTGCACACTGTGTCTGGCAGAGAGAGATAGGGTCACGTCCTCTTGTTATGCTCCATGCCGAGGCTTTGTTTGGGCTGAGACAGCATGGGACGGGGTGGGGGGTGTGGCTCACGACGGGGAAATGAATGTGCTGATGAATATTTATGAACAGAGGCTTCAAAGGCCATGTTATGTTAGTGTGCTGATGAATAGGATATCCTTGAGAACATACACAAAAGTCATGAACCACTTTGTTGAATTATGTGTATATGTGCATGGGGTCAATGTCAAATACTTCACATATATACGTGTTAAAATGTATTGTTATTTGGAGCCTGCCTGTGCAGCAATGAAATCTGTCCCTGGGGAATCAGAGATGGTTGTCACTGGTTCCTGTTGCGGAACCGACATTTCTTTGTTACATTTATGGCATTTGGCAGACGCCCTTATGCAGAGCAAATTACAATTATCTCATTTATACAACTGAGCAGTTGAGGGTTAAAGGCCTTGCTTAAATGCCCGGCAGCTTGGCAGTGCTGGGATTTGAGCTCTCAACCTTCCAATCAGAAATCCAACATCTTAACCACTTTGTTAATTACTGTATTATGGTAGAGAGGTTCAAGGTCGTTCAGGTTTCTCTTTATTGTAATCCATTGTTGGTTATGAAGATGTTGTACCTAGGCAGTGCTTTAAATGGTTAGATCTGCTCATTTAGTCTTTATGTGTACTTTAAATCAAGGCTGTCACCTTTGGACATTCGTGGATTTATATACATTTGTGTGTGTGTGTGTGTGTGTGTGTGTGGAAAATAAAGAAATCATTCTTGAAACAATACTGACTTCAGTTTCATGTAACCATGTAAGTGTCCTGATTTACAACAGATACATCTTTAGATTATGTATTGTCTATTAGCACCATGAAGTTCCTTTCCAAGTTGGATCTGAAGTTTAGCTTCTTAATAAGATGTAGTATTTAAATCTTATTGGAGCTGTCATTTAATACTTATACTAACAGAGAAAGGATTTGAATTTCATAAAACTTAAATATAAAAATTGAAATTTGAATTTCATAAAACCAAAATGTGAGGTGAAACATTTGCTTTTTTAAGCAAAGGAAATTACTAAGGGCCAATTTCATAATTTAATCATAAACTTTAATTATTTATTTATTTATTTTTACATACTCAAGAGATTGTTTTCATGTGATATTTCTACACTTCTCCTGGGATCCACATACATTTCTGAAGGTTTTCCTATTTACTGCATATATGACATAAAGGCATTTTAGAATGTATGTACTTGTCTATAAAATATGTACTTGTCTATTATTTGCAATTTGTTTGGTGATCCTTGAGGACTCCACAATTTCAAAAGCATCCATTTTAGGACTTTATCAGGCTTGTCAAGACAGGACTAAACACATGCTAACATGACTTTTCTGTGTTTTAAACAGTGACCCACACACATGACGCTCAGCCCCGCAAGGAGAAGCCTTCCATTCAGTGCTATAAGTGTGGAGAGCCATGCAAGGGCGAGGTGTTACGAGTGCAGAACAACCACTTCCATATCAAATGCTTTACATGCAAAGGTCAGTGGCTCTGTAAGGAATTACAGTGATCCCCTTCGAGTGTGCTCACTTGCTCTCATAAACAGAACGACTGTGATTGTGAACATGACTCATGTTTTGCAAACCACTCAAAAAAGAGCAGGTCTTGCAAAAAAAAAAAAAACACGATTTCCATTAACCCGGGACAGGATATACTATTATGAGTGGTGATGCCTTTGTGTAGAACATGCCTGTAATCCTGGGAATCTAAAGTTAATGTACTCCTTGGTGTCTGAGGCTTCCTGAGATGAAAGACAGTTTGTACACAGAGGATTCTCAAAGTACAGCTTTGCCAAAATCATTTATGCATGCAGTAAAGATAAAGTTAGCTCAGTTCCCTGAATTTGGAAGGCCCGAGACCTGATACTCTTATGATAGCAATCTGAATATATGCGTGTCTAGGCTCTCTTCATCTGCAGAAATGGATCACTGTGTAGGTGATTCAGGAAATGGAGTTCCTTCTTTCCTACGAGGCCTATAGCTCATTATCTCTGTACTACTTTCTTCCTTTCTTCTCTCTCTCTCTCTCTCTCTCTCTCTCATTCTCTTTGGAGTCATGACTTTGTAAAATTCACTACGGCTGCTGAGTATTGATTTAAAATGGTGACACACATCTTCTTCTTGTGTCTTCTTTTACCTGAATACAGTCTCATTCTGCACAACAGGTAAGGATGTGGTAAATTTATTCATTGACTCATTCATCTTCAGTAACTGTTTATCCCGTGAGGTGGGAATACACATTGGTGGGTGTTCATCGCAGGACACCATGCACACATACATTCACGCTTAGAGTAGCTAATCCACCTGGCATGTTTTGAAGGTGGGAGGAAACTCGAGAACCCGGAGGAAACCCTCAGATACATCAGGATGGCATTTAGGATGGAATTCTGTTGTGACAGCTATACTTTCCCCACAGAGTTTGACTCATGATCACACTCTGGAGCAGTGACTCATGCTCACTTCCTGGGGAAAAAAGACAGCTGCTTGTGCTTCTTCCTCCTCCAGAAGACGTATGTTGTCTTGCTACAAGTCATGACAGTAACAGTTCTCTAGGGTTTCAGCAACATGAGGAACACCTTATACGGTTCTACAGTGCCAAAGATCACTACCCAGACTTCCATCACATGTCATGCAATTGGTCTGATTCCTACAGTAAGCCTAGACAGTCCAGAAGCTCCAGGGCTCCTCTGGTACAGATACAGACATGACATCTTTCCATGCATCTTTGGTATTTTTAGCCTCTTTCTAGAACGCACCACACAAATATAACTGACATCTTGCTCACTCGCACTCAGTTCCCAGTCAGGTGGGCCGGTAAGTTTGCCCACATTCTTCATGATGGACACTTTGACTAGAAATCAATATCCACCTACACCTGCTTCCTACAATACTGTGTATACAGGAGAAACATAGTTTGTGAGTGAAACAAGAGCAGATTCTTTGGCTATTATAGTCATTTTCCCACCCATTTTCTCCCGAATATCGTCATCTACCAATTCCTGCCCCCAGCTATCTCTCCTCTATCATACGACAGCTACCAACAGGGGAGGATGAAGGCTAACACAAACTGCATATTTTAAAAATTGCTGCTCATGCTGCCTCACAGGGCAGTGTAACACATTCAGAGGAAACTGCTATCTGCCCTCTTCCGCATACACTAGCTCACAGATGCCCACGATTAGCTAGTGTCACTGTGATTGATGAGAGAGAGAGAGAGAGAGAGAATGCCATCTCTCCCAACAAGAAAGCATGGCCAATTTTGCTCTCTTGTTTCCTGGCCATGGATGGATTCAAACTCGCCATATGATAGGACGAGCGCTTTGAAGGTTTATGTTGCACCACTCAGGAACCTCAAACCTCTATCTGATGGTTTGGTCTGGTGGAATGATGAGTCAAATATGGGGGAAAAACTCTCTTCCTGATTTAGCTACTAACTGTCAACTTATGGCTTTTATCAAAAAGGACTTGCAGTTGGGGACTGCATCTTTTAGGCTAAAAACTGACTATTTTAAAGGCTTGAAAAAAACATCATTGGACCATGGCATTATGATTTCACATGGAAATTCCCATTTCACCACACACATCATCCTACCTGTAAAGTTGTGTTGTTATAAATAGCTGTGATATGACAAGTAGTTATGTTGGGGTAAAAAAAAAAAAAAACAAAGTTATTCACTCAAATAGGTGTCATGACAAGGCCTGCTCTGATTACCTTGGCTTGATTGGCCCTATATAACGTCATTAAATAAATTACAGCCTGTGCTGAGAGACTGTTACATTTACACACACGCACACACACACACACACACACACACACACACACACGCACGCACACACACTTCACATGTATGACTCACTAACTGTACTATATAAAGCACATTGCAGCAGAGATGGAGCTCTTGTCCAAGTTAATGATTTCGGTCGATGAGGCAGGATGCTGAAATTTGGGAACACTGAAGAACATTAGTCAAACCTATTTTTAAGAACAATGGCCTCTTTTTAAAGCAAACACAGTAGATGCTAAATAAGTTGTAACCTTGTGGGATAATAGAGAAGCAAAAAGATCAAGGATTTTGCCTCAAGGACTTTTTAAAGGCCATTGTACAGATTTATTTCTGTACTTGTTTATCTGAGAGGAGGGGAAATTTTCCATGTTTTTTTTTTTTTTTGTCTTCTTGGAAACATGTAAATATCTTATGTAGCTTCTGAAGGGCAATACTAAATGGAAAAAAAAAGATCGTTTAACAAAATAATAAGAATTTACATCGATCATCCTGTTCAAAGGTTTAATCCCCCCCCCCCCCCCCGACTCTTAATGTATCGCGCTGCCTTCTTGAGCATCAGTGAATGTTTG
>CM075005.1:28070880-28180501 GCA_037576675.1 Pangasius sanitwongsei
ATGTTTGCACCTTTTGTAATAGTTGTGTACGAGTCCCTCAGCTGTCCTACGTGTGAAAAGATGGATCTCAACATCATGCAGCCACTGTTGGAAAGGGGTCAAATATGCAGAAGGTGCTGAAAAAGCAAAGAATGTGCAGGACCTGGAGGAGTAAATTCAGTTATTAGTGTGTCTTGTGGACTATATGTAAACATCTTTTATGTGAAATAGCTTATTCAGAGCAGTACTAATTAAAAACTAAATGCATTTTTTATGATCCCTCTTATTTTTTTTTAATTATTAACATTTTACAGATTCTGCCCAGCTGTATGTATATTTTCATCTTATTTTTATTTTTATTTTCTCAATTTATTTATATCCAGTGTGGGATTTTTACACACGATTCTTGTGCCTTTTTTTTTTTTTTTTTTTTTACATGATTCTTTAATTTTTACATGTGATTTATTTTACATGATTAATTTATGTTCACATGTTAGTTTTTGACATGGTTTTATTCATTTACATGTCTTTTCTTGAGTTCACATGTGCAATTTCTCACATAAGCACATAAAAAAACATATGGTCATAGATGAAATGTATGAGATTTTTCCGAAAGTGTACATAACCGACACAAAACATGGTGAAATTGTGCAAAGCTGACTGTACTTCAAATGACATGGAAGTGTACAGTATCTTAACAACATTTATGCCTTACTGTTGTGTGCTTGTGTGTTTTGTGTGTTAGTGTGTGGTTGCGACCTGGCACAGGGCGGATTCTTTATGAAAAATGGAGATTATCTGTGCACGCTGGACTATCAGCAGATCCACGGCACTCGCTGTAACACATGTGGCGAGTTTGTGGAGGGCGAGGTGGTCACTGCGCTGGGGAAAACCTACCACCCTGCCTGCTTCGTCTGCACCATCTGCAAGTAAGAGATAAAAAGCCAAATAATCATGACTATCAAAAATAACTGACTTTGTTTGAGTCTAATATTCATGTCAAACACAATATCCCTCATTGAACATCCAACAGCATGCCCAAAGTGTCTAATATTTAATGTCGTTTAAGGTCCATGAAACTAGTTAGTTCCTGTTATCACTTACGTTATAACGGTCTTGTTTTTGTCTTTTGTTGTTTTCCCACAGAAGGCCATTTCCTGCCGGAGACAGAGTGACGTTCAATGGAAAGGACTGCCTGTGTCAGTACTGTGCTGAGCCCATGTCCCCCATCCCTTCCAAGGACATCACTGGACCTGGCAGTGAGTCATCACTAAACACTCTTCACACACTACAAACGCTGCAAATCACACTCCATAGAGCTCATTACCTTTCACAACTTTCCATGTAGAACAAGATGCTTTACTCGTAAGAGTGCAGCTACTACATGCTTGGATTGGATTCTGCTTCACTTTTAACTCACTCTGGATAAAAGCCAAGGTTTCCGGGGGAAAAAACGCACTTTGCTTACATATATAGATTTATGGAAACCTCTAGTCATCCCGAAAATCATCAGAAACAATCAGAAACAATTTGTTTGCACACCAACCTTACAGAACATGAAACACTAGCTAATTTTTAAAAGGCAACATAGGAAAACATTTGATTTAGAGAGGTGAGAACTCAGACTGCTATTTATTGAAAAAAAAAATAAAAAAAACAATAGAGTGCTAGAATACTATGAAGGTAGACATTTGGGACGCCACATAAACTATAATTAAAGCACAGCACTGTCGAATTCTCGATTTGGATTAGTCAGAAGGTGTTGATTAGTTTTCTATAGCCTTCTAATATGATATACGCTATAATTCTGTACAAACAGAGGGACTTGTATAAAATTGTTGATATGATGATGTTTTCTGTGGGGAGATGTTTATTTAGTGTTTTTGGAAGGAGTCAACAGTGTTAAGGCTGTTCCATTAGGTTTTCGGCCATGGAAAAACTCTTCAGGACAGGCGAGTTTGTACTTTGTGGTTCCTCAGTAACATGACGAGCTGTGTTTTTCAGCTAATGATCTTCAAGAGATGAGAAAAAAGAGAGTCTGATCAGAGAACGATTGTTTGTAGCTGTTATAATGTAACAGGCACTAACATCATTAAATGTAACTATGAACAGATAAAAAGTATGACGTGTCATTCTTTAATTAACAGGAAGAAAATGAAAATTTTAATCTTTGGTAAATTGATATAGGTATACATGTTGTTATTGAAAATTAGTTAACTTGAGACTAACTTTTGTCATTGATTATTTTAATATAACAGCATTCCCCTTATGTATTTTCTTCCTTACCTACGATCTAACAGAGATTAACATTTATAGGCAGTGTCAATGCTTTGCATGATCTTATTATTGGAATAGAATTCTATTCGCAGCAGTGTCCTTTTTTTTTTTTACCTTTACTTCTTTAATTGTTTGAAGCTAATGTGTGTTCATAGGAATTTAAATGAGTCTCTGATGGCTATTGGTTTGTTACAGAGGATGAGGTCACTGTCCTTGCACCTCTTCTTGGTATGATGATTTATTATTTCCTGAGGAAGTAGTCAGCATTGATGGGTCTGTTTTGATATGTGGGTCCATTAGTGAAGGAAGAGAACATAAATGGAAGAGTATACAACCTTGAGGAATTGCTGTGCTGAGTGACAGGACACGAGAGCTTGTGCTGTTCACATTAATGATTACTTAATGTTACTTCATGTTATTTATGAAGTATGATATCCAGTATCACAGTGATTGGATTATCTTAATACCTTGGAATTTATTTTCGGGATGAGCTGTATAGTCCTACTGGACATGGTGTAAGTAAGAAATAAAACACTTGGTGGTGTGCTGTAATAGGAAAATAGTCAGTGATGAGGTGGTGTGATGCAGCTCGACACATTTTCCATTGAAAGCAAGTGTTTTACACAGCAATTTGCCAACAACATTCCTTTTTATCTGTTTAGTCACATTTTATGTTGTGGAATGTCTATGCAAATAAGCTCCTCCATCCTGAAGACTTTCCCATGTCAGAAAACCTGAAGTTACAGCTTTACCACTGACTGTTACATAGCACTGACACTGGAGACTCCTTCCATTAATGCTAAATAAATGTCTTCTTACACAAAATTTTACTATATCAACATTTATATATATTTTCTATTAATAACACGTTTCAGAAATCAATTAGTCGTAGATATGAATCAGCAGAATTAGTGAATTACTTGTTACTATAGAAACAGTAACATATATTAGAATGAGTGCATTAATATAAGCCTATCATTTTAAATTTCTGAGGTAACTATTGTCAGAGCTGCTGTTATAGAAAATTAATCAGCATCTTCTGACCAAACAAATTAGAGAATTCAACAGAAATGTGGTGTAATTAAATCGATAATAAATGCATTATTACAAAATAACATTAAGAACACAGAAGTACGCTTGCATGTCCGTTTATTAGAATCCAACTAGCATGTCCAATTATAAATAAATAAATAAATAAAAGGAATGCAAAGACCATAGACACAAGGCAATTTCACACCATGAATCTCTTCAGTTCTTTCTCGTCAGTCACATTTTTCATTATATTCATAGACGACCCGGTAACTATTTGCTTTTAAATGACAAAACATACATTGTTTTGCATGACCAAGAATTAATATCTGTCTTTTGTGTTGCTGTGGAGCTTTGATTTGCTGTGCTGCTTTAATGTTTAGCTATATTTAAACCACAGCGTGCTTTAGAGCTCGGATAAGAGGCACTGTGTGCTGGTGCCACCTAGTGTTCTCATGTGTGACCTTCTAAGAGCACATCCAAACTGAAGAATGAGCTTGTGGCATGCGCAGACGCCCAAGAAATGTCTGAGATGCGTGCGTGTGTGTGTGTGTGTGTGTGTGTGTGTGTGTGTGTTATAGCCTGTGCAGGTTGTGGCAGAGACATTAAGAACGGACAGGCTTTGCTGGCTTTGGACAGACAGTGGCATTTGGGCTGCTTCAAATGTAAAGCCTGCAGCAAAGTACTTACAGGAGAGTACATCAGCAAGTAAGATAGACACATCACGCGCACACATCACGCACACACAGGAACACACTTTCTAACCTCTTGCATGGACTTTCAATTATCCAGACTGCTAGGTTTGCACAATGTGGTCAAAACACTGAGGGCCATATTAAGACTCAGCAACTTAAGTCAAATATCAATATTTCCACGGGGAAAGTTACGTGTATTCAGAGATGGGTTAAGCACCTGGTTAAGTCAATTTTCTATGCTCAACATTCACATTACAGATAGATAGATAGATAGATAGATAGATAGATAGATAGATCTTTGTTGGATCAATCGATCAGTCAATCTTTTTTGGATCGATCGATCGATCTTTGTTGGATCGATCGATAGATGGATCTCTTTATTCCTTCCACAGGGAAATTACAGCAGCACAGTGAGTTAGAAAGTATGCTAAAAGTAATTTAACATTATAAATGAAATATATAAAATGCAGATGACCTTTGTGTAGTTCATGGTTGGTAGATTTAAAAATCTCAGAATAGCACTCAAAGTTTCTAGAGGAACACAATGTTTTATACAGAGGTCCTTTATCAGCTGTTCAAGCAAAAGTGTTTCTTAGGAGGTGATGAAACCAGGTCATTGCTGTTATATGAAGCAGCAGAGTTCGTTTTTAAGGACTAAAACACTTGTGACGTGCTGTTATAGGAAAATAATCAACGCCTGGGTGATGACGTAAAGTGAAGTTGATTATTTTTCTTTAACACCACATCCTAAAATGTTTTATTCCTCTTATACCACAGCACTTTGCCAACAATGACATTTCTAAATTAACTAAAGAATGACACATCATACTTTTTTTTTAGGTTATTATGATGTGAGCTGCAATATATTGAAAACACATTCATGACATTGACACAACTCTGCCATTGTCATCAAACCAGTACAATTAGTCAGGATGCTAACAATACACAATAAAATATTTACTAAATACTCTCTTTGTTGCCTGTTTCTAATTATATTGTTATTACTATGTTTGGTTTCCAGAGATGGCGCCCCGTACTGTGAGAGAGATTATCAGATCCATTTTGGAGTGCGGTGCGAAGCCTGCCACCAGTTCATCACTGGAAAAGTGCTGGAGGTAGAATGAGTTCCTCTGCCTTGTTCCTTCTGTTCATTTATTAAGAATTGATTTCTAATATTTAACCTGGAAAACAAACCCTTGCAAACAGCTGCTCTCTGATTGGTTATCAGGATTAGATGGCTCCACCCCTTAGTACTTTTCTGCATCTCCTACTCTATGTAGAATGGTACAGATATTCACACTCCACCTGACATGTTTTAAAGGATTTCATTCAAGGTTAAATTGGAGTACATCGGTGTAAGAGGACTGATTTTAGATGCGATGGTGTGTGTGGGTAAGCCAGTACAGTGCTTGTGCAAAAGCAAGAGATGGGTGTGTTTCTGATTATGAGTGCGTGTAGCATCGAGAATATGTACTCTACCTCTTGGTAATTACTTAGTGGCGTCTTTAAGAGAGAGAGTTCTCACACTCGAGGCATTTTGTCATCTAAGAGCTTCTTGAAAGCGAATACGTCTTCTGGGTCTTGTGCTTCTGAGAGTCATGAAAGCACATGTAAAGTGCACTTTGGTTTAGGAGTCAGCACAGTGTGTAGTGCCCTTAGGTGCTTCAGGCAGGTGAGTACAGAAACAAGACCATGTGCAGAAAACAGCTCTAGATATTCCACAGCTGAATACGAGGATATGGGAGTAAAATGTGCGATTGTACCATTTTAAATGCATGCTGTGAATGCAAATAAATGTTATATGAGATGCTGTGCTATAAAGAGACAGCAGTATCTGATTAACAGCTGTCAATGTGCATGCAGATTATCCAGTCATGGATCTAGAACCTTCTTTATGGTGTGGCAAAGATGTTGTGTTCATGCAGAGGCAGAAATGCAGGTTTGCTAGAAATTTCTGGTGATTTCTGTGGACTTATGGTCAATATCATTAGAGGCTCCAACAAATATTTATGATATTTAAAGATTAAATAGAAATCTTATTTTGTAATTTAGATTTAGATTCAATTTAAATCTAGTTTTAAATTTTTTCAATTTTGGACACATGGGCATTTATTGCATGCACACACACTCTTGTACACAAATACAAATTGTAAATAGCAGTAAACTGGAAGTCAACTTCATTGTGTATCTTCCATTTTCTCCTCTTTATTTGTTAGTTGGGTAATTGTGGTTTTTTTGTTTGTTTGGCCTGGCTAGTTAGTTTATTCCATGTATAGCTAGTTTCTTTGGTTTATTATTTTTGGCTTCTGAAGTCAAAATCTGCTATTTTATTTGAGAAGAAGAAGAAGAAGAAGAATTTCACAAAGCAAACACAATTCTCGTCTCATCACCCCTTAATTTTTTGGAATTTTGCGACTTGTCCTAGACCAAGGTGTAACAATATATAGATGTTTGTACTATACTCTCAGGTTATATCCAAATCAGATCTGCTGCAATCTTAACAGAGAACCTACTGTTGTAGTTTGTAGACTTTACTTGTAGTTGTAAAGTTTAAAATAGCACAGTGGCCAATCATACTTTTTAATAAATTGCAATAAATTTGTTGAACATATATGTGTGTATATGTTGATAGACTTTGTAATTATCTTGTGTAATTAAAATGGTCGATATTTACAGCATGTCATACATATGTACACTATATGGCCAAAAGTTTGCGGAGACCTGACCATCACACCCATATGGGCTTCTTGAACATTCTGTTCCTTTGCTGTTATAATAAGCTCCATTCTTCTGGGAAGGATTTCCACTAGATTTTGGAGCGTGGCTGTGGGGATTTGTTCATTCAGCCACAAGAGCATTAGTGAGGTCAGGCACTGGAACTGTTGGAAGAGGAAAGGGAAATTGTAATGTTACACCACAGAAAGACATCCTATACAATTCTGGGGCAACAGTTTGGGGAAGGCCCACATATGGGTGTGATAGTCAAGTGTCCACATACATTTGGCTATATAGTGGTAATATGGAAATATGTCATATTATATAACATATGGTAATATAATGGAACATATTACATGGCCACGTATTGGATTTGTTTATGGAAGATAAATCCATAAATTCCTGGCTATATGGCTCTGCTTATTCATAGGACATTTAACTTCACTCCACAGTGTATGAAAGAAGATCAACCGAAGATAAGTTATAAGATTCACGACACTACAAGTGTTCCTACCAACACACGTGATGCAGAGTGATACTCTGCGTGCTTGTTTGAAATTTGCATTATGAAGTAGATCTGCTGTAAAATATGTATTACTCTAAGTATTTGTGTCTGATGTGGAATGCGTTTTCTGTGTGTGTGTGTGTGTGTGTGTGATCTCTAGGCAGGTGACAGACACTACCATCCCAGCTGTGCTCGCTGTAGCAGATGCAATCAGATGTTCACTGAAGGAGAGGAGATGTACCTGCAAGGTCAGATTATAACTTTCTCATGAACTCCAAAACATTTTCTTTTGCTTTTTCTCAGCCTTCTTAAACAAACAGGTTCTCGAGGTTCCGGTTTACTGAGATTCCGGCTATTGTGATCTTTAAGTCTTTAATGAGTCTTTACTCAGCCTGTGTATGTATGGGTTGTTTTTTTTTTTTTTCTAGGATCGACAGTTTGGCATCCGGGCTGCAAGAGCTCTACAAGAACAGAGGATAGACAAAGGGTGAGACTCTTATCTTGTCTTTACTCGTTCTGACACGCTTCATCCTGCCTTCCTGTCTCCATGTTTTATATGTCAATACATGTGACACTAAGATTTCTCCGAACATAAGGGTATGAAGGTTCAGTTTTTAGGTTACCCTGGTATCTAGACCCCAGATGTGTTGTCCAACATCCACTTTGCCTTCCTCCACAGCTGTTGCCTGCGTCGCTAGCTCTCCTCGCCAAATCCGAAAGGCAGGTACTGTATTTGCTATCGGCTGTGCCACACGGATGCCATGTTCCCCGGCTCAGAGCGCCATTGCTAGTCAGAATGCTCACACACAGAACCATGACCTGCCACTGGCATTTTATCATTGAGATGCAACACAGTCATCGATGCTGCTTTTTTTTTTGCTGGACGGTCTAATTGCAATAGCCATTTAAAGTAGCTCTTCATACATTCTCATGAGCCATTTTACTGGCCATGTAGTGAATAGTTTATGCTTAAAGAAGCAGTTTGTAATTTCTACAGCCCTCTGCTGCCTTGCGATTTTAAGAAAAATAACGACTTCCATTTGCACCAAATCCTTCCATTTCCCGCTCCCTCAGCTGAAATTCTGTGTACCTAATGAGTTGCCTAATCTATCAGCTCTTTTTCAGCAAGCAGTGGAGCCTATTTGTGGGCCAGAAAAAATCTAAACAGAAGCTTAAAATGAACAAACTGAATGAAAGGAGCTTCACTGCATGTCCATATTCTGAATCACAGTTTCTTAGACATTATATGGTTATTATAGAAAGTCTTTGAAATATTACAGACTGCAGCTTTAATGCTATCTATCTGAGTTTTCGGCGCGTGTCACCCTATCAGATGCACATGCCGATGGTCACTTAGCTAACACACGTGCAAAAATTCAGCCACATCCAGATGCACTCGCTTGCACAATCAAAACACTGTCTCTATATATACAGCATGGTCATGCGTTATATAGAGTTAATATAATTTTCCATCTCTGGCGCTGAGATCCAGGTCATAGCCATCATCAGTCGTGCTGCTGGATCAGGTTTGGACAAGATGTCACTCGAAACGTTTTTACCTAAAGGAATAGCTCCATCATAGGCCATCATTCATCTCTGTAATGTAATGTCATGTTCAACCTGTCTCATAATTACATTCATTATTTCTCCCAGAGCTGACCAACCTGCTATGGGTGGGTTCCTGTATTACTTTTACCACACCCTTGGTGACTTCTCCTCATGACTCTGAACTACATGGGTGATTCCTTGATTGCTGCACCATTTGGTTTATTAAGTCTTAAAAAATTAAATCATTTTAGAACTTTCAGTCTATGAGAATATGCTGTTAATCATTAACAAATGTGTTAACCCAATGACCAATAAGCTCATTTTATTTGAGTTCTTAGCATACCATTAGCAAACACACAGTAAAGTTTTGGCACCCCCTCCAGTGGAGATGGGTGTGCTTGTAAAACAGTATGCAAACCAGTTAAAGAGGCATTCATGGTTTTCATCACTCACTACATGCAAAACTGAATCCCAGATAGATTTATTTACTGATTACCAATTTATATCATACGAGTTCTTCCTGCTTATCACTCAGATGTTTACTGTACGACATGTCATTCATTGTTGGTGTGTGTGTTTCTTTAACAACTAAAGTCTAACTGGTGGACAGGCCTTGACAGCGAGTGTGTGGGTTGCTGGTTCTAAACCTGTGTTCACTCCACAGCCGACACGCTCGTCGTCCGAGAGTATGTGTTCCAGACCTGGTTCAAGCATACCTGGCTCACCGGGTCACACCATATATGTAAGTGCTATCGATCACACACTCATACACAGGAACTTTTTTTTTTTTGCTAGATGATTTGAACGTCAGTCATGCGTGATCATGACAGACTGGAACACCAAGTCACTTACCATTTATTTAAAAAATCCTTTCTTTATTTATATCTTCTCTTTATATCTGTATATCTTATGCTCAAATGCACATCCACACACTATCCATGAGGATGCATAATATTTTATCCTACTGTATGTGTCAGTATGAGTGCTTCATCTTAACTTCACTTTAAAGTGCATGTATAAAACAGCACTGTTCAATTCTCAGTTCTGATTGGTCAGAAGGTGTCAATTATTCTTCTATAAAAGCAACTCGGACAATTGTTCAGCTACAAGGCAAATAATACCTTATAGTTTCTATAGTAACAACTTACCCAATTACGTAATGGTCGATGCTCCACATAAATAGAAAAAAAAACATGTATAATTGTTTATACGTTTTCTGTAATGAGATTTTTAGTTAACATTTATGGAAGGAGTCTCCAGTGTCAGCGCTTTGTAACAGTCAGAGGTAAAGCTATAACTTTTCCAACAGTGGGCTCAGCGTTGTTCTAGGTTACAAGACAAGACGTTTTTTTTTTTTTTTGTCTTATTAACTTCAAGAGAGAAAAAATAGAGGTTCATGACAGAACGATTGTTTATAGCTGCTAGAACGTAAGTGATTACTTGTTTTGAGGACGTTCCACCACATTCATTGTAACTATAAATAGATAAAAAGGACAACGCGTTCTTTAATAAGTTAAAATATTTACTGGTGTCTCCTAATTGCTGATGTAGAAGAGAAATAAATTGTGATATTGCTGATTATTTTCCTTGATTATTATATTCCTTGATTGTTGATTATTTGTAACAGCATGTTCACCATGTTTTAATCCTCTTATACCACAGAAATTTGCCTGTTTTATTTCTTACACTCAGTCTTATGAACTCTTTGTTACTCATCACGTATCTTGAAGTTTTACCATTAAAAGTGAAGTGTGGAAGATTGGGTTAAAATGCGCTCTTGTTTTTTTCTGGATTTTGGTTTGTACATATACATGAACAGCTTGTGAATGTTTGTGCTGTCATATTGAGTCCTTTTATGATCGCTCCCTGTCTGTTCTTGTATGTGTTTGCGATGTGTTTCCCCTTCAGGCAAAAGTAGACAATGAGATCCTTGATTATAGGGATCTCGCCGCCATTCCCAAAGTCAAAGCCATTTATGACATCGAACGTCCTGACCTGATCAACTATGAGCCACTTTACACCACTTCCCTCGACGAGATGGAGGAGAGAGAGAGTGTGGGAGAGGTAAAACTCCAAGAACACTGTTTATTTGTGTATGTGTGTGTGTGTGTGTGTGTGTGTGCGCATGAACGATACAATTGTTAGCACTACACAATTGCACTTTATGTATAAATTTTCTCCCCTTAATTTAACAGTAGGGTGCAAAAGTCTGAGTCCAATAATAAGAACTGCTCTTATTTCATTAATTATCATCAATCATGTTGAGATCTATTATCCAATATCATTATTATATTATTTACTGAGACAAATCAGTTGTTTAAGCTGTCCTTGTTTTGCACTCCACTTGGTTTTTCTTTTTTATTTCTTCTTTTTTTTTTAAATATTGAAATATAACTCATGAATTTTTCATAACTCATGAAATAAAAGCAGTTCTTGGTAGTGGACTCAGACTTTTGGGCCCTACACTTTGTTAACAGCTTCAGACCTTGAGGCGTGAGCGCTCCTCCATGCCAGATGACCGAGTAAGTCCTGCTTCAGCTAGACGACCTAGACATGTGACCTTTACCCTGTCACATTGTCCATAAGTCATAGTTGCTTTCAATGTAGTGTGTTTGTTTGTTTGTGTGTGTGTGTCAGTAGTAGTCACATCCATATCGCAAGAGTACGGCGTGTTCTGATTCATTAGATTCGTAAATGAATTCCTTTTACTTCTCGTGCTTTCATCTCCACCCTCAGTCCAGTGTTGCTAAACTCATTTCAACTCTTTTTTTTTTGAACCAACTAATTTACATATGACCAACCCGCATAACCAGGAGCTGTGATGTGATCTGGCTCTACTTATTTTAAATAAAGTCACTACAGGGGTCTATAAAGTCATTGAGTTGCTAACACTGTGCAGTGCAATAATGTGTTAAATGAATATTTTAGAAAAAAAAACACCACAATTCATTCTATTCAATGAGCTGTCATGAACATGTGTCCGCAAAAAAAGCTTTTTTTTTTTTTTTATCTGAATTCTTTCAGACACCAAGAACCATGTCACCAATCCCATCTGCAGACGTACGTACCTATGTCTTAGTATCACACACTAAACAGCTTACAGCTTATGATCATTAGTGTGTGATTGTACATGAATCGTGTGTGTTTTTAGAGTTTTTATGATATGAGAGGTCACATCCTGCAGCGGTCTACAAGTCAGGGCTCTATCGGCTCGCCCATCTATAATCGTTACACACCAACCATGTCTCGCTCACCCCAGCACTTTCACCGGCCAGGTGAGACACAGCTTCTGCCTTCACCTGGACAGTTGCATTATGGGTATGAGAAGGATTTTAGCTCATTTTTAAAAAATGGCAAGAATGTTCTTTGTTATTTTGATAAAGACTAGTTTTTTGTGAGACTATTTAAGATGCTATCTGTCCATGTTTATCAGAAAATATGCAAATGTTGACCTTAAAAAATTTACTATACTGTCTATATTTCCTATATTGACTATATTTAAAAGTTTTAAACATAAGCCACTTTTTTTTTTCTCATCACAGTATGCCATTGCACTGGTATATTTTGGCACCCCTACCCTGTACCTGTTACTTTTTGTTCATTCATCTTGCTCAGTTTTATTCCTGATCTCATCAAATTATTATTTAAATTATTAAGTTATTATTTAAGAATGCTATTTAGACATTATGTAATATAAAAAATAATATGAAGAATAAATATGGTATGAATACATTATCTTAGACCAATAGGTAATTGAATATTTAACTGACAATAACACATAATTGATGTTTATGATTTTGATGAATTGATGAATATTCTGTTCGCTTCATTTTTAAAAATCTGTTGTAGCTCCTGGTATTTCATTCAGCAGTAACACACAAATCCTCCTCTAACATACAATTTTAATTATTGCCCTCTGGACCTGATATTGACTTCAAGTAGTCATTCGATTGTTTTGGTCATTAAAGACTAAAAACGTCACTCCAGCCCTAAACTTACACCCTCATTGACCTATGACCTTTTTGATTCAAGGCCCCGAGCCATCCAGCGGGCGGAGCTCCCCTGGGGCCAGCACGCCCCCCCTCCCCTCGACCCCGAAACATTTCCATCTGCCAGGTATTGAGGATGTGATGCAGCTCCTCCTGTCCTGTGTGTGTAGTCACATCGTTATGCTTCACTCTTCGTGTGTCGTCCTCGAGTTGTATTGTGTGTTCACATGATCGAGTCGTGTATGTTGTTAACTCAGGAATCTTGGTGGGACAAGCGGTAGTCTTAAAAAGTTCTGTGATTTTTGTTTCTTTCTGCTTCCCACTTTTCAGGGACACTATTTCATAACAACTGCTTTACACTGTCTACGATGTCTTATGACGATGCATGGCAGATCTGTTGCTAGTAGCCTTCTTAGTGGTAGAGTTCCTTTATTTAAATAGTAATTTAGAGTTTTGAAGTAAAAAAGCATTGGTGTCTTTCTCTTCCAGATCAGAGTGTCAACATGTACAGGAAGCCACCCATCTACAAACAGCATGGTAGGGACAGAACAGTTTCTCTTCTAAGTTTCTTCTTCTAATCCAAGGTTAATGTGAAAGGTTTAGATGCTTGTGCTGTGGGCTAGCAACAGGATTGCAGCATTCCAGTTAAAGTCCTGATGGATCAGCCCAAATCAAGTTGCATAGTGGGTAATAGGATCATTAACGAACCCATCCCACTACTGTATACATCTTCTACACTAGTATTTATTAAATGACCTCTGGGCTAGCCTCATGCTTATATCCTAGTTCCCCATGCTTTACGATCTAGATCCGGCTGCCTTTACAGCCGAAAGCAGTTCTACAGATGACATCATCAAATCGTCCAAATTTCCCTCGGCACTTGCTCCCGGTCCTGAAGACGTACCTAAGATAGAGACTGAGTGCTGGCTGTGTCTGTCCACCAGTGGTACTTTAGGTACTGTATGTCAGCGCTATACGCCTGTTTGCTATGGCCACCACTCCTGGCTTGCTGCTGCTGTTTTCCTCTCCCAGTTTTAATGGATTAAATTGATTAGTCCTCTGAGGCTTTCCACTGTGCAAATAAGGAGTGGATGAAGAGTGATACCTTTCCCTTTGGTTTCCTTCCATTTTTGTTGAATGCACTGGAAAAGCAGTTGTTCCTATAATAAACATGATTATGAAGCTGCATTGACATTTGCAAAAGTTTCTTAAAATTTCTTTTCAATCTTACTTGACTTTTGGTTCAGCTATGCAACCACATCATTTTCACCTAAATGATCAAGAATTCATATGTAACTGTATATTCATTAACATCTTTGAACCTAGACCCATGGACTAAACGTACTATGTTACGTACTGTGTCTGGCATTTGTATTCACCACCATTAGTAGTGAAATGGACTTAATAATTGGGATAATATGTCAAGAATCTTCACAAAATAGCCATTAATGTTGAAGTAGGGGAGAAAAATCAACATAGTTTGCAAAATTATTTACAAATAATAAATAATTAAAGGCCATCGAAGCATGGTGGTGGTAGCGTTATGTTAATCGTTACCCTTGGCCTTTTGTTTGCATTTCTGAATAATGCCCTGTTTGCACCAGAACTAATTTAGGGGCTTCACACCAATGCAATCACAATTTTTATGTTTTTGTTTACCATAGTTCAATATTATAGGCTATTTTATGTAGATCCATGATGTATAATCCCAATTATGTTCATTTCATTTCCAGGCTGTAACAGTGAAAAATGTGGAAAGGTTCAAAGGAGGGTGAATATTTATATAAGGCACTGTAATGGCATCTCATTATTGAAGTCTGTCTGGTAAATACATTAAGGTTTGTTTAACCTGTAATTGTGTTTACATGACAGTTGCAAAGTCAAAAGGTGTTAAACAAATTAATTTGAAGGTGAAAACTGATCACTGCATGTGTAAACATATACTGTACCTGTTTCTTTAATCTCTGCAGTTGTAAACTTTAATGCCTGTGACACTAACAGTTGGCAAAAAATTGTGCAAGGACAGAGATGGGAAAACTCCCACACTCTTAGAAAAAAAATAAATTTGACACACTTAAGGGTTCTTCTGTTAAAACAATTAATCATTCAAAGAACTTTTGAGGAACCTTTTTTTTTTTTCCAAGAGTGTATTCTTGTTGTTGCAGCTGCTTTGCTGGGTTTTTTCCACTTCTTTAAAAGAACAAGTTTTCATAAAGTTGCTGCAACAGCTATCCATTTACCTGATATCATCAGTCTGCTTGTCTTTATTTCATCTTTATTTTTCACATACTTATGGTATTATTATTCTTCCATTTATTCATTCATTGTCATAAAGCTGTAGGGAAAACTTTTTGTACATTTCGATTTTAAAGTTAGTTAGGATGAAGAGTGAGATGCAATATACTGTACATTTTTTAACATGCCCTTGTGGACTAGTCCTCTCCCTTTTCCCCTTGAGGTAATTAATGAGATTTGACTGCAGACGTAGATGCAATAAAATACTTCACTGATCTACTTTATTTTATAGTTTTAAGAGGACAATCAACAAGGGGGTGTTAAAAAATCATATTGAACCCAGGTTATGTGACATTTCCTGTTAATATTTCAGGCTCTGAAGGGGGGAGACGGAGATCCCGAGAGGAGGATGAGGAGGAACTCCAGAAACGCAGACAACTCCAGGAAGAACATCTCACCAAGGTAACCTCAAATATGGACAGAAATAATAAAAATACCCATGCCAATGGATGAACAAGCTTGCTTAAATGCTAAAATGACACAGAGGCAACACAAATGACACAATCCAGTGATCAATGAGCATCAGTTGATCAATCAAAGCTAATGACAACTGAGTTTCCATTCACATGCTTTTAGATTGCCTTTCTAGAATATTTACTTACATCCTTCATGTTAGTGGGTGTATTGGGGTATGAACAGCAGTGGCCCATGACCATTGATTTTGGTCTGGCAGAATGACATTAATAATGATGTAGCCTCAAACAAGCTTAATCTGAGAGGCTATCACATGCTCCAGGCTACTGTCTAGTGAACATATGACAACATACAGTCATCGTGCGCACAGTCTAGCAGCTCGTTTTGAGTGGTTTTAAACATAGCTTTGTCTAACTGTGTTTGAGGTTATGTCATTAACCAGGGTTGACAGGTTTCAAAAATTCTAGCTCAAATTCATTTAAAAAAACACACAGAAGACCTGAAACTAGCCCCAAAAAATGGGCATTGGATATGGGAGACATTTTCTTCTTTTTCTCAGCATGTAAAATACTTGTTCTTGTCCTATAATCTTCCTTTTCAGCTTCCAATCTTTGCAATATACTATTTTCTAATAGAAATGGTTCCGTACAAGTTTTATCTGCACTTACACTTTGCTTTTTTGTAAAAAATTTATTAGACTTAATTCCAATTATTTGCTATAAAACAAGATCATGGCGGCCGCTGTTTATTTTTAACCTAGCCCAATCTGGCAACCCTGTCATTAACTGTCTTGTCCGCTGCTCCACCTCCTCTGAAAAGTGAGTGTGGCTCAGGGAGTATCCCTTCACCATTGGACCTCTATTAGCGCTTGTTGCAGTTCCAAATTGACCAATGGGTGCAATAATAACTCTGTTGAAGCTAAGTGGGGCAGTGCTTGTGCTGCCTTGCGGTTGTGCAATCTCTAGAAAGGCAAACAAATCAACAGAATATCAGCTTATATGTGTCTAATAGCAACACCCTGGGTCATGCAAAAGAGGTAATTAGTATTTAAATGGAGTTTAAAATGTATGGGTGTGTGAATGTGGTCTTTATGAATATTTACATTTGTTAAGCAGCTGATATAAACGGTGGGGCTGTGCCTCACCTGCCCCTATAGTGAACTGCCACTGGGTATGAACAATAAATGTGTAAATACAGAATGTGGTGGTAAATAATGAATATTTGATCAAATGTGCACAGATCATATTTGAGCTTATCAAATTTTATCGTTTATGCCTTGTCTTTTTAATTCACTTCCATTTTGATCAGTTCACTTCTTTACTTCATGTGCATTTTTTTATCCAATCTATTTAAATAAATTATGTTATTTTGACAGCTTATAATGAGGTGGTACTAGTTAAAGTGCCGAATTAACTCGCACAGCAATGAATTATGTCATGTGTCATTAACTGAAATGACTTATAGAAAGACTTATTGAATCAATAATAATATTAATTGTCATTTTAAATTAAAATTTTCTTCATCTGTGTTCAGCTGGTTCATTCAATCTAAACTGTAGGTCGTAATTCAACTCTATACATGATAAATGTAGCTAGTGTAAACTGGACTGTGTGTGAGAACAGATGCAATCTGGTCTTGGGAAGCTCATCCTGAAGGAGGAAAAGGAAAAGCAGCTGTTTCAAGAACGTCACGGACGAAGTCTGTCTGCACAAAGGCAAACAAACGGCAACACAGGTGTGCGCTCAGTATCCCCACGTTCTACTCACTACATTTTCACTATAATCCTACATTTGGAAAACCATAAAGTGACTTTTTAGCATCAGACAGCTTCAAATAAATCTAAATTTCTGACAAAACTTGTACCAGCAAGAATTAGACCTAATACCCATCACAGTAATCTATCTGCTGATGAATACACTTCACAGCTAACATTCTATTAGCATTCAGCTAGTTTAACAAAAATAAAGCTGTTACCTAGCATGACTACAACATCTGATTAAGGTTAATAGCTAGCTGTCTCAATACAAACTGCCTTGATGAATACAAAGTGTACACAGAAACAGCTTTATTTCCTAATCTCTCAAACGCTAGCTAGTTATTAGCATTCAGCTAGTTTTTAGGGTCAGCTTTAATGTCATGCTAGCTAACATTTGTTAGTTAGCCTTAGTTAATGCATGACCCTTAGTTCCTTGGTCAAAGAGTCACTAATTTAGCATCAATTATTAAAATCGTTTTCTTTTTGTGAACCTTCTTGTACTTTTCCTGTCACACTTTATTTATTCTTTTCTACTTAAACTTGAGTGAAGAATTTGAAGATGTACCACCTCTGATGATAATTCATCCAATCAGACCACTCTTGAAAATTAAACATATTCAACAAGGTATATGTTACCGCATTACTTATTAAAAAATACTTTGAATAATAATAAAGTAAAGCACTGAATTACTATAGTAGGAACTAAATTAAGTCTCACAGTGTTAAACTGACAGCGTCACTGTTCAAATACTGTTCAATGAGTATAATGCGTTGCTCAACCGTAAGAATGCATTTGTCAAGATAGTGATAGATTTTATCCCTCCTCTTGTTTTCCTAATATTTACTTATTGTGTTCTTGAAATTGCAGATCCAAATTCTCCTGCCAAAACAGGCTCACTCCCTGGCTATGGACGAAGCGGGCTGCATCGCGTAAGCAACTTATTTTTCTATATTGCAGTCAGTCTATATCTGTTTTAACTCCCTCATGGGACTAAATGTCTTGCTTTCCATCATTTCTGCAGCCACAGTCAACTGACTTTACGCAGTACAACAGTTACGGAGATGTCTCTGGTGGAGGACGAGGTTAGTTAACAAACACGCTGCCCATAAATAGCTAAATCCTGTTAATTAATAGTAAATTCGAATTTGGTGAATACTGAATTTCTTCACTGCTTTCTTTCTTTGCAGAGTTTCAGGTAAGTGTGACAGCATCAGATGTTTACTTGCCTTACATCATGTCATTTTTCATATTTCAGTTGAACGCAGCTGAAATTATTTAGCTCAGTTGCTACAGAACCTACATACAGCAATTCCAAGCTAAATATAACGTTGTCCTGATGGACTTTCTCTCACGACATGATGAAGGGATTAATTATGTCACATGGGCAATGTAGTTTTGATTTTGTTGATTATTTAAGCTTATTAGTCTTGATACAATCTGTTTGCTTTAAATTTAGAACAGTCGTAACTCACTAACTAGCACAAATAAGTAATGAAGTTATGACAGCTATATCACGTATACCAGATGAACTATTTACAGTAAAACTATAATTTGGTGGAATTTGATGAGGGTATGTTAGATGGATCCGATTGAATTTCTAAACTTGTTTTTCATACATAATTTTTCTGTTACTGTTTTTTTATTATTATTTTTCACTTGAGGTCATCATTTGATTGAGTTAACTTGAACATTGTATCTCATTATACTGTGTCATTATCTGTAACATGACCTGATTCTTACAAGATATTAGATGGTTAAACCTTTTTTTTTTTTTTATACACATGATTGTGACATTTGGGCCTGACTTATGTGCCTATTTTAGTGTGATCAATATGACTATGATTAATATACATATACATATAATCTGTGTTCAGCTGTACTCTTTTATCTTTAGCATTTCTATTAATCTGCCATAGACACCTTAGTGTCAAAGGAATGATTTTAGATCATTTTTGGAATACTGTGATCCACCATCCCAAGTTAGTTTGATCAACACCGCTTGAGTAGAGAATTTGTTGATTGGTGATGGACAGTGTCCGATCTCATTTCAGTAAGGATGGCCCAAGTACTCAAATGCTGTAGAGTTGTTGGCATATTTTTTATTTTGCTTGTTCATTTTTATAATTTTGTTTCATTTCATTTTATCTGTACATCATAAAAAAAACTGTTCTTGCCAGACCTGTTCCTCAAATAAACTCTGACAAGAACAATTTTGGACCAGTCATTTTTGGTTTTATTGACTTGCATGAACGTTAAAATCCAGTTTTGTGGTGTTTTTGACAGTCAGTCCATTTGTGTGTTCATAGCCCTTGCAGGATGGCCATCGGCCTGTCAGCAGAATGGACAGGGGGGTTTCGATGCCTAATATGCTGGAACCAAAAGCAAGTATCAAACCTGTGCACTGGTTACTGCTCTTTCCTCCATGCAGAATTATTTGATAGTACTGCATCATAGGGAAAATGTTAAAACTTATCCCAAACCTTATTATCATAAGCAAACTTGCTTCCCTGACTCTGTTACCATTAATCATACCATCCTTACGATCACTAGTAATAAAACCATCATCTCAATGTTTCCATTTACCTCAAAATTTTTTACTTGCCTCAGATCAATAAGCAGAGGCATATTGGTTGTTCACATGTTGTTTCTTCAATTAAACTATTAGCCTACCATGGCTAGCAAACTGATAGGTAGTATAATAGAACAAGTTCCCACATATAACCCACCATGCCACATTGCTCATCCAATTTCCCTCCGTCATGGCTTTAGCCCAAATGGTGATTTTTACATCATTATACAAACTTAAAGTAACATGTCTTTAAAAGTGGACGTAGATACTGTATTACTAGAGGAGAATGCTATAGGATGCCCTAAGGTATCCTATTTGGTAGCTAGCCAATAGTCTGCTAGTTAATTGTATAAGTAATGGTTGGTGGGATTAAATTTAACTTTACGAATAATTACATTCCTCCATTATTTAAATATTTTCTCTTGTACAGTGTCTTACAATTAATAACCAACTCCCAGTTTCTCAGTGTTAAAATTTACTTATTGCTGTGAATAAATAACAGCTGTCAATTAGCATAGGCATGAAATCTAGCATTTTGGATATACTACATGACATGCACAAGTAATTTTCCCTTCAAAAGTATTTGCTTGTATGACATCATAATTTTATGAATTGCAAATCCATAAGCAGATTCGTAAATCTGCAGATATGATTGTATCCTTGTACTATCCCCAGATCATAGATGATTTTATCTAAAGTGGCTTATATTCAAGAGAAGACACAACCAGTAAGGTTTAAGGACCTTACTGTACCTTACCCAGTACAGCTCAATGGTACCATTTAACAATCAATGTTTTGCTCCCAAAACTTCCAAAGGGATAGATTCTGAAAGGGTAGGGCCAGAGGATAAGGTCTAGAGGACTGAAAGAGCAGGGCCAGATAGACAGGTCCAGGAAGTTGAAAGGGTGGGACCAGGTTGACAGATCCTGGAACTTGAGGGAGTAGGTTTGCACTTCTGACCCTTGACTGATGGGTATCTCTTTTGAAGGTATATCCATATGAAATGCTTATGGTCACCAGCCGAGGCCGAACCAAGCTGCCCAGAGATGTGGACAGAACCCGACTGGAGGTAATGATCCTCCAGTCCTCCAATGTGTTTACGGAAGTTTCATGTAACTGTAAAGGGCTTTCATAACAGTAATTTTGCTTCACTTTGGGCTGCATCACCATTGCATTGATGTTTTTCCTATAACAACATACCCCATCATGTTTTATTCCTTGTATAACAGTAGCTCTGACAGTAGTGAAGCTCAAAATCACATGATTATATTAATGCACTCATTCTGAAAAAAAAGATGGGCCCATCTGAGGCTTTGTGGGAAAGCTCTTGAGGTTGCTGGTTTGAATTTGGCCTTAGTGAGTGTGTCCATGTCTGTGGTGCTGAAATTCATGGTTCAATTCCCTAGTGGGACTGAAAGACAAGGCCTGGAGCCTACATAATGACACACTGGAGTTATGCTAATCTAGATTAAAATAAGGTTTTATTAATTTCCATAATCTTCCCTGCTAACACTAGCTAGCCATCTAGTGTTAACAAATCTGACAGGATTTCTGACAGGGGTATTATACTACATTCCTAAAAGTTCATAATCTTCACTGCTAGCTAGCAAACGTTACCCGACCTGACTGAATTGCTGAGATTTCTGTTCCGTCTTCATGCTCTTTTCAGCGACACTTGGCTCCAGAAATGTTCTTTGAGATCTTTGGAATGGAGATTCAGGAGTTCGACAAGTTACCTCTGTGGAAGCGCAATGACATGAAGAAGAAAGCCAGACTCTTTTAACCATAAAAACACACCATTCACTTCTGTAATGTAGCCATATATTTGCTTGTAATCTCTCTTTCTTTCTCTTGTGTGTGTGCATATGGGAAGGAATCTGAAGTGATTTCATTGGTTTATGTTTATTGGTTAGCACAACATGATACTAATGGTACCATCATTTTAAATAAAAAGTGACAGATCATTGCATTAGCACATACAGTAAGCATCAGATGTTCAGAACTTTATGTCTTTATGTCTCTTGGGCTTATTTTCCTCCCTAATGGACCTTTTCTTTTTCTGCTGGCTTCTTCCTCGGTAACTTCCACTCATGTAAAAAGAAGTTTTTTTTAAGTTCATGATAAGTTCATTGTTAATTGAATGTAGATGTAATGAGCTTTCACGTATGCTTGTATGTTGGTATGTCTTCATGTAAGATGTTATAAGCACTAGTAAGTTCTCCAATTTTCCACATTTATCCAAATATTCCTCATTTATCTATACTTTTGCCCTCGTCATTTAATTATCCAAGCAATGCTGAACTTTACTCAAACTCACATTGTACACTTCACAACAGAAAAACAAGCTGTATCTGGTTCATTTTATTTGAACGGAAACCCGCACTGCCATTTATTGTACGTATGAATGACATTACAAGTGAAACGATTGATAAACTGTGCGATAGACAGCAACACCAAAGGTATGGCCATGCCTAAAGAGAAGCAAATTCAGCATTGGGTATTTCTCAGGATCAAGGCTTAATAGGACCAAACATTTATTGCTTGTGTAAATTACAGTATCAGACACCGACGTCAGAGCAGTTTTTGTTGTAGCTTTGTCTTGGTGGTCGGTCAAGGAATGGCATGGCTTCTTCCTCTCTCTCTGTCTTCACACTCAAAACCACGCACACAGCAACAAGTTCTTTCAGCTCTGTTTGTTGGTTGAAACTAATTTCCCTGTTAACCCAACTGCTTGCAAAACACAAGGATTTGACAAGAGACAAACATAAACTCTTCATGAATGAAATATTTTATTGATGTAAAAAGCTTCTCGTTAATAAAATGCAGCAAATCAGATGGCATATTTCTGTCTTTGTTTCTGACTTTGCAGCACCACATGGTTATAAATACATTACATTAACACCTTTCATGCCACATTTAGAGTATTATGCAAAAGTCAGAGACCACCCTTTTGTTTTCAATCAAAATGTCATTCAGTGCTTACTGTTAATTGTTTGGTGACAAACAATAATGATGGGAAAATGTACAGTGCATTTTACAGTGCCTTAATTCCATTGCCAGTCAAGCAGCCCTGCAGTAGTTATTCATGTTCTTAGTTAATATTAAAGTTAAATATTACCAATAAAATACTTACAGATTTCATATTGTTTTTATTATTCATGACATGCCTGATTTCCTGTTAAATACATTTTCCCATGGCCATTTAATTGAAAACAAAAGGGTCTTCTGATGAAGAATGCAACTGCCTACATGCCAATACAAAGAAATATGATTCATGCAATTCATTCATGCAGTGATCCATGCAGATAATCATGTAGCAGCAGCGCAATAAAATCATGCAGATAGGGGTGAAGAGCTGCGGTTAATATTCACATCGAGCATAAACAGAAGGGGAAAAATGTGATCTTGGTGACCTCGACCATGGCATGGTTGTTGGGCTGGTTTGTGTGTTTCAGAAACTGCTGATATCCTGGGAATAGTGCACAAAGCAAAAAAAATAAAATAAAATAAAAATTGAGTGAGCAGCAGTTCAGGAAAAATGCCTTGCTCCTGAGAGCTGCCAGGAGAGGCAAGGTAACTCAAATAGCCACTCCTTACAACCACGGTGAGCAGAAAAGCATCTCAGAATGCACAATACACTGGAACTTGATTGGCTACAACAGTAGAAGACCATCAGGTTCCACTCCTGTCAGCCAACCACAGGAATCTGGAGGAGATGCTTTTCTGCTCACCATGGTTGTAAAGAGTGGTTATCTTGGTTAACTGTTCAAAGTTTGGAATTTTTTTTATAACCAAACCCTGAGTGATACTCTTCCAGAACTTCTCCTTGATACTGTTTGTTTAGGTATGCTCTCTAACAAACTCTGGAGTCTTCCAGGAACAGGTGTATTTATATAGAACTCATGTGACAATCGCACAGAGGCGAACTCCGTTCAACTAATTATCTGACTTCTGATGGCAACTCATTGCTCCAGAAGTTATTTATGAGTTTCATGGGGTGAATGCCTATGCAATCATGAGTTTGAAATTGTTTTATTTGTAAATAACTTAACAAACTATATGCAAACTATATGAATTTTCCAACTAATACAGTATTATATTTTATGTAGAGTCAGGACATATCATCTCAATTCAATTTATGGCATTTGGCAGATGCCCTTATCCAGGGCGACTTACAATTAACTCATTTATACAACTGAGCAGTTGAGGGTTAAGGGCCTTGCTCAGGGGCCCAGCAGTGGCAGCTCGGTGGTGCTGGGATTTGAATTTGATTGGTTCACCTGTAGCATACGATTAGATACCATAGATACATCTATACTATATTCAAACATAAGTCATAATTTAGCAATAAATCACAATGGGATATGCCGTTACAGGAAAATAATCAACAGTGCATAGTTGTGGCTTGTGTTTGGGTAAAATATATGTTTAGTACATATTATTTACATTCTTATATTCAGTTAATTTAATGCTATTTTTCCACTGTTCTAACTATGACTTCACTAAATAAAATATATTATATCTATCTGAGAAATAGAAATATTTTACACATAGAAACACATTATCAGAACACCAGAGGGCACTATAATGTTTAAACTAAGGTTTAGCCGCAGTGAGCTCATCCATCACACTTAGCACTGCCACAGAAATTTCCTGTGGTCTGTAGTCTCTACAGGAGTTCATTACATCTCATATACTCCAAATTATTTTCACAACAACAATGTGATAACTTGTTATTTCTCCCCCAGATATAGACCTATGGCCAAGTTTACACACATGATCCTTAATCATTACCTCATTGTTCTTCAGAGGCAGAAGTGCTCTCCATTTCCAGCAATAATACAGTAATAGTACAGTAATATCGAGTCATGTGGTGGTATGCTGACATAATATATCATATGAATGAACATGCTGAACATGATATATTATTATAGGATTGTGATGTGCATATTAGATGAAAAAAATCATGCATAGTAATAATTAATTTTTTCTCATTTTAATGTTATCGTTTTAGAATTTGGAAGAGGATTGAGATCTATTATTTTTATCCTGAAACAATGGATCTGCCGGTGGTAGATACCAGACCATTTCACGTCATGGCTGTCTGATTTTGGACAAAGAAGCAGAACCATAAAGGCGACCCGATGCATAGCAGGTTAAGTAGCTCTGCTGCTTTACAGCTTCGTGGCTCATAAACACTCAAACACAGAGACATAGACAAACAAACCCTGTTTGTTTTACAGGGATGGGCTATAGCGCACACAGATCCCAAGACATTATCTGTTCTATTAAACATGCCATGTTCATGTGTGTGTGTGTCTGTGTGTGTATTTTCCATTGGGTGCCATTGTATTAACTGTTTATAGGTATCCTCATCTAGCATTGCTTTATCTGCTGAAATGTCCTCCACACTAAACAACCCACACTTTTTTCCCCAGTTGAGGGTCAATACTTAGCGAAAACAATATTGTAACCAATCAAAAATGAGTAGCCGAAAAACGAATACTCCGAAGAATTGGGATTTCTTGCTGCGTTGCTGTTTGCCAGGGATTGCAATTTTTTTTAAATTCATTAAAGAATGACATACTGAATACTGAATATAATGAATATTTTTTATTTGTTCATAGTTACATTGAATGTTGTAGATAAAATTAATTAACACCTTCTGACTAATCAGATTTTGGAATATAATAGTTCCAGTTTTGTTGACAACTGGGCTCATGCAACAGGTGTTCCTCTTTGAAATGAACCAATTATTGAATTCTTGTTATTATTATTATTGTGTGTGTGTGTGTGTGTGTGTGTGCAAAAGAACCAGACAGTAATCAATACTGTGACTCCTCTCATGCTGGGTTAAGAGTGCAGTTGTTAACAATCCTGTCTTTAATTAAACTCCTGCTGACTCGAGGCTTTAAGAGTCTCGAAAACAACATTCTCTCCTTGTGTGTCTCGCCAAAAACACTCCCATGGGCATTTCCTCTCAATCAAGCCTCAACTCAAGCCTGTATGAGTCATCAGTGAAGCTCACTTTTAGTGCTCTTCTAGTTACCCATTAGATGAAGGACGTCCACAGCAGGAAATGGCAAAGACATCTTTCTTTCCTCCCTCCCATGATTTAGAATGCCCAGAGGGGCTCGGAGGCAGTAGACGCTGCTACCAATAGGTCACTCACCTTGACCTCTTTAAAGGAAGCAGATCAGAATTCTCATAGGGAATAAAAGTAACTGGAACCAGTGTAACAGGAGCTTAAATAGGATCACTACAGCGAATCCTTTGACCTGCTCCTGAACCTTGACCATCTTCTGAAAGAAAGATGAACTCCTTTTGGCAGAACTAAATTCACATTTTTTTTTCATTTATGTTAAGCATGAGCTCACACAGCTCAAGCCTATAACATCAGATAAGCTAATTATTAGAGGATGGCATGGGAAGCTAGCTAATGTTAGTGACGAACAAAACTGTGATTGGAACAGTCTATTTTGACAGGTTTAGCTATTGTAAACATGAGAATATGACTTTTTCTGTCCGTGTACATGAAATGTAAAGTACGTATATTCAAATTAGCTGTTCAGAAGTTACACTCTCTCAGTAATGGTTTTGAGATGGCAGACATGAGAGAAAGTCTTTTTGTGGTATCCTTGCATGATCAGATGAAACGCTTTAGTGTTTTCTTTGACCTTGCAGTGTTGAGCGGTTGCTTCATTTACTAGCAAACATCGTGACTGCTAGTGAATTAGCTTCTGTTTGTCTCTATTGGTAAGCATGTGATTCTGTGTTGGCCTTAAATATCCACCTGCACAAGTGCTGGTAACTCATAACCACGGATTCTTCCTTGTTAAAAGGTCGTCCTTTCTCTGAAACGGTTAAATTTACTTAATGTATAAATTCAAGTCAACTCAATGCCTAATTAGCAAGCCAATGGCAAAATACTTGCTTGAAATACCATGGCAATACCAGCGTAAACAGTAGGCGCTGTAGTATTATGTGACATCACGTCAGTAAACATAACATCAATGGCTGAAAGTTCTGAACAGAACTGCCGCTTCATAAATAAATGCCACTTCACAGTGACAAACATGCTTGCCAGAACAGCTGGCATGAAAATGCTTATAGGTCGACTTATAGGCCGACTTGGAAGCATGCAAAAAGAAATAGAAACAGGTCCGAGACTGATACGGATGGAAAATGCTGGAAAAAAGGGGCAGGGAGCTGATGGTAAGTTTTGCCCACTAGTTATCAAACACCTGGTTGGTTAAAAAGGTTTACTGGTCCACCAATACCAAAGTTTTGACCCCCCCCAACCCCAGTGAATATAGCTTTTAATCCTGCAGATACACATAAGGTGATGAATACGTGAACAATCCTGCACACGCAGGCGCATGCGCAGACGTGCCTGTAGTGAAATTAAAGCATGTTTGCATCTTAAGAGTTAATTACATGCCTGTGTGTGCTCTTCACTAAGACTTGCTGACTTTACACCTTACTCCTGTCAACACTAATGTTAGCACTATTCACATGTGAACATCCAAGCCCTTAAAATCCCTTTCAGATGTATGTGAGTGTGTGTGTGTGTGTGTGTGTGTGTTCAAATGATGAACAGTGCTGTTGTGATGCAAAAATAATAACATGCAGTTTAGGTGTGAATAAGTGTGTATGCATGAGTCGTGCTAACGTTTTACACCTCATGAAGACCGCATGTGTGGTTGTGACACACACGTGTGTGTTGGTAGGGGTGAGTGAATGTTTATTCTTCCTTCACTGCTTCCAGTAATGTGTTAACTCTCAGACCTCCTGGGAAGGCTGCTGGGGGTGAGGACTAACTTCACCTTTTTTTTTATTTAGGAAAAAGCCAGTGTTTGCCCTTTGCACCTCAGCATGGGGGCTGACTGATAACATGCACACAACCACACACACACACACACACAGCCACAAAGCCATGAGATCACAGCTGTCTTGCCAGGTTAATGAATCTTGGAGAAAAACTAAGCCATCTCTCCAGATCCATATAATAATAATAATAATAATAATAATAATAATTTTATTTATAAAGCACCTTTCATATACATTCATAAAAATCACAGCTTGCCTTGTCACATGTGAAAGTTATACATGGTTTCTAGGCTATTTACCAAAAAAAACATGTTTTACACATTTTTCAAATATTTTATTTTTACATAATATTTTTTTCACAATTTATTTATTTATTTGTCTATTTATTTATTTACAGATGATTCATTTCTTTTCACATTTTAATTTTTCAAATGTTGAGCATGTCGTATTATTATTATTATTATTATTATTATTATTATTATTATTTACATGTACTTTTCATATATAATTGAATAATTCCTTTTCACCTGTGTTTTTTTTCATGAATTTACTTGACTTCACCTGCAATTTTAGGACATGTTGAAATGCAGTGTCATATATTTTTTCACATATTATTCACATAGTTACATTTAAAAAAAAAAAAAAAAAAAGTTAAATAACTCCAAAAGTAATAATAATAATAAATAAACAAGTAGAATACAAATCAAAAAATTAAACTGAACTGAACAATTTTTTTTTTTAAAAAGAAAGAAAAAAAGAGGTTTGAGCTCTTTTTTAAAACCTGGTCTTTACAGAGGGTCTAGTGAAACTGAACTAAGTCTTAAAAAGCAAGTCAGCTTCATAGCAAACAATTGAAGTGTTGGAGTGAGGAGGTTTGTGTGTACGTTCTTGTGTTAGCATGTAAATGAGTGTTGAAGTGCACTGTGCTGTACCCCCTAGGTAGCTGAGTTAGCCGGTTTTAGTGTGAAGATGTAAAAATGCTTTCAGGGTAATGTTTCTGAGTGTGTCTTCACGTGCGAGACCATGGGGTGTCTTTAAGGCCTTAATGACAGTGAAAAGTGCATGAGTCATGGACTGTGTCAAAATGTCTGGTGCAAACGCAGCAATTTTCCAACTCCCATATTTCCGTGTTTGGAACAGATTTGCTAGCATGGATATAAATTAATTACAGACAGAGAGTGAGCGTGTGTGTGTGAGAGAGAGAGAGAGAGAGTCTGTGTGTATGTGTGTGCTCATTCCCTGATTAGCTGTTCAGGAGAATGAAATCAGTGAAATCTAATTCTGCATAGATGCTTTTCTGCTCACCACGGTCGTATAGAGTGGCTCAAACCAGTCTGGCCATTATATATATATATATGTGTGTGTGTATGTGTGTGTGTGTGTACATATATGTATATATATATATATGTTTTGTATACTGCCAGCCCTGGTCATCCAAGGGAATTAAATAATCAAGCTGTACAATGTAGATTGAGATGTGTGGTGTTTGACATCATGCTAATCACTTAGACGAACAGCAGTTTTTAACTAGCTAGGTGTTTATGCATGACATCATGCTAATTTAGAACAGCAGCACTTAATTAACCAGTCATTTGTTCTTGTGTGTTAGCATTCCACAAAAGTGATCTCTGACTTGCAGCTCTTATTAATGTTGCATATACATAACACATAAGATATCAAGACTGATTAGCTACCACACTTAGCCACTGCCATACAGCGGGGTTCCAGCTCACACCATTTACTTAACACTGCTCAGTTAACACATTCACCCCTATGGAATATTTGGAATATTCCACAACAGGAAGTTGCATCATCTGAATTTCCTGAAGATCATGGAATAAGAGGAGAAATGAAGTAAGTTCTTTCATTCTTTTTCCTTTATTTTCACTGATATTGTGATATCGTACAACACGATTGTTGAAATGATTGAAAAGTAAATTATTAATTTAAAAAAATTCTACCATTAGCATGGATGTGAGTTAACAATATTTTGTGTATTCAATACTAAAAAAATCTCACTCCTGTTACTCGTTTAAGAGCAAAATGCAGTCTGTCAGCGAAGAAACTCTGTAAAAAAAAAAAAAGGAGAGAGAGAGAGAGAGATATTGCTGTTTGAGATGGGTTAACACATTTCCTGAAGGCTTAAAGGTATAGTTCCTCAGATTTAATGTAATAAATAAACATAAATTGTTAAAGGGGCTAAATGCCACACTAACCTCTTTGTTCTCTTGTCGGAACAGGCAGGCCCGAGCACACAGGTTTACTGTAGTCTGTAGGCCATTTCATACTCAGCTGAATAAATACAATTACTTTCTGCATGATCAAATCTCCCTCGCTTGACTTACAATGCGTCCTTAGCTTGAGAATCATTTCATGCTGTGTTCTCACTTGCCAGTTCGTTCTTGAGAAATTTTTGCCACTGTGATGCGCTGACATCTAAATGGAAATACAAAATGAATTACTTTCCCTACTCGTGCCCTAACAACATTTAAGAAGACACACGAGTGAGCCATTCAAGAAAGGTACACATAGCAAGACTATAGGCTCTGTGGGTATTCCCTCTGTAAACACTACAGGCTGGAGGACCCATTGTGGGTTACCATGGTTCTTTGTAGAACACTTAGCAGGAAGTGAGACGATTTTCAATGCCTCCCCATGTTGCCTGCTGTGCGGACAGGCTGAGGACACTGACAGGTATTGGGACGAAGTAGGTTTAAACACTACAGATGAGCTCCAACTGCTGTCTGTAGTTAAACAACACAAAAACTCAAGGTTCAAGGCTCCTTATTTTTCACATACATATTACATACATGTGAAATGTGAAATGTTTTTCCTTAGTTCCACGTCCCACAGTGCAACAATGAACAGAACAACAACAAACTAGATATACACATACGTAATAAAAACAGAATATAATAAAATCTAGTAGACTATATGATAAAGAAGGTTTGGCAGCCTTTAAAGGAATGTAATGTATAGAATATGAATATACATAAATAGAATATGCTTTAAAAAGCAAATATACAGAGCTGTACAGTGTATGGCTGTTGTTCATTTTCTAAATTCAAAAATTACAGTTTTTTTAATTAAGAAAGGTTTCATTGTAGATATACTTCACACCGCAAGATCGCCGCCATTTTGAGGGCCGAATAAGTAACCGACTGGATCCGTGTGTTTGTGTCTGTGCTTCATTAAGAAGACTGCATTATCATTTATACTTCTAATCATCCGCTCTAATACACCTCATTACATACTTCTTCAACAAGCAGCAGTGGAGCAGATCCGCCCTGTCGTGCTGCCTCGTAGCTATGTTAGATAGCTAGCTCCATTATGGGAAGTTTATCTCGGAGACAATAGCAAGAGTTGGTTAGTTAGCTAATATCTACTCACCCTCTTGATAATAACAAAGACATTTTCTCCTCCTGATGAAATCCTTTACACACCCTGGACATAGCGAGCCACCAGGCTTCTGTGCTATGGAATGCTTTGACACACTCAGGGTTGTGTATGAGCTAAATGTACACACAGCATATTTTATCAACTTTGTTAAGGCAAGTAAGGTGAGTAATTTTAGCCATTTTTCACCTCAGTGAAGTCAGACATTCCCAAATATGGCAACCACAATGTAAAAATCATGTGACTGAAAAGCCAGTCAGTACCTGGAAAGCTTCCACAAGACGCAGTGAGAGTGAGACTGCAGCATTAGGACAGTCGTCTTTCCTCCCTGGATTTGTGTAAAGCTGCAGCGGATCACACAGGCATTGTTTCCCTGTCTGCTCTGACTCAACTGTATATAGCAACAACACTGGATATACAGATTTCTATAATTGTATGTATGCCTTGTTGTGTACAGTTGTTGTGTATGGTTGTCATTTATGTCACTGTTCATATTATTACTGGAGATAGCATCTAGTATCTAGTATCTAGTATGCTACCCAAAACATGTTTAGGGGTAACTCCTCATAACTTCAATCAGTGCTGTTTCCTGCAGTTCAGTTCATTATTATTTATAAATAGTGGATACTTGGGAGCAAATGTTGGACTCAAAGTTACAGAATGCAATGCAGCTACATGATGCAAGACTAAAGCGCCACTGCATAAATGTTGAGACGTCTACATAAAAATACATAAATTGAACAATGCTATTCCCACATTGTTATCGTTGGTATCCATGTAGTGAGTAGGGCTCCTAAATGCATTAGTTTTTCACCTGAAGACCATTATTTGAAACATGAACAACAATTAATTTACATTCATTTAATTTAACATAACTGGTTTACTGGAAGGGTTACTGCTACATTGTTATTCACTGTCAGTTTTGGTTAGTTGCCAGCTAGCACAGAATTGTCGAGCAGTAAATACATGTGCTAACTTCTCTTTTCTGCTTATGCCCACACTAGCGGAAATGCTTCAGATCAGCACTACCTGCCTTTAGTTTATTTGCCTTTAGTTCCCATCACCATTAGCTTGGCACTTGTGCAAAGGTGAGAACATTGACATGATGCCAGCAGAAGCTGAACACTCACTTAGAGGAGACGGTCTGACGCCATCCCACAGCCGTCTGTTTTAGGAATTACTGTTTTCTCTCAGCATTCGTGGGAAAACGAAGGCTGCTTTGGGTGTGGATGTGTGTGTGGGCAAATGCTAGGTCGCACGTACCAACTGTAATCCTTCTAGCATTAGCCTTTGTAAATGATGATGGAGAGATTCAGTTTACTCAGTGTTGTAGTTACTGCTACTTGCGTGCAGACTTACCACTCTACGTTCTACTGCTTGGGGGGATTTGACTTAATGTGGCATAATAGTAAAAATATATGTTTTCAACATGACAACATCCCGAATATAGCTACTGTTTAAGCTGAAGTGCACTGAAAATGTACATAGCATTCCACAAGCAGTCACAACAACCCGATCTCACGCAAAGTTAGTAGGTATTTTAAAGAAAGACGGCAATTTTGTTGCATTTTAAGACTACTAATCTCATCACTCACCTTAACCATTACTATTCTTTTAACTAATAATGGCTCATTGCAGAATCCTAAAAAAATTGCAGTTGCAAGAATGTTATGGTCATTTAAGCCTTGTATAACTAGCACTAGGTATATCAGTAAATTTATGAAACTTTAGTACTTTGTAACACTGCTAGTCAGACTCTGAGGTACTTTCTAGCAAAATAGGGAACTTGTTATAAACTGTGTTAATAGGGTTATGTGTCAGCAGTTTGTCTAAGTGTGTGGTGTGTGTGTGTGTGTGTTTGTGTGCATGGTCTACAGCCGTCTCATTATGACAAACTACTGGGCATTGCTGCTGTTAGCTAATACCACACTGTGTGTGTGTAAAAAGACTTCACTGCTGAGTTACTGGATAATGATGCAAATTACATCTTCGAGTAAAACTAACCAAAAGAGTCTGAAAGTTGTGTCTACAACTTTGTATCTGTTATAAAAAGTGAATACAAACCTTTTTTAGCTGTTTAAAAATATTATATTGCAGTGATCTGAATGTCAATTTTGAAACACATACATTGTGTTAATTGTTCCCTCTTAATGACTCATAATGACCTGATTTGGACTGTATGATCTTCAGTAGCTTCACTGCTTGCAATTTTTTAATTAAAAAAAAGTTTATATTAGTGGAAGATGATGCAGCCCAATACTGTTAAGAATTTGGATTTGGCTTTATGTAGAAACACCTTCTGAAATTGTTATAAAACTGTGCTCAAGAACACAGCATTGTTTTTGGAGTAACTTCCCTAGATATCTGGAACCATCTGGAATGTTAGCGATTCCCGCAGTGCACCGGTCACTTCAAATAAGCAGTTCTCTTTTCCTCCTCTTCCTCCGGGGCCTTCATGTGAAAATCCACAACAAACCAATATAGCCACCACGGCCCTGGGGATCTCAGAGAAGTATGGAGTACAGTCGAACTGATCGAACAGGTTGGACTATAACAAGGCCGAGCCTCTCACACACTCGCTCGCTTTATAGTCACACAAGGGAATATACGTCACATGTAACGTCTCATGGCCTATAAGGCCTGCAGTCATGTGCTAGAAGCAACCAAGAGCTGCTCATAACAATATTAGATTCTTCAGTAAAATAAAATAAAATGTTAAAATGTTTGTTATTAAATACCGTACACGGTATTACACATAGCGCTCATCGATGGTCATAGTAATTCAGTAGGTAATTAGAAGATGAAAACGATTATCATCAAATCTTACGAGTGACCATGTGTCAAATAAATAAATAAATAAATAGTGTGTTTAGGAGAATACAGATTTTTTTAAATATATTTTTATTTCACATGAGGATGTTTCAAGTAAAGAAAGTTTTGGGTTGTTTTTTTTAATAAATTTGAATAAACAGACAAATAAATTTAAATAAATAATTGGGGGAATTTAGAATATTCTAATATATTTTTTTCTTTCACAGAATTTGTCAAGTAACTAAAGCTGACTTTTTTAATGTACAATTTTGTGTATTTTAAATTATTATTTCAAACAAACAACTATTGAGTAAAATGGCTTTTAATAACTGATAAAATAAAAACAATGCTTAGTATGTTATTCACATTTTGGATCCAGCTTTAGCATTGAAAACATACAGAATACATGCAAAGCAGAGTTTAGGGTTTTATCTAAATATGCAAAATGTTGTTGTTTAGGTAATTTTATAGCAGGCAGATGGTATATCTTTTCTGTGAACTGTGAGATTGCAACAGTTGTTGTGTTAAAGCTTCCTTTCCCTCACAATGTAGTCTGTTTCCTTTGACCTGTGCCCTTTTATCAGCACGGCCATAAATTCTGGACCACTTTAGCATATAAGAGCAGAGATTATATCATGGTAATGTGGGGGGTAGGACAGCGGAGATGAAGGGAGATTGGCCTGTGTGTTTTTGTTAAGGCCTACTAAGGAATTCTGGAGACGAGTCTTTTATATGCATCACCAACATCAAGGGACAATGATGAAGCCCGGGCCTTATCTGCCATGAGAAGTGTGTGAATTATGTTTCTCATTCTCTCTCTCTCTCTGAAAGAGATGCATTGAGGATATGAAGACTAAATATATCTATTCAAACATGAATGTAGATTTATAGTGGTGATGATACTGTGTGCTCTGTTAATAGGTTTCAGATTGAATAAAGGATAAAAAATAATAATAAAGTCCAGTAGGAAGACAGTATTTTGTCAAATTGCGTAAAACATCAGTAAAGAATAAAACACTCGTGTGCTGTGGTGTCATGTCCTGAAGTTGATTGTTTTCCCATAACAGCACGTCCTGAAGTGTTTATCCATTTATAGTCACGTTTAGTGTCTAGAGGTAGTCTTCAGTTACAGTTCCCTGAACAGCCGCTTTTTTCTCTCTCTTGAAGTTTTAGAAGACGAAATAAAAAGCACGCCCCTTGTCATGTTACAGAGAAACCGGAAATTTCTGTACATGCAAAAAAGATGTAAATTGAAATGGAATATCTTCCCATTAAACCGTGACATTTTTGTAGCAGAATTTGCACCAATCTTTATAAAGCATTTATGTTAAAGCTTCCCTTTTTTCACAATGTAGTCAGTTTCCTTAGTCCTGTGCCCTTTTATCAGGACAGCCAAAAATTCTGGTGCTGTCTGGACCACTTTAGCATATAAGAGCAGAGGTTATATATGAAAATAATCATACTAATATTACAAATAAATCTTATATTGATGTTTTATATCTTTATCCCAGCTGCTGCTGTTAATGTTAATCTTTTTTGACCCAACATTACTGTAAGTAAAAGTAAACCTGAGCTGGCTTGCATTTTTTATGTTTTTGATGTGTTCACTGAGCGAAAAACGCACTAGTTTGATCATGTAGTTCTTGTCTTTCATGTTCATAGAACTGATGAGCAACAAATAAAGCAAGGTGACGAATATACCGGTTGGTTTTAATACATTAATCATAGCAAATCAGTTTTCATGTTCAAGATGAATAAGGGTTCTCACTTTACACTTTACATCCAAATGTTAGTCATCAAGGTGCATATCGGTTCATTTAAAAAAAAAAAAAGATAGAGAGAGAGAGAGAGAGAGAGAGAGGGAGACTTTGGAATTTGTTTCTGTTTTAAACACACATGAACTCAGTTGCCATGTTTGTTATTCTAGTCTCGGATCCATTCCCTTGCTTGGCGTCTTGCCAGATGGAAATGTTCAGTCCACCGGCCCTAAATAAACACACCGAGAGAGTAAAGTGTCCTTCAAACCATGTCCATGTCACTCATCGCCTGTTGGTACTATCCTTCAGCACTTTTACTTCTGTATTCAGTTACACGGTAGATTCTCAGAGGCTCCATGTGACTGAAGATTCAGTGGGGACTGCCTTACTCGCTTTCTCCCTCCATCGATGTATTATTTTGTAGAAGATACCTAGTCAGCTCATATGCGAGTCGGGACCTGCCCGAGATTTGGAGAGGGAGACGGGAACTCAGTATTAGCGCTTCCTTTGAGACTCATCACTACTAGACCTATGACCCCAAGGATTAAGACCCTTTCTATAACAAGAAATACCTAGCAGATTTCTTGATTTAATTGGATAAAATTTAATTGGATAAAATTTAATTGGATGTAGTGCCATTTGACAAAGGAGGCTACTGACATCCCCAAAGATACCCCTTTTCCACTGACATAGTGCCGGGTCTCTTTTCTAGGGATCCAGAGGATGTTTTTAAGAACAGTCCTGCACTTCCATTGGTTTAAGAGCATAATGTATTTAGTTATATATGGAATTTTCATAACAGTGTAAAAGTAATAATAACCATAACAATAAGTTTTATCTCTGATTGTCTGATTGAGAACCAACCAAATGATATCTTAGCAAGTAAAACATTCTACATATAGGCAAATATATCTAATATTTCTCATTACACCACAGTGCTGTTGAATTCTCAAATCTGATTGGTCAGATAGTGTTGATTAACAGCAGCTCAGACAGTAATTTAAGTCCCAAGTTCATGTTATTGTGCTTGTTGTACGTTATAGTTTCTGTATTAACAGTAAATACTAATAATAAACAAATGTGATAATAAAAATGTAATAAAAATGTGTTGTTATTTAACAACATATTGATTTGGTAAAATATTCTATAAAGAGATGTTTATTTAACCTTAAGTTTATAGTTAAATAACCTATTTAACTCTAGAGTCAGCACTTTGTAACAGTCAGTAGGTTTTCCGCCATGGGAAAGTCTTCAGGACAGAGGAGTTTACTCTTTCTAGCTTTCTGATAACATGAAAAACTGCATTTATTTTGTCTTATTAACTTGAAGAAAGAGAAAACAGGGAGGCTGATGAGGGAACGACTGCTTATAGCTGCTATAAGTGATAACAGAAAGTAACTTGTTTTAGAAAGATAAACACTGTGGCGTTTGTGTAGTTCATTACGATACCTCCCATATTAGTTCCCTAATGCATAGTATAGAAACTAATAACTGTGGAGGTTGTCTTTGGTGTTGAGGACATATTAATGTTCCACAGTCAAATTCTTCATCGTCTATACACAGCACAACACAAAGTCCTGTAGACAACGTTTATGCACCGGATGAAAGATGCATGTTTTTATTGTTTTTAGTTGTTTATTCTGAGTGTAGAGAAACCCTAGCATTAGCCTTAGTAATGTTGCCATTGCTGGTAAAATGGTTGTTTCCGCCTCATCCCACTGGTTGACAATTTCGAAATTAATCTTTAAAAATTCCTGCAATGTTTCTGGTTTATAGTATTGATGGTTATGAAAATAATTTTTGATCATGACAATGTAATGATGGAAACCATAAATTCCTGATATTATCAGTTCAGAGTTTCAGAGCAACTGATATTAACAGCCAAGAATCAAATCAATTGAGGTTTTTTTTTTGGTTCTTTCCTCAAGGTTTTTTTTTTTTTTTGGACTGAAAAAAAAAAAACCTTGAGGAAAAAACAATGAGAGGAACCAGACTCAAAATGGAACCCATCCTCTTCTGGATGACACCAAATAGTGGGATTTTAATACAAATGGCTCTTTTGATGTGGTAAAAGAAGAAACAGTTTGCGATTTGAGACCAGCACCTTGTATTTTGTGTCATCTTTTCCAGACAGAATTGACTCAATCGATACCATTTTCACAGCTCGCAGGCTTCAGACTCCATTCTCAAGCTGATTCCGGACCTAGTTAGGCACTCTAACTGCAATTCGAGTCACTTTATGACTACATATTAGAGCAAATGTGCTCACATGTAAATGGTGTGATAAAGAAAGGCAGGAGAATGAGGTGTCTGATTGGAGTAACTGCGTTGGAAAGATAAAAAGGCATCCCCTGCTGAGACCGAGGGCCACGTTGTTGGTGCAACCTTAAAGTGCTGAAACGTCAATAAACCAAAGGTTGCCCAAGGAAGTGACTGACTTCAAAGTTATAAAAGCTTCAGTGAGTAGAGATAGAGAAGCAGTGTATCAGCAGCTGCGTGGGGGGCAAAAGGCCTAAATAGAGCAATGTGTACAGAAATGCAGTCATCTATAAAGAAGATGGTTTTAAAGTCATTATTCTGGAATGTGTAATTGTGGCATCTGAATTACAGCACTGAGACTTAAAATTCCACCAGTTGGATATCCTGCTCAAACATTTGAGGGTGATATCCTGGTTAAATGATTCACCAAACTCCCCCATCCTTCCCAGAAACCTTAATCATCAGCCATTAACATTTGTCCTGGATGGATATCCTGGTATAAATCCTCAGGATATCCTGATGATTCTTCCTTTTTGGTTTCTGAACTACAAGGAACATCTTGTGAACTTTACTCCCCAGCAGCTCTGACGGATCGTGACGTTCTGGGCGTCTGCTCAGCTGTTATCTTACAACCGTTCTGGGTTTTTGATGGAGAGGAAGGACCATCTGTTTCTCAACTCAGCCTTTCATCTGACAAACGTTAGAACACCTCTTCAATCTCCTCAGACAACAGAACTGACACTTATCTGTTACTTCCAAAGGGGGATGAAGATAAGACTTATTTAGGAGCATTCCATCAAGCTCTGATGATGTTGATGATGTTGATGATGATGATGACAATGATTAGATTTTTCACATATATAGCTTCACACAGCTAAGTGGAAAAGTTGTCCCACCCTTTAGGACACAGCAAGGAAGAAAGAGATGTAATTTATAGCAACAAGAAATTGCTATAAATAAATTCATAATTCACAATTACATCATTTTAAAAGTTTAATCTCCTGCAGACTGCTTGCAAATTCTTCTTGAGATATGTTATAACTCTGCAAGGTTCCTACAAGTCAGGCCTGCAAAACTGTTGAATGTTGTCTTGTCTCGTTGTAGGATATTTTCCCTAGTCAGTTTCTCCACAGTTTTTTGTAGATAACTTGTGAAATAGAGGTACGTCTTTCTCTTCTTTCCATTCAAAAATCATGGTGGGTGCAAACCTTTGCACTCATCTGTTTGACAGATAGAATCACAAAACTGCAAATTTACATATTTATGCTTGGCTTCAAGTGTTTTTTTTTTCAGTCAGTTTAATATGACATTTACTTTTAGCATTTACTAAAATCAAATACATGGCTACTGTGAAAGTACAGGTCATATCACTACCTATTACATGATAGGATGTCACAGTGGAGCCACAGATTTAAAAGATTATCTTGGATCCTAATCTTTAATCCTTTGAGATTAACATTGGCATAAGAATTGGGCAGGTTGCTTAAGCCATTTCCTGTGGAGTTCGTAATAAGACTGAAAGCAGGTTGAACATCTGCTGGCTATTCAGTGCTTCCTGTCCAGCTCTAAGAGCTTTAGGAAACACTTCCTGAAGTTCAGACCTTGGTAGAGCTCAAAAAACCAGATGTTGACTTTAAACAAGCATATGTTCTTTACGGACATACAGGGAAGCAGACAGGTATGTGTGCAATCACAAGAAACCTCTATACTCGAATCCCAGCTTACAGAGAACATTATTAGAATGTTTAGTAAGGATGCAACAAGTTCTAATAAAGTTAAGATTAACATTTGAAAAAATTCAAGCACTGTTCTGAAAACATCTGCTCTAGTAATAGTTTGCTTTCTAGCCAGACAATAAACTAAAATTATACCACAGTACTGTTAAATGCTTGATTCTGGTCCAAAGGTGACAGTAGTTCCAGCTGCAATGTTTAAAACATGCTCTGTATATGTAATGCATGTGTAATCATCGATATGGTGATTTTTTTTTCTACAAGGAGACATTGACTTAGCATTGTTTAGCAAGGAGTCTCCAGTGTCAGCGCTTTGTATCAGTCAGAGGTGAAGGAGTAAGTTAGTTTTCCAACACGGGAGAGTCCTTGGTAACTCCGAGCTTGTTTCATGGACGTTCCACAACATTAAATATAACTATAAATGAATAAAAAGTATGTGTCGTTCTTTAATTAACATAAACATTGGACTCTTTGGTTTTATTCCAAGTGTTTTATTCCTCATGTATGGAAATTGGCATTATCATTTGTTCAACAACTATAAAAGGAACACTTTCAAATATTGTATAAAAAGCAACCAGAAAACTTAACAGACCCTTCTGCCTAGGTGTTACTTTTTTTGCTGAAAAGCTGCACCAGTTCAAAACAGATGTGCTTTCATGCTGGATGTTATGTGAATTTATCATGTGGTTCCATGCATGTGACTTCATAGCCTTCACTCTGTCTTGCTTTCCACACTGCACCATCTTCTTGGCACGCAAGGCTTCAGTTAATGTGTTTGTGTATGCAAGTGCATCTGTCTGCATGTGTGTGCTGTCTACATATTTAGACAACCCGACCACAGCATGGAGTGGTTCTGTGGACAATGTGGTGTAAATAAAGGGTGAAAGAGAGGATTAAGCGCCAGCAATCAGGATGTGTACTGAGACGGGTGATGGGCCTTAGGGCTTCAGCATTACTGTCCTACACACATGCTTTCTACACACAAGAGGCCAAGAGTTCACATAGGACAAAAAAAAAATCATGCTAACATTTCTGAGTTTTTCCTTCTTTTCTTCTTCAATCTGGTGAAGCTTACTCTAGAGACCTAGCTCCATTCATATTCATGAATATAGGGGTTTTGCCTGTCTCTATTCATATGTACAGTAAGCAGAAGGAGGAAGAGTCGCTTCCCTCCCCTTCACAAGCTGTCTAATCCTCCTAGAAGCACAATTAGACAGTAAATCTCACTTTAGTGCTCTGTAGCATTGCCCCGGTATCCACAACTTCTCAAAACTAGCCCAAAAACTAGCCATGCGCTGGAAAAGGGAGATACATTTGCCTTCTTTTTCTCAGTCTTTGCATAGGAAACAAGTTCACAGTGGTGCGCACGCATTTCTGATCTGCGGTATCTGAAATTCACCTTTTTAATCATCACTTGGCAAGCTATTATCCACTCCATAATCCCCTTTTTCCTCTCCCTGTCATTACATTATATCTCACAACACAAATGGTTGCTACAGTTTAAGAGAAGACACATCATAAATGCAATTAATCCAAAAAAAATATGAAAACAATGATTAAAGAAACTTGTTACTTCTACCTGCAATGTCTTGTCTTAACTACTTTATTTTCGAAAGTTTCAAACATACACAAAGATACACGTCATTACACATCACAAAAGGCTGTTGCACAAGAGAAGGATATCCACTGACGCGTCACACAAAATGTTCTCTACAACAACACAAAATGAAAAAAAGAAAAAGCACAGAACAGAAAGCCTTTCACTGAACTGAGAAACACCGGAGGCCTACAACAACACAAACAACAATAGAAGTGCATTCTCTAAGACAAGTGCACACTTAGCCGAGTTAATCAAGGAAGAGGCCCTGAAATCTTACACAGCTGTCCTGTAATCCGATTTGACTGTACCATCTCTGACAGCTGGATAGTGAGACACATTTCCACCTCTTTAATACAGGTGATTCTACAACTGGGGTACAGTTTGTGTGCTAACGATATAAGGATAAAAGACATTTTAAATAACAACCTATGTGCAGGTTTCAAATAAACTTAAAGCATTTATAAAAACCTCTACAGTATGTAGAAAACAGCATTTTTGCCCAGTGTAACTACATTTTACCTTAAAATAAAGGTACTCTAATCAATAAAATACTTCAAAAATCTTATTTTTGCATTATTGTGTGAATCCATTTAACATCTCATGCTTGAAATATCCTTTTCCATGAGTAATCCATTATATATTATGAAAAATGCACATTTTAGTTGCAGAATATTCACTCAATCCTGTTACCTGAACACATTCTCCCCTAGTCACATGTTCAAATGCAGGATCAGAATTTCCTGAAGATCATGGGAAATACTCATTTTTTCAATGGTATTGTTTTGTGTGTGTGTGTGTGTGTGTGTGTGTGTTGGTTCATCAGTGTTGAGGAACTCCCGTTTTTTTAGAGCACATCAGCGTAAAAAGCGTTTCTCATCAAGGTGACAAGGATGTTCCTGGGCCTTTACTCTCCATCAGGTTAAAGCCATGTCTCACTTCACGCTCTCTCTACAGACACGCTACACTCCCACACACACATATACACACATCCGTTTGCCTTACGACCTTTTGGTTCTTTTAGGTTTTTAAATAAAGTTTATTCTTTAAAAAAAAAAGTACACGCAAATGACTCCTGAAGTAAAAACTATTGTTCTTACTCATTGATATGATTCCTATCCTTATGGGGACATTTGGTTCCCATCGAGATATTAAAAACATGACCCTCCACAAACACACACATGCACACTTCTCTTGCATTTTAGCAAAACAAGATCCAATCATGGAAAGTGAAGAAAGTGCAGTGAACATAACAGAGAGAGAAGCAGAGAAAGACACACACAGAAAGAAGGTGTTGGTGTAGGGGGCATCCCTGTCTGAGCAATAACTCAGTGATTTGTGACACAGCCTAAAGGGCTGCCATTTGTTTGGGGATTACCTCATCCTAAATGGAAACCCTAGAGCTTTTCCAACCTCCCCCGATCCCTCTTTTCTTTTCTTCTAGCCCACCACTGCTTCAATTAGCACCACTGCTGGATAGCTGCTGTTGTGCTACTTTCTCTTTCCCCTTCTCCTGTCTGACTATATTACATATAACAAGAATTCGCCTTGAGAAGGTGTGGGAAAGACCTTTGTGTGTGTGTGTGTGTGTGTGTTGCAAATGCACTCCTGCTCTTTAATTTTGTCTACTTCCTTCCTCTGAAATCCATTTAGCCTACAAGCATGATGTAATGGTGTGTGGTGTATGTACTATATGTGTGTATCTTTGTGAAAGCTGCTCAGCACCAGGCTAAGCCATGGGGCTTGGAAATTAATGCTGCATTGTGGGATTGATCCACCATATTCTCATATCTGCATTCTGAAGTGTTTTATTCCTCTTATACCACACCAATTTGCCAACATTTACAATTTTTTAATTTATTAATGAACAACACCTCATACTTTTTATACATTAATAGTTGCATTTAATATGTAATATGTTCCATATGCTATGGAACATCCACAAGACAAGTTTGCTGTTATGACTAATATTATGACAACTATAAATAAATAGAAATTGTTCTTTCACCTGCCTTTCATTTTTTCCCTCTCTCTTTAATTTAATAAGACAAAAAAAAATTCTGATTGCTTTGTTACTGAAAAACCAGAATGCGCAGAAAGTCCTCTTCCTGAAGACTTTCCCTTGGTGGAAAACATACAGATTGTTACAAAGCTCCGATACTGGAGACTCCTTCCATAAATATTAATATAAATTCTATAAATATTAAATATTATTTTTGAGTAAACTTAAATTTCCTGTTTGTAACTGGATATTCTTGATGATCCCAGATTTGAAAAGAAGCTAGATTATTAGTAGAAAGTAACTTGATAAGTAATATTAGGTCTTGTTTTAGTGCCTCACAAATATTTGTATTTGTATCCAACCAATACCTTGGCATTCCTATGGAGACCCACATTCTGTCAACTTAATGGTTCGGAGTCAACGGCATAACAGCGCTGACCATTTTGCCCCATCTTAACTAATAAGATCAGCTGAACAGATGTGTGGACTTTATTTTTTAGTTGTCTACATTCACACTTTTTGGGCTTGACATCTGTATTCCTTAGAAATGTTCTTCAGGTTTGCTGTTTGCATGTCTGTGCATGTACTAGTAGGAGTCCACTGTCAGTTGACATTCACACATGTTCAAGCCCATTTCAGTGTTCATAAGCTATAATAGCTCGCAGACTATTAATATGGGCGTTGCAACCGTTTTGTGTTGTGTTGACAACTTGACAACATTAAGAAATACAATTTGTACAAATTGGACAAAATCATTATGTGTGGCATGTCTTGGCTTACTAGACTACATCCCCCAGTCCATTCTTTTGCCATTGGTGCAGATCACATCTGTCAAGCATCTGCAGAGATAGGTGAATGTAATTCTTGGCAAAATAATCCACCACATTCCTAATCTATCTTTCCATTCATTAACCCATGGATCGTGGTTTATTTTTGAAACAACGGAAGGATTTGGGAGTTTATTTTGAACTCCATATTTTCATCTCATTGGTCAGTCCCTCAAACACCTGTATATCAGCAGGTCAATGAAAGCCCAAAGCCCAAATGGCTAGAATAAGAATTCTTATGGTTAATGCTTATCCAGAAATATGACGGCATTTCCGTGCTCTAAAATAAGATGACAAAAAAATATGATGGGGCATACTATTTTAAGAAAATAATCAACCACGAGGTGGTGTGATGCAGCTTAAACCTTACTATTACCAACCCATTATTTGGATTATTTTACTTTGGTACGTTAACAGCATGTTAATGTTTTATTCCTCTTATATTGCAGCAATTTGCCAAACGATTACAATGTTTTATTTACCAAAGAATGACACATCCTAATTTGTATCTATTTTTGTTACACTTCATCACTTACGTTATAGCAGCCTTAAGCGGTCGTTCCCTCACCAGATTCATTTGTGTTTGTCCTAAAGACTCTCCAATGATGGAAGACGTACTGGGAGACTCCTCCCATAAAGGCAAAATAAATGTCTCCTTACAGAAAACTTAGCCATATCAACGATGAAACATTTTTTTAATCAACATTAGAACATTAGAGCAGTATTCAAGAGCGCTGTGATACAACACAAATCAAGAGAGGCGAACGGGTTCAGAGCGCATGTAATGATGATGTATGTGAGATGATCCAGCCACAAGCAAGGTCAAGTCTACTGGCCTCAACCAAGCTTCAAAGAAACACAGCTGGATCCTTCCTCCCCTCTGTGCTCTCATTCTCTTTCATTTTTCTCTCCTTTTCCCTACTAGCCCATTTGTTGTCGTTCCTCAGATTCGGCCCATTTCTAATCCCTTTTCTCAACAGGGTCAAGGGTCACTGTAGCTAGACAGGGTGGGTCATGCCCGAAACTTCATATGACCGATAAACATGAGCATGTGACTGTGTGGAGCATGAAAAGCGTCTTTGAAGTATTTGTTGTTGCTGATGCACAAAAAGAGGCTACATTGTTTTTTTAGCTTTATTTGAAACCATAAAATTGGACTAGACAGCCTCAGAGAATCGGAATCAGAAATAATTATATTGGCCAAATAAAATTTCACTAAAAGGAATTTGATTCATGTGTTTCCCAGCATCTGGTTCTGTGGAATTACGAGGACTCATTAGCTGTATATAATAAATTGTTCATGTTTCTACAGCCAATTAATTTGCCAAAAAAAAAAAAAAAGATTCCTTCCCAGAGATTAGGCATTATTTCTGTCTTTCCAAAATGATCCAGCCACCTGCAAACTGACTTACAAATATAAAATAAACATACCAAGTTCATTATATCATTACTAACTCCTTCCCACAGCTTTATTTAATTCTTTTTTTTAGCAATTCTAGCATTTACAATGATCCTTTATGGGTGGGGAGTGGACTTATTGCACTGTCTGTAGCCATGAGGAGAGGATCATGTAGACCTGTAGCTTGTAAGTAAAAGTTGATGAAATTTTGAGACAGTGTGTCACAGACTTCTTAATCCTCTTAATACTCTGTCTGACAGAGATGAAAAGGGGCCCAAGAGATCATGTGGGCTCCATCTGTGTGCATGTGTTTATACAAAGGGCTCTGATTCAAGTACAGTACTTAAATCCTATTCCAACTTATTAAAAGCGCTGTAATTGCGAACATATTAGTGATTCCCATCCTCCTTATGCTTTTCTTTTCTCCCCATCCCAAATAAACACACACATCTAGCCAACATTGCAGCATATGCAAATTATGTCTCAACAAAGCTGCATGCTGATGATGATGATGATGATGATAATACTCTTAATATTTCACTTTTTATAGCTTTAGACAAGTTGGAATTTGTATTCAATTGCTGATCATAGTCAGTTGCAAGTTGCCACCTAAATGAAGCCCCCAAAAAAAGTAAGTTATGTTGATTAAAGCTGCATGAAGGGAAGTTAAGCTGAATTTGAATAACATTGTGAGATTGTGGAGATTAAATAAATCATCACTGAGAGGGTGCTGTGTTATAACACTGATGCGTTTAAATCACTCATTATACTCAATTTGCATAGATGTCTTCTCAGTTAGCAAACAGTGCTGTTGCAATGTTGTTGAGACGTAAAGTGCACACATCTTGCAGACATATGTGTTCAACCTGGAACAAATCACTAGCCCGGGCATGCAGGATAAGCAGATTTGGTGACTACTTTTTTTTTCATAGTTGCCCGGTGGACAAGTAGGTTCAACATCCAGAGAAAGAAAATAAACCTACTGCATAATGACTTTCGCAAAAAAACCAAATGCTAGGTATTCACAAAGGTATTCGGTATTCACAAAAAAATGCTATAACCATAGTGTGTGCTTCTAAATCCCACCACCTGCTGCACTACACATTTGCTATTGGCTGAGGTGTGATCTGGGTGACAGAAGAATGTATTTTACAATGTGGATAAATTACCATGCACAGATGACAGACGACAGATGACTAGCCTATAAAGACTAGCCTATAATATAAAGACACTAGCCAGACTCAAATCCAACTTGTAGCTGAAATGTTTGCCAGTGACAAGGTGACTATCAAGAGAGGATAAGGACTTGTTCTTTTCCCTTAGCCTTAATTAACACACATAACTAGCTCACTTGCTATATTTTACCTTGCATTAACAAGCACTTTAGTAAATGGGACATGGGATTGGGCAGTTCATTAGAGCCTCCACTTGCTCAGTGAGCAAGCTAGTGAATTTATGATTTGTCCATCCCTGCCAATACTCTTCTGTCATTCTGCCAAGGTAAACTTTTACAGTGTATTCTGGTTTGTATGCATCTTGTTTCGCACACATGTCCTTCATTAGTCTTCTCGTGTTATTCTACTGTTGATAAGAATTGTGCACATGTTCAGTAAGGGTAGGGTTATCGTCAGCGGCACATCATATGTGGGTAATTGTCTGCTTGTGTACTTGGATGCCGTAAATGTAGGGCAGTGTAAAAAAAAATTATGAGAAATGTTATAACTACCTGCAATTTTCTACAGGATGTCCGAAAAGTCAGGAACCATGAGAGTTAAATAGGAGTTAAACTACATTTACATGATTTAAAAAAAAAATTATGTATTTACTTATTTTTTTCTTACAGGAGAAAAATGGCAGTAACATTGGATGAAAAGGTAGAGATAGTGCTTCTTGGTACTCTCATTGGTTCCTGGCTTTTCGGACACCCTATAGAATTAAAAAAAAAAAAAAGCTATTATATTTCTATATTTACAGGTGTTGATAGGTTTCCAATATGATTTAAGCCCCATGACCAGCAATATAGCTTGTGCAGTGAAGCATCGTAACTTCCCATTACACAAAAGGTCACTCAGTGGACTTTTGCCTAATGAGTTTCTGATGGATCAGGTCTCCCTGATGAACAAGAATGTCTAGAATCCTTTGAACATTAAATAGTGTTTATTTGCAAGGAGATTAAGATGCATAGCAAAAATCAGATCTGAAAAATAATGCCACACAAGAAAACAGCTTTTGAGATACAAAATACAAGGTATCTTCTTACTAGGTTTCTTTTTTGGTGATTCTGAATATGTAAAAACAAACCAACAGAATATATACAATATACAGGTTGTAAATAGAATTTTAAGAAGAAAAACGTGTTTGGTGCTTCATTTTTTTTGTCTTTAGTTGGCAATAAGATTAGTCTTTGGTACATGGGCAGAATCTTAGAAACAGTCACATAAGCTCAAACATAAACATTTCAACACTTTGGCTAAATAAAAAGTAAATGGGAATTTGTCTTAAAAATGGAGTGCCTGGCATGAAGATACATATCATCAGTCTCTTTCCCAAGAACTTGTATGAACAATATAAACATATACAGTATTTGAACCATTTAAAAACTATGTGAGAATACTGTAAACTTCTGACCAGTGGAAGGAAGCTTGAGGACTATACTAGAGTCATGACTTTAAGTGAGGCTGGTTGAAAGCGGCGGATCTTCTTCTTCAGTGCTCTGGATGCTTTTATGCGACATGAAGCTGGTTCAGGACGAAGGTGCTGTTGGATGGACAGCCCGTTGGCTGTGGGGCCCACAGTAGCCTCAGCCCAAACCAGACCTGCTTCATCCTCATCTTCTTCGTACAGATCATCTTCGTCCAATGACAAGCTGCTGTCTGAGTCAGAACCGGTTTGAGACTCCTGGCTTGACTCGCTGTCTCCGAAGCGGTTGGTGGTGTAGTCACTTAGCTCTCCCTCACTGCTCTCCACGATGGTGGAGTGGAAGAGAGAGGCACACTCGGCCGAGTATTCCGATTCACACCTGGGTGGGTAGTTGGTAGATAGAGGTGCAGGGGGGTATTTCAAGTTCAGATTGCTGAAGTAAGAAGATGAGGACAGAGAGGGCTGGAGTGGATGAGGAAGACCACCCCAGTGACCCGAATGAGGTCTCATGCTCAAACTTCGCACCATTCCTGGCTTTTGTGAGACTTTGTGAATAGGCACCTCCCTGTTCCTCTGGTAGTGGGTTGGGGGAGCAAGTGGAAGCTGGATCTCTGAAGCATTGGGCCATTTTTGAGAGCTCTGCTTCTTTCGGGATAGGTTCTCCAAGTCTGGGAACTGAGCCTTTTGGAGTTTATTGGATTTGGAGGTATGTTTCTGCTGCCGATATGACTGAAGGTGAGTGCTACATGGATTTCCATGCCCCAAAAGACTGGACTCTGAGCAAGAACGAAGTCTGGGCTCCATAAGGGGAACATCGATCCACTCTCTCTCTGCACTGAATTGCTTTGGATTTCTATCTCCACGTGTTTTAGTGCTACATGCTTTATCCTTTTCATGTTCTCGAGATGAGTGCTTCAGATGATGCTTCTTACCTGTAGGTTTCTCATGACCCCTCTTCCGCAGTTTCACAGCCTTTGTCTTCTTGTCTGCCTGACGCACCTTCACCCTCTGAGACCCTGCAGGCACAAACTGGGCACACACAAACTCAGATTTAGCTGTATGAGTGCAACCTCTATCTCTGCTTTTATTCTCCTCATTAGGGAAGGTAACGCTAGGTCTCCTCTCAGGAGCCTTTGCAGCTGTTGATGCATCCTCAAAGCCATTCCCCTGATCAAACTGATCCCTAGGCTCATTTTCATCCACTTTCTCTTGACCCATCACTGCAGTTCGTTTTTGATTCCTTGTACTCGCTGAATACTGGACAGGACACATTTGTCTGTATTCTTCTGCCCTAATGCTATTCAGGTTCATTTGCTCTTTGTCCCCAGGTCTTGGTGGCGATTTCTTTCCATCCTTCACTGGATTCTCGTTGGACTCTATTTTCCGCTGGGGGGAAACCTGCACTTCGTCATCATTCATTTGCTTCATTCTGAACCCAAAAAGCCCATAGTCCTGAACAACATTAACTGGAATTGGGCCTTTTGCCACACCCAACTCACTCTGGAGGCTCATCTTACTTGAACTGCGCTGGAGCAGTTTGACAATATAACCTTCAGGTTTGGGGCCACTTGGCTCTTGCTTTGGAAGTGTGTCCTTAGAAAATCCCACATTGTTGTGTTTCTCCTGGGAATCTGTGGTCACAGGCCCTCCCTTATCTCCACTGAGAGAGAAGATAGGGCTCTGGAGGGCTACAGCATGCAGGGGGCTTGGGTAGCAGTACACTTCAGATCCATTGCGAGATACAAGGTTGCTCTGATATTTGGGATCCACGGTGGGGTCAGAGAACTTACTGGAGAGGGTGGAGGTTTTAATATCAACAGGTTTATAGTAGCCAAAACCAGGGTTGATCACTCTATCAAGATCACCTGGAAAAACAACAACAAAAAAAAATTACACTCTTAGAATAAAAATAAATTCAATCTAGCAATTTAAAGGTTTTTTGGTTTGTATCTCTGGGGAAACCCTATAACAGAAAGTTTCCATTTCAGACAAGGGTTTGACTAAAACCATTTTAGAAATGTATAATGATTAACCATCCAATGTTCATGCTCACCTGTGGAGACAGGTCTTTGTCTGGCTCTCTCTGAGCTGATTGAACCTGTGCGTATTCCGCTGCTACCCAGACGTACACCCAGGCCTCGTGGAATGTCCGGCTGAGCCGTAGTCTCATCCGCAGAACGTCTACGGCACACATCAGCCTGCAATTGGGCTTTACGGCCGTGGGCAGCCGAGAAGCCTGAGGATAGTGGAAGGAGGCTCGCTTGAGACGAGGTTGAGAGACATTCACTGTAGACAGATGTGCAGGAGTTCGACAGAGAGCCCAAACCACCATCACTGAGCTCGAAGAATCCTAAATGAAGAATTGTCCATTATTAGATACACTGAATAAAGGAACATGCATAGTCATATGCTTGTAATGTGTATTTGATGGCATGTATGCGTGGGTTAATGAGATATAATGTACAAGCTTTTACAGTCTGTCTGCTCACCTGAACTGGGCCGGCTGTCGCTCTCCAGGTGTTCAGCAGAAGCTTTACAAGCATCCAGTTTAAGCTCACTGATCTGCTGGTCCAGCTGCTGCAGGTGTGTTTTTAGTCCAACGTCTTGCCTGCGCAGACGGGTCTACAAGCAAAGTGTATGCTGGTTAGCATAGAGGTGACAGATTTGTTTAAAAATGCAAAACTCAGAACAGCTCCAATTCTGAGTATGATTATTTAACAGATAATGAACACTAAAAGTATGAAATCGTTTTTTTATTTATTCATGTTCAGTAAACACTTTATCCTGGTCTGTCATGGTGGTTCTGGACCCTATCCTGGGAACACAGAGCTGGGCGCAGAGTGGGAATACACCCTGAATGGTATGCCAATACATCGCATGCGCACACACACACACACACACACACACACACACACACACATTCACACCTAGGGGCAATTTAGAGCTCTACCAGTATGTTTTTGAAAGGTGGGAGGAAACCAGAGAACCCAGAGGAAACCCATGCAAACACAAGGAAAACGTGAAACTCTGCACAGACAGTAACTCGAGCTCATGATTGAATGGGGACACTGCAGTTGTGAGGCAGCAAACCATGAGTAACCATGCTTTTGTTTTATTTAAATAATGAATTTATTTTATATTAGTTTTAAATTCTGGTGGTGCAATAAGTGATAAGCAAATTTGAATGGCACATGCACTTTCCTTATATATATATATATATATATATATATATAACACATATATACACACATACATACACACACACACACACAGATCAAAGTTAGCATTATGGGAGAAAAAGACACTTAGCAAGGCCTTCATATGAAAGCAAACAAAGTTCAATCATGCATGTGACTATACAAAGTCCTGTACATTTAACTGCTCTATTGACTAAGGAAGGAAAATAAAGAGAAAACAATGGAGGCAGTTTCTTAAAGATCTTTAATGAATGACACAGGCCTCCTGCAGTTATAAGACATTTGGGGGAAGGAAAGAAGGAGGTAAAAAGAAGAAAGAAGGAGTGTAGTTGACCATTAACCGTGCAAGGACAAGGAATGGCCTGGGGGTGCGATGTTGAAAGTTCACTCATCTCTCCCGCAAAGAAACACAGACCACTGTGTATACTCAAACACTGTATGCCAAGTACTGACTCTAAGAATTTCATAACTGTCCACTGATGTATGAAATGGGAGAGGCTTTAAAAAAAATTATACCACAAAACATGACCACATTGCTACCTGTAATCAAAATATGGGTGTGATTAACCCAAAAAGAAGAACTAAACAAACAGGTTCTTAAATTGATTAACACATCTAAGCAACACATCTTAACATTTCTTTACATCACTATGCCATGTCATTTACACACAAACCAATTGTGAAACTTCTTAGTTTCTCTACAAGTAATTTTATACTGAGTACAATACTACTTTCATTGTGAATCAAGGTCTGTCTGTTTGTCAACCCCCCACATGCATGACCGACCAGATTTATATTTTTCCTCTTGACTCGCGTGTTATTTCCACGTGGTTCAATCCCTTTAATTGGGGGCCACTGTTGCGTAAAAAAAAGGTCCCCGTTCACTGAGCAGAACCACTTCCTCTGGAGGAATTCCACCTTGGGGAGTTACTGTTCCTCTCCCGGTCAATAGAGTACATGAGTTCACTTAAAGTACAAGTGGTTCACCAGAGACAAATCTCACTATTCTAGTCAGTCCTATTTTTATCCATCTCCAGCTCTTATCAGGTCATGCGCATTCTATAGAAATGCTATATTTTTCCACCTCCATGAGCCTATACGTGGCTGTGTGTGTCAGGAGATGGATCAGATAAGCTGCACTCAGACTACAGCAAGAGGTCAAACCTGTGTCGCCAAACCGAGGTCATTTGGTTCTCTGTGGCCATTCTAATTAAAGTGGGTTAATGATCAGAGACGGAAACACCCCCCACCTGCCTAGCCAATCATCCAGACCCCCCTCCAACCTGCCCAGCCAATTCCCCCCCAACCTGCCCAGCCAAACCCCCACCCTCCAGCCCTGTCCCTTGGAACTAACCTTGATTTATGACCACCCCCAGCTGCGCAGGCGCACCAATAAGAGCTCTGAGTTAGGGTCTATAATAAGATGCGCACAATATATTTCAATCGTGAGACTTCTTTTTGTCTAACTTTAAAGACATCGCTTTTAACTTTTAGTGACAGCTGGTTAGTTTTAGTAGAAGTCATGCATATATGTTTTCGTGCAGTTATAAGCCTATAAACAGTGCATTTTATACATTTCTCCAAATCCTAAATATAATCTACGCTCGTGCGCCACAGCACCACTATTATTATTACTTTTTTCTTACCAGTTGCTGTTTGAGGGCTGTGAGCGTTGCCTCCAGTCGCTGCTGCTCCTCGGCTCTGTTCGTATCCTCGTCACTTTGGTGTAAACACACATCTCTGGCCGCAGGCTCACTCTGCGTGTGCGTGTCCATGCGGAGCGCCCGCTGCACCATGTCGCCCTGTTTCTCCCGCAAATGCTGCAGCTCTTGCAGCCCGGCAAACGCCGCCCGCAGCCTCTCCGCCACCCTGCTGCGGTCCACGGCTGCAGGCACGACGACATTTCCAGACATTTCCGATTTTCTGCTCAACATTTTTTCGCCAGAGGCTGTTAAGGCATATCCGGAGACGAGATGACTGATGCTCAGGTCCTGCGCGTGAAGCTGACACCAGCGCACGCGCTCTGTACTGCAGGTCAGCGCTGCAGACCGGATACAACAAGCGGCTGGAAACCACGCCCACAGAAAGGGCGTGGCGTTTTCACCTCGTTAAGGCAAAACAAACAAACAAAAAAAACTGTCTTATGGGAAAAAAAAGTTTATAATTCATTGATAGGTAGTTAGATAAAACGACGTACATTTCACTTAAGTATTTAAATGAAAATAACAATTTTAGCAAAGTTTTCCCTCAAAAGTCATGTCATTAAATTGCTCTGAAAATGTCTTAATAATAATAATAATAATAATAATAATAATTTTGTTTGTACTATTTGGATACTTGTACTAGTCATGGTCTCACTCTTCCCTAAGTAACATATTATTCTATAATTAGAATAATTATTAATTATTCTATAGTTTAGACAAAAAGTCCAACAGGAATCATCCACAAGTTAACAATAAATAGTTGTGGGGAAAAAACTGGGATCTGGGTCCAATAATAATAATAATAATAATAATAATAATAATAATAATAATAAGAGCCTTCAGTGCTTTATTATGCAATTTATTATGCAGTTTCATTATATATAGGCTACGACATGGCCAAAAGTATATGGACACTGTCCCTCACATGCATACGAGTTTCTTCCCCAAACTGTTACCACAAAGTTGGAAGCACAGAATTGTCTAGAATGTCTATGTATGTTGTCGCATTACAATTTCCCTTCACTGGAACTAAAGCCCAAACCTGTTTAAGCATATAACAATGCCCCTTTGCACAACGTGTGGTTTATAAAGACGTGGTGGAAGAAGGCGAGTGTCCTGCACAGAGTCCTGACCTCAACCCCGAACACTTTCAGGATGAACTGGAATGCTGATTCTGCACCTCAGGCCTTCTCGCACAACACCAGTGCCTGACCTCACTAATGCTGCTGTGGGTGAATGGACACATATCCCCACATCCACGCTCCAGAATCTAGTGGAAAGCCTTCCTGGAAGAGTGGAGATTAATATGACAACAAAGGGGGACTAAATCTGGAATGGGATGTGCAGCAAGCACATATGGGTGTGATTATCAGGTGTCCACAAACTGCCCGGTACTACGTAGCTGGAGCAAACTTTCCTGCTGAAAAAAAAAGAAAGAAACCATCACAGAAATTCTAATGGTTTCTACTACAAATAGGCTACCATTACAAACCATCAGCTAACCATTAAAACCATTATCCTTACTGGTCCTTAATGGTATCCACTAGACATAATATGCCACCAATAGAAGGCAACAAATTACCAGTAGAGACCCACAGGGTCCATTAGAGCTTCCATTAAAACCAATACAATTCCCATCATAACCATTAAAGCCATTACAAATTCTCTGAGAGTTTGTTTTTTGTTGTTTTGCTGATTGCTAAACAGGGCTAAACAGTACAAGGGCTACAAATTTGTCGCACCTGTAACACTTTGCTTACTGATTAACAACAAATGTGTAAAAACACTTGAAATTCACCAAGTGACAGAAAATGTCTCCAAGCGCTCTCTATTGACAATAGCATTGTTTTGGTGCGCCTTCTAGTGGTAAGAATAACGAATTACATGTAAGAAAAACGATGCAAAATAAATTCTAAGATATTTATTTTTATTTATTCTTTTTGCACCACTTTCACCAAAGAACCAGTGAAAACGGTAGCTAAGGCTAACAACAATTTTATTCCTAACCTCTCAAAAGAGAGCTAGCACGCTAATATCTTTGACGATACAAACTAGCTGAAAGCTAAACTCGCTAGACTTTGAAAGACTTGGAGTAAAGTAGTTGCTATGTACAAATTCATTTATATTTATCACGTTTGCGTTCTGGCAGCTAGTATTAGCATTCAACTACTTTATTTTCAAATACTTTATTGTTGTTAAACATGTTGAATGCTAACAGCTAGCTGTCACAATATAAAATTATTTGGTAGCCTACATAGTCTACAAAGTGCATAACAGTTACATCTGTTAGCCTAAGGTTAGGAAGTGTTATTTCCTTGAAGCTGATGCCAAAAAAAAAAAAAAAACCCACCTTAACTTTTATAGTTTATATTTTATTTGAAATGTAGTAAATAAAAGTCAAAAAGATTAGGTGAAAGACAAAAAGTATAGATTTAAAAAAAAAAAACATTTAGCATAGCAAATGCATTTTATTCCTTCCCATCTCAGATTTTCTGCCTGTATGTGAAATTATTTGAAGTTTACACACGATAAATGTGTGCTTTTATAAAATATAATAAATAGATTCCCTAAAGATTTGCACATCCCAAATTTCATTGTGAAATATCTCATCTGTAGCTATACTGTAGACTAGTAACTTAACCTGCTGCTGAAATCATAAAGACTTTTTCACAATATGCTCAAACTGAACATTCTTTCAACACACTTAATACTGTTTGTTTTAGTATACAGTTGTAGACGAGTAATGATTTATAATCCCACTATCTGATGTCACCTGCAAGAGTATAGGTTCCATTTTGAGTCCAGGTTTCACCCTCATGATGTCTCAGGGAGTTTTTCCTTGCCACTGTGTCCACTGGTTTGCTCATTTGTGATCTAAATCTACACCTGGATTTCCATAAATCTGCTTTGTGACAATATCTATTATTAAAAGCTGTGCTATACACATAAAACTGAATTAAAGTTACTCATGCTTTGATATATTTCTTTTAGAAATGGCAGACACAAATAGAGATGGTTTGGATCCATAATGATGTTGATCACAAGGGTGTAACTGGAGATCATGGTATGTAACCCTTTGTGCATAAAACCGGTTCCCAAATCCTCAACAAAGTTAGATTGATTTAGAACTCTTTCAATATTTGTTTGAGACTTAAAAATTGTCATCACCTTAAGCACTGTATAATGTATTGAAATTTCATAAAGTTATTTATGGTTTGCAGATGAAATGGCAATGACAATTCTGTTTCCACTAAAATCCTCGAAAAACTTTCCAAATCTCTAATCATTTAAGAAAATCATAAATGAAGGGTAGGACATGGGGGGGAAAAAAAAAAAAAAAAGAGGTAACCAGTATATTCACCACATCAACTTTATTTTTTCCAGCCCACAAAAAAGCCTCAGAAACTGTCTATATGGCAAACTGGATGCTGGAGGTTGGAAAATATGAAAGATGGTTAAAGACACCATATCTGCATCTGTGAGAAAAGGTAGGTTTCTCATCTTTTAGTAAATGTCAAAGTTGGGTTAATGCATCTTCTGCTGAAGCTGCAGTGCAACAATTTAAAAAAAAAAAAAAGGGAAAAAAAAATTCAGTGAGCGCTGTTATGATCGTGATGTGGCATTGCTGGAGCCAGAGGTGCCAGATGTGGACATCTTCTTCAGGGTGCGATTCAGCTACAAAAACAAGCATAGAGAAGTTAATACAACTTGTTTTAAATCTGATTATAGAACAATTTCCTGCAGATCCTGTGATAATTAAACTGTAATTAATGTCATGTTATGTTTTTGTGGTGATTACTTTGACTTGTTTGTAACCAGATTCCAGGTTAACGAGGTTAACGGTTAGGCTGTAGCTTGTTTTGGGGTTTCATTTGTTTCAGATCAGACACAGATTTCATTTGGTGTTAATATTACATGCCAAACAATAGTAGTAATTTCTCAAAAACAGCTCCAAATTAAACTCAGAATTGAGGGCATGTGTGTGCAAACTGAACCCTTCTTCTGTTGTGACATGTCCAGGCAAGACAAACTATACTGGAAAATAAATTCCACACTGACATATCAATGAAGGTGTATAAAAAAAAAAAAATGCTTACTTCCTCAAACTTGTGGATCTGCCGAATAAAGAAGTCTCCATAACGGCGGGCCACTTTCGTGTCTGCAATGTGGATCATGTCCTGGCAAGAAACAGAAATTAAAGATATGAACTTTTTCTCCTCAGTCAAAATCCATATGTCGATTGGCCCATCGGACTTTTTTTTTTTTTTTGAGCGATTATTTGTACTAGCATGTTCTGATGTTTAAAATGTGGCACTCCTACACAAAATATGTGAAATTTAGCAGGTCTGCTATCCTTTGCACGTGCACACACACCTTGTCGATGTAGAAGTCGACCTCAGAGGCTGACTGGAACTCTCCATCCAGCGCTGAGATGCCACTGGTCCACACCAGGTTCTTCATCTTGTGCTTGAACACGAGCAGCTGAATGCGGAACTCCTGCTCGGACATGTCCAAAAATCCAGCCAGCTTTGCCACAGGCATGGTGGTATAGAGCTTCAGGAAACTGCAGGCAACAAACAGAACCATATGTTGTGGATAGACATAACTGCTGAAACACTGTAATAAATAACACCCACAATATTATCATCATTCCTGTGTGCATTTCAAAGTATCACAACCACCTCCATGCTCTATTCAGGACGTGGCTAATTAGGTATCGGTTATTTTAAATTTAAATAGGTATAAAGGTTTTTTTCTTATAAAGGCATGGAACACTTTTCTATAATTAAATCCATGACACGAGAGACAAACATGGTAGCCATGAACTACCCACTTGTTTCCAAGCCACCATTAAATTTACTGGTTTGATTTACAAAAATATTTGCATTGATACACTGCCAGAAGCTAGTCCTTTTTTAAATTTGGCCAGCTAACATTAGTTACGTACACAACTATGTAATGAATTATACTGTAGACAAAGCCATTTCTAGCTAAATAAACATACAGTGTTGAGAAAACACAATTAGTGTGGGTTCCACCCAACCACTTTTTGCTTAAATCTCATGTCATTAGCATATTGACAGAGATCAGATAGTGAGTTTTTAAATACATGATGACATATACAAATGTGCTCTTTTTCCTGTATATTGCTTCTTTCTATAACATGATGTGTATGTTCTGTGGTAAAACATCTGGAGTACCAATGAAGTGACACACCTGCGGATGGTGGAGAGCTGAGCCTGCTGCTGGACTTCCTCAGCGAACACTTTGAGCTGCTGCTGGAATGGTTCTTTGTGGTAATTTGGGTGCACATTGTCATAATTGGGGACGACGGGTGACAGGAACTTGGGACAGGCGAAGCTGAACAGCTCCTCAAACACCTGCAGGTCTCTGAAACGATCAGCACAAAACAATGACTCAGCAATGGACACTCCAAATCAAGCCCTATCCATTTCAGAGCAACGCAGCTGTAAATTCTATTTTACAATGTGTGTGTGTCTCACCCCTTCTGCATGCGCAGCATCTTGTCTCCATATTTCTCTCGGAGCTGCGTGTGGATGCTCTCGTCGATCCTCATGGGGTACATGGTCAGCGCGATGGCCAGCAGCCCATGCATCTGCTCATTCTGCTTGTTAATCTGGAGACAAAATCCAACACGCTTTAAACATTACTTAGAACTAAGAACTATTATGAGGACTAGAACCTGAAAAACATATAGAGCGTTTAATATTCAAGAATTTTTAAAATCAAACAAACTGTAAAAACAATTCTTCTCTGTTCTTCAGTAACCTTGAAAACACACCATTAAATATTCAGTAACAAAAACAAGTATGCTGACCATCTCGTATTTGTATGTCGACCTCTGGAACATATTCCTGGTCCTCTGGATGTAGAGTAAGATGTTGGCGAAGACTCGGATGGCATCCTGGTAGCGGCGCATCATCAGATAGGCGAAACCCACATAGTAATAGGTGGTGATCTGGCACTCGGGCACACGTGAATACATGCTCTGTGCGGAGGAGAGGAGAAGCCGTACATTTTTAATAGGCATTTCAAGAAAAAAAACAATGCAAGATAAAGATAAATTCATGTTCCAACAAAGAGTCGACCACCAAGAACTGTTTTTAAATTTAATCAGCAAAATAAATGTCAAAATATTTAAAAAAAAAAAAAAATCATTCCTCACTGACTCAACTTGAGGTGTTTCCCTGAAATACTGCAAAAATTAACCTGTTCTTCCATTAAAAAAAAAAACAAAAAAAAACACAGCACTCTTTCTTCATTTTCTGTTTAAAATTTTCGGTACCACTCCCCAGATCTGTGTCTCAGAGATTTACAGACAATTTTTTTTGGTTTGACATTCCATCAGTTTGTAGCTTTATATAGACAGATTTGCATTTTTTTCCCCCTAAATCATGTCCACGCAACTGAATTTATCACATTTAGAAACCTCCCAAAGATCATGGAAACTGTATGGACACATTTAATTCTGAGTCTCAAAGGATCTGAATATATGAGGATTTTAAAAAAATATATTTTTAAGAAATTTACAAGTATTTGTAGAAAACCTTTACATTTTGCATTATAGAAAACAACTGATTTACTCCACTTTACAGTAAAGCTGTAAAAAGAAAAGAGACCAGAATTAGAGATGAGTCCGTATTTTTGAGTCTTAAAATATGCACAATACATTTTAATCAGATTTACTATTATTAGAATTATATAATAGTCAGCCCCCATGTTTTTCTGACCTGATACATGCACTATAGCTGAATACGCTCTGAACAACTTTTACCTTCTTGTTGAGTTCGATGTTCTCCAGAACTTTGATGGCCTGGTAGTAATCCCCCAGCAAGGAGTGCAGCCTCAGCAAGCCCACTAAGCTGAAGTAGCCCAGCATCTTATACAGAGAGTGACGGCCATATTCTCCAGCCACGCTCTCTGGGTCTCCTATAACACACAGTTATCCAGGACTTAGAGGCCACTGAATTGTGTAGTAATGTTAAGACAAGACTGACTTCATTCACTGCGCTTCAGCTAGATCTTAAAAATGATCTAGTCCTGAGAATAAGAAGTCACTGAGACTTATTATTACTAAATTCACTCCAGTTCTATTTGCACAGCACTTTAAAACCAGATGTAAATTTAGATCCCTAATCAACCATCCAGACTCAAAAGGGAACGTGTCCTCTTCTGGGTGACTCCAGAGCGTGGGATTATAAATCATTACAGTATACAGGCGTAGAAGTAGAAGTGTAGTGTCAAAGTCAAAGAGTGTAATGAAAGAATGTTCAGTTTGAGCAAACTGTGAATAAGAGTCCTGGGATGAGAACAGGACAGTCTTTATGATTACAGCATCATTTCTACACTATCTAAATAATATTGTTTATTTCTATAGTCTACATTATGCTTTATTAACAGTATGAAGATCGATCAGAAGGAATTTCTCTGTGGAATTTGTCCCGACAGCGCTCACCTCCGCTGGTGTAGACCTCCAGCTGGCGGTTGATGTTGCTCTTGTCCACCAGCGAGTGCAGCACGTTCAGCACACTGTGCACGTTCCAGATCTTCGGGTTGTTCCTCAGGAAGTCGATCTCCTCCTCAGACTTCTTGGCTGTCTTGCAGCGGTACTGGCTGAACGACTGGAACTAGAGAAGGTACAATCCTTTTTTAATTATTATTGGGCATTAATCATTACTGTGCAAACAACCATTAACAGAGTTGCTCTAATTTGCTGAAGCTGGACTAATTATATACTCAGGGAACTGGTTTAGATCTTGTGAAAACATCCACTTAATCTGCATTCAAGCAGCAAGAAACAAGTTTGCTCTCAGTTTGAGACCATGGCCTGTTCAGTTCTTGGAAGACAACTCGCTTGAGAGTGTGAACGCAGGTGAGTCAACTCATTTTTGACTTACTTGGTAGATGAACTCATCAATAATGTCCCAGAGCCACTGGTTGGGGAGCTCCAATGGTGCAGGCCCATCAGCATCTAATCAATATATAAACCAGAATTATTTTTTCTTTAAATACTCAATGATCACACAAAATAATGAAACATACAAGACTTACTGAGAATGTAGTTGAAGAGGTTGCAATAATTGTAGTAGGATTCGAATCTCTGATCGAGTGTTGGGCCACCCTAAAAGGACCAAACAACACAAATATTAATGGACAAAATACAATTCGCTATCTAGGTTAAAAATAAAATGAAGTCCACAACACAGCAAAAAAAGAAAAAAGAACTCCAAAGTACTTACGCTGACTTTGGCGTAAATGTGTCGGTAGTAAAGCTCCTTATAGAGGATCAGGAAAACAGCGTCTGCATTTAAAAAGACAAACACAGATGGTTCATTAAATCCATAACCTGGCTCATCTGCTATCAAGAAGCAAAGCCATTGCTGCTTGTTTCTAGTGTAAATTATTCAATACATCTATACATCCCTATTAAAAAGGTAAGGAAATAATTAATAACTCACCGTTTCCTACCAAGGAGGCAATAGCTTCTGCCTCTGGCCATGGAGACGTCTTAAAGAAACGATCTGTCAGCTTATTCCAGCTGTGAATCAAATAAAATGGCAGAGAAATTATTGACAGAGTCTGTTAAAATGATAGCATGATGGTGTTAGATACTAAGCGATATAAGGAATTCGGTAAAACGAGGAAAGCAACAGAATTATGACCCTAACTCTGAAATTAAATGCAAATATAATGGAAAGAAAGGAAACTGGGAAGGATTTGCAGGGGTTTCTGGGTCTACCTGTTCTCATAAACATCCTGGATCTCGTAGATCTTCTGCTCGATGCTCTCGCTGGAGACGCGGTTGGCCTGCAGCTCGTACACCTTCTGGTCGATCAGGTCAGAGATGGTCTTGTGGAAATACTGCAGGAAGTTCTTGATCACCTCGGGGATGACGTGGTACGTCTGCTGGTGCTCGTACTGACGCTCGTACGCCAGATCCGCTTTGGGATCACCTGCAGACACGAGAGGATTTCAGGTAGTGTTTAATGGCGCTATAGCCCAACTACTGGAAATCTTTTCCAAGAACTCAGTAATATTTTCATTTTCATCCCTTTTTTTTTTTGTCTATATCCATCAGGATATAGAAACTTTTCAAGGTGGTGGAGAAGCTCCAAGTACAAACCACATATTCTGTTCACAATATCATTCATTATCAGAGGAACAGGTGAAGATTAGCCACTCACCAGTATGGAGATCATAGTCACTGTAGCTGTATGGCTCATACTGAGGGAGAGAGAGAGAATAATTATGCTTTTTATTCTTACATCTTACTGAACAAAACAAGACATCCGAGTTAACGACTGATTACGAATTTAAACCTGCACAGTGCTGGATCATAAGCCGTTATGAAGCTTTATTGTTAATGAATACTTTGCTCAACATTTTCAGTCTGCTTTTTACCCATCAGTGGTACATTGTCTCCATATTGTTAACGTTATTTACTTCCCCACCCGTATTCCGCAAACTCCGGCTTCTTCAAGTAGGATTGGTAGCGCTACCATACATGCAGCTCTCTGATTGGACAGTAATGACTACACAACTGGCCAGACCAATCATATTACCGATGCCTGGAGAGTACTAACCAATCCCACCGAGTGGGGCGGGGCTTGTCGGAATACAGGAAGGGAAAAAAATATGACTCCCTGGCTGAAATGCTACCTTTCCTTAGAGCTAGTGCACGCTACACGTTTATATTTCTCATTAAATAGAGCAGCGCGTGACCCCAAAATAACATATAAATCATAAAATCTTACATCATCGTCGTCATTTGGGTAAGACATGATGAAGGCCTGCGTGTGTTTCGCCGGATTAAATGCTAACGCAGAAATCCGAGTGCTACAGCGCGAACACGCACGAGCCACCGGCTGTGGGAGAAAAAGGAAGCGCACTGAATGTCACTTCCGGTGATGCAGAGGCTGTGTAACACCCAAAGCATTGTGGGATAGTGAGTGGCGGATTGTATGAGGCTTACTCATTGACTCACAGGCTTACAATATACAGTACGTATGTGTATAAGAGTACTATATATATATATATATATATATATATCTGGTGAGATTAATGTAAGGAATAAAAGACTTGGGGTGTGCTATAATAATAATCCAAGAAAATAATCAATGACAGGATGGTGTGATGAGTCTCAACGACCCCGAATTTGATTATTTCCCAGAAACATCACTTCCTGAAATGTTTTATTCCTCTTATACAGCAGTGATTTGCCGCTGATTACAGAGTTTTATTTATTAGACTACAATATGTCATACTTTTTATCCATTTATAGTTACTTTTAATGTTCATGAAACAAGTTAGTTATTCTTATCACTTATCTTATAGCAGCTATAAACAGTCATTCCCTCACCAGCTTCTCTTTTTTTTCTCTCCCGCTTGAAGTTAATAAAGCAAAAATCTCAGCTTGAAATGTTCCTGAGAAAACAAACTCCTCTGTCCTGAAGACTTTCTGACTGTTACAAAGTGCTGACACTGGAGACTCCTTCCATAAATGTTAAACAAACATCTCCTTACAGTAAACTTCACCATATTACCGATTATAAATTTTTCTGTCTTAAATAACAGCACATTATCAATCTATTTATTAGTAGACCTACCGCAGATTATGTGCCGCAACCGCCATACAAGTCCCTGCGTAAGCTGTTACTATAGAAATGATACTGCTGCTATAGAAAATTAATCAACACCTTGTCCAGCAGTATTTCTGTATTAATGTGGTCGTATGTTTATCTGATTTTTTTTTGCTGAAAGATATATGGCCATGTCTTAACCTCCTGACAGAGGTATTTAAGATGAAATATCCTGGTACTAAGTAAAATGCCATTAATGCTTCGAAGTTTGGTGGTGTGTTGAGCATTTCCGTAGCAACGCGTGGCATTTTGATATAGGATTTAGATATAAATACATTATGTAATTTGAACTATAATTTAAACATATTTAATATATTTTAGGAGGGTAGTGCTGCAGGGTGTAGAGTCACCACCTCACAGCTCCAGGGTCCCCGGGTTTGACCCTGAGCTCATTATTGTCTGTGTGGTGTAGCACTTGTTCTCTCCATGTGTGTGTAGGTTTCTTCTGGGTTCACCGGTTTCCTCCCACCTTCCAAAAACATGCTGGTAGGTGCGTTGGTTGTGTGATACTGCCCCTAGGAGTGTGTGAATGAGTGTGTGAATGTGTGTGTGCATGGTGCCCTGCGAAGTATTGCCCAGTGTTCCCGGAACAGGCGCCGGATTTACAACCCTGACCAGGATAAAGTGATTTCTGAAGATGAATAAATGAATTATTTATTTTCTAAAAACATTTTAATGTTTTGGAACAGGAAGCGAGCTGCACTTGAGAAACTGTATTACTGAAAATCTACCAGCAGAGGGCGCCATGTACCCGTGTTTAATTGCACCGTTTTTTTTGTAATCGCTTGAACATATAAGCGCGCGCGCACACACACACACACACACACACACACACACACACATATATATATATATATATATATATATATATATATATATATATATATATATATGAACATATATACTGCTAGATGATAGAACATCTGGCTTTATAAATCTGTGTTAATATTTAACAGCTTCTTTTATCAATATGAAGGTTTTTTTTTATCTTCTAATGCAAGATGTTCAGTCAGCTGAACATCATTCACACTTTAGCGCTAAGACTAATTTTGTTTAGTCAGGTACTTTCCACCAATTCAAGGTCATTTTCCTTCATCAGGTATGTGTCAGTGGACACTGATGCCAGCATAAGAGGCAAATTAAATTCCTCTTTGAATTTAATGGGGAAGAAATATATATATATATATATACAAATTTGTAAATCACAGATGTAGGCCAGCCCAAGCAACCACAAGCTACAGCCTGTTTCTTACTTCAATCCTCCACAGCAGATGTCATAATTTTCTCTTTAAATTGATTTTGCATCATCTAAATAGCTCCAGTGAATAATGTAAATGGTTGTTAGAGTCCATCATCAGCATCATCATCATCAGCATCATCAGCATCAGCTGCTGTAGGTATTGTTATATTTATATCACCTTTACTGAAATAAAAGAAAGAAAAGAATGAAAAGTATAAACCATGTACAGCAAGTTATCATCAATTAACATTCTTAGAAAGCAAGGACGCTTCATGGGTTCTTCAAGGGCTCTCTGAATCGCTAACTTTATTCAAAGTCCATGTTTGGAACCCATACAGGAAACACTAGCTGTAGGATTCTGTACAGAGCCTTCAATAACAACTGAAGAACCCTGAAGTGTTGAAACTTTGTTTCTTAAAAGTGCTGGAAACTGCAGTGCAGCTTTTTTTCCCCCCAGTGTTTGTTGGTGAGAAAAAGAAATAAAAAAGTACAAGAAGAAATATGAAATGAAGAAAACAGTACATTCAAAACAAATCAAAGAAAGGGAAATAAAAAAAGAAAAGAAAAAATGATATAAGAGAGGGTTCTTTGAATAGTTAAAGGTCAGTGGAACTCTTTTCTGATAGGGAACCTCTCAGTTTTATCTTAAAGGGTTCTACATTAAACCTTTGTTTGCATAGAGTGCTGGAAACTGCAGTGCTGCTGCAGCTCATGTTTGCTGATGAGAACAATTAATAATAATAATAATAATAAATAAGTAACATTTAAAAATCAGTCAAATAATAAGAAAGAAAAAAATAAAAAGAAATGTGAAATATAAAGATATTAAATGCAAATTAGATCATTTTTATTTTTTTAAAAATAATAATAATACAATAAAATAAATGGTAAAAGGGTGTAAGAGAGGAGTATCCACTTAGTGTTTGCGTTAAAGCTACCAGTACCCGAAAGATTCATAAAAACCAAACCCCCTCCATCCGATAACTGCTCACACAGGGGGAGGAGAGAGAGAGAGAGAGACAGGGGGGAGTGATCGTATCTAAAGGCAGTGTGCAGTCTCAGCTCAGCGCATCTCTCCGCTCAGATTCCTGCTGCGCAAAAGCCTCTAAGCAACCAGCTTCACCTGTGATCAGCCTATCAGACAGGATCGGATCTGCGTGTTGCTGCAGGAGCGACATTAAGGAGAAAGAGACCTTTGGGAGAGATTTTGGGGGTCAGGATGCGGGACTCTGTGCTGCTGCTGCTGCTGCTGGTGGTGTTCGGGCTGCTTCAGGAGGCGCGCGCGCAGAAACTCTCCGAGATCACGGTGAGTCCAGCACGCGCGGGTGGTGAGGAGGAAGAGAGGAAGAGGATGATCACTGTTAGGAGAGGAAAGTGTGATAGTGCCAGAAAACAACAACAACAACAACTTCTTCTCTGAGTTAGTGCTTACTGTGTCAGAAAACTTCATGGTCATGGTGCTGATTCTGATGATGAGAACTTTGGAGCCAGGGGAGCATGCACAGATCACTAAAATAAAGAAAGGAATGTGCTACAATCTATAACCATAGCTATATCTGATTAGAGGTATTCATCATTCTTCCTGATGGTGGTGGTGGTGATGAATTTAAAGCCAGCGCACATGAACTTCACGTGAAATTTGCACACGTGGGCTTTTAGACACCTTATGTGCAGGTGTTTTTATTTTTCACTTTTTAAAAAATAATGATTCATTCTTTTTTTCTTTTCTTTTTTTTTCTTTCTTTTTTTTAACGTGTGACCTCATATAGTTCACGTGCTGTCAACATGTTAAAATGCACTTTCACCTGTTTTTCCAGATATTTCCATAATCACATGTGAAATGGCTGTGGTTTTCCCATAAAGGAAGAGTTCTTTGAATAGTTAAGGGTTATTATCGTCATAAAAGTGCATCTTTTGAACCCTATAGGGAAACACTCAGTTGTAGGATTATGTATAGAACCTTAAAGAACAACCGAAGAACCTTGAATGGTTCTAGATTTAACCTGAAAGTATGATCTGCTGTAAAATGCACCGCTGCTGAAGCTTACAGGGGAACGTCTTAATCCTGATGCTGAATCTGTTGATGAAAACGCTTGAGATAGTAATGACAGTCAGAATATTTATTCTTTTTTATTTTGCAAGAAAGCACACAGATCACTAAATAATTCAGAGATGCATGGAACAACGAGGAGACCTTTATTTTCTAAGAAAGATTTAGCATTCATGTTGATGTTGATGGTGGTGATGGCTTTAAAGACAGCAGACATGAGTATTACAGTGCTGGAAAACTTTACTAGAGGTTGATAGAGATGATGATGATGATGATGATCGTTGTTAGGACACAGAGGAAAGCACGATGAAGGAAAACTCGGTAACACTTTCTATGAAGGTCATACTGAAGTATGAACACATTCATAACACGTAATGCATTCATAAGGCATTGTTTTCTAGCTATCTTGATACCACGACAGTGATACTACAAAATTTCATAACTAATGAAAGACTTTGTCTACAACTAAACATTGTGCACTAGGCATACTTGGGCTGAATTTCAGTGCTATAAACACTGCTTATAATGCATTCTGTTAACAAATTTGTTAAATATTGACAGTTCATAAAGGTTAGGATAATTTTCATCATCCTCATCATCATCATTATACTGAAGAAAGCGTGATGTTGCTGGAAAGCTTAATTACAATGTGCGCATGGCATTTTTTCTCCTTTTTCACTTTTCCTCTGCCATTTTCACTCCAGATAATTATCAGGCCTGTGAAAGCGTAAAGGGATTTAAGCATCTATGCCTTAGCCTATTTCATATACAAAGGACATCTTTATTTGGTTGGAAAGTCAAATTAGAGATTTGCCTCCTCACAGCTCCTGAGGTCCGTCCGGTTACTATCTGTGTGTAGTTTCACATGTTCTCCCGTGTGGGTTTCCTCCAGGTTCTCAGGTTTCCTCCCACTTCCCAAAAACATGCATGTAGGTGGACTGGCTAAGATAAACTGCCTCTAGATGAGAATGAGTGTGTATATGGTGTCCTGCGATGGACTGGCATCCCATTCAGGGTGTATTCCTGCCTTGCGACCAGTGTTCCCGGGATAGATGCCGGATAAACCACCACCCTGACCAGGATGAAGATGAATGAATGAACGCAAAGTTATATTAGGGTGGATGCTGCTGCTGATGAAGCACTCATGCTATGGACATACTAAGTAATTATTTATTAATCAATATATTAATTTACTAGTGGAGTTTTATTGGATTGCAGTGGTTACAGCTTCTTCATTTCTAAGTCACAACATCAAATCTTTTTTTAACAGAGTGGTGATTGATGATCCTGAGGAAGTCATGGTTTTTAAATTGTCGACTGCATGTCAGAAATATAAAGTAAAACAACACATTTTTTGTCTAGTTAATAGTTCTTTGCAGCATATCCAGTAATGAAAGCATGAACGTTTCCTTTCACTGCTGAAAATTTCCGAGCATTTTAGAGTGGCTCAGAGTCTCAGAGTCTCGCTGTACTCTCGAGAAATGTTCATTGTGCAACTCCAGCCCAAGCTTATACTTTGGTCAGCTTGTGTTATTGTGAGGACGTTATTTTTAGGCCACTGAATCTGGCACGCACTCTGAGAACTGCTTGACCAGCCAAGATTTTTATGTAGGTGCTGAAAGTCAGGTTCGTTCGGAACGTCACTAGCTGGTGAGAAACCCAGAAAGCACCGAAAACATAAAGATTTGACCTGTTTATTAAAAAAAAAAAAAGTCAAATCTTTCTCTGTGTAACGTAGCACATGCTGAATCACAGGTGCACTATCAGTACATATCCTCCTGACGCCAGGACTTGGCACAGCCTGGTGTACCTGTCCACTGCCTGGAACAGTGTGAGATTCACAGTCCTGCCAAATATGTAACAGCTTCTGCGGCCAGCGGCGTGTGTACACACACACACCCAGCCTGGTGACTGCGGGAAGCCGCTCTTCATTACCCTGTAGCCACCCGAGACAGGCCTATGGGAGCAAGGAGCAGGAACAGAGCTGGCTTTGATAGAGAAGCTAGCCTGAGCACTTATGGGAAACCAATACTCTGTGCGTGCCAGCGAGCTTAAACATGTCAGTGGAGGAATAGGAAATAGCCCACTTTATAATCCATAAATGTTGGTAAGCAGTCAATGTTTGTGTCTGTTTGACAGGCTTTGAGATATAATATGTGCCTTAGTCTGAAAAAAGCTGTAATTTTTACCTTATGGTCTTATTTTGGTCTTTAAACGTAACTAGCATTAAAATTTTAGACCACAGAATTGGGTAGATTTCAAGTCAATCTTGGGCTTATCTCTGTTTTCCATCTAATTCTGGTTCTGTCAGCTCTGTACAAACGTGTGTGTTGAATGTTCTTCTACAGCCAATCAGCGGTTTTGGTGTGGTTTTGCGTCTTGGGAGATTGGGAAAGGGGGCATTGCTGGTACTGAGTGTGTCTAACTGGCGCTGATATGGGTTGTTAGCACCATGGCCAGAGATACAGTGGCTGTCAATGTCTAGCCCCCCCAACCCCCGCTGGCATCTACTTCCCCGCTAGTCTGCGCCAGGCCAGCTATCCATGAATCAAGGGCCTTTGGCAATTTGGTCTCAAGGGCATCTACAGGACTGCACATATTTGCTGGGTAAAAGTACAAATCGACCCAAAAGTCAGATAGGAGAGGGAGAAAATAAACTGCTGAGTTCCTGCAGGTTTTTTGGTACACACTTCGCACACTTCACAGTCTGCGCCAGGGAAAGCCAATTTCACAGTAATAAAGTAGAATTGGTTTCTTAAGTCGTCCTGTTTTAACAGCACAGATCCTCTTACAGGTTGGACTGGAGACAGCACTCTGGAAGAAATATCAACCAAGTTGCTTCAAGCTATCCACGACTCTGATTTTGTTCAGAGTAGACACAGAATGTAATGCTAATCACATGACCTCCTTTCAACTTTAACCAACTGGCTTGGTGCATGTTGATTTACCCTTTATGCTCTCAGAAAAAGTACTTAACCATACCCTTCCTTGTCACTGGGGTTTAATTCTCAGGTGTGAATCTTTTGTAAAGTTTGTTCCTTGTACCTAGTGTGTAGTGTGGTAAACTTTTAAATTATTTAAGGTGGGCACAGATTCAAATCAGAAACCATTCGAATCAGAAAGTTAAAATCTCGACACTGCCACAGCCATCTGTGGCCAGGAGCCCTAGAGAGCAAAACTGGCCATGCACTCTAGTTGAGGGGGATGGCATTCTCTCTCCTATCAGTCACAGTGTGAGCTCATGTATGCAGAAGAGGGTAGATAGCACTTTCCTCCGAGTGTGTTACACTGCCATGTGACAAAGCATATGCACTAGTTCGAAAAGATACAGAGGTTGGCTTCACGTGTCTCAGAGGAAGCTGCCATGGGATTGGGGAGCGCTGGATAGTGGGTGGGAATTGACAAATGACCAGTTTGGGCAGAAAGTTAAGGAAAGGTGTACCCTTGAGGTTACCACCCCAGCAACAAAAAAGGTACAGATTAGTACCCTTTTTCTGAGAGTGTTCCATTTGTTAATTACCTTGCTAGTGTGATATCAAACCAGCACAACTGCAAAAATATGCACATGTATGAGCATGTGTGTAAATGAGAATGCAGAGGAATGCGTGGTGTCAGCCGGGGAGCTGTGTGATTTAGGGGTTAGATCTGCCGCTGCTGCCCCAGCCTCATTATTTGCTGGCCATGCAGAGATACCTCACGACCAAATGTTAACAAATAGCTTTGAGTAGTTAACCACGCTCCCTACTTGCAACCAGGAATGTGGGAGGCAGCGTTGCATTGTGCAGACACACACACTGCATTCTTGCACGTGCCTGCACACACACATACATTCACACTCAGACACTGATTACTCTGGCTTACCAGACATTTAGTGCATCTCATATCTTCAGACCTTTAGTTCTTGCCAATTCCTTGTTGTATATGTAAGAAATAAAACACATGGGTGGTTGCTGTTATAAGAAAAAAAAATCAACGACGGGGTGGTGTGTTGCAGCCTGACTCAAAGCAGAGTTACTGATACCACATTTAACGTTATGGAAGATCTATGAAACAAGTTAGTTCCTGTTATCACTTACAATATAGCAGCTATAAACAGTCGTTCCCTCACCAGCCTGTGTTCTTTCTCTCTTTCTCTTGAGGTTGATAAGCCAAAAAAAATATCATGTTATCCAGAAAGGACAGAAACTGGAGACTCCTTCCGTAGATGCTAAATACTTTAGAAAAGATAGCGTTTAAAATGAGCTTATTAATACAGCAGCAATACTGTCAGACCTGCTGTTAAAGAAAATGAATCAACACCTTCTGACCAATCAGAATCTAGAATTAAACCATGCCACTGCCAGAACTTTGTTATCGCCTGTCTTCAGACACAAAGACGCTAATTCGCCCTCTGATGAACACGTCACATTATCCATTGTAAGACCGGCCCACTACAACTTATGACCAAAGAATTCTTTTACAATGTGAGATTTTTGTCAGTAAAATTAGACAGAAGATTATACAGCCTAAAACTGGCTTAAGATGCTTGAGTGAGTGATTGTGAATATACAGATTGCACAGTCATGGCTTGCTATTTGCATATAGGAAATATATAATTATATATTTATATGTCTACCTGGTACAGTGTAGGACTGGAAGAGAGCTGGTATTCAGCCCAGGATTGCCCATCACTACACTGCTATCCATTTGTTTTCACTAGTTTCATCCTTTTCCATGGTGTTAAACTGGTGTTGATAGCTGCCTCTTCATGCTACGAACACTATTTTTGCTGCAGTGTTTCTGCCATTGAAATCCAAGTCCACACATTTCACCACATTTCCACATTGAACTAATATTTTGTGCAGTGTGACTCAAACTTGGGAAGGAGAACAGCTCTAGTATATTTTTCTAACTTGTAGACAGACGTATCAGTGTTATTCTTGTTTTAAAAAGTCACAGAGAATGGATGTTGTTTTGTTTAGACGGAATAGTCTGCGTGAGACACAGTATGTGGTATTGTTCCAATCACAAGGTTGGTATTTGATAGAGCTTCTAGTTCTGAATGTCTTCTTGGTTTGGATTTGAGCAGCTAATGTATGCAAATGCTTTCATCCATGTGTGATTTTTTTTTAACCCATTCAAACGACTTGTTCTTTTTGCATATATCTGATAAAATCTGAGTACAGCTATTCCGATTCGTTCAGATTAGAAAAAAAATAGACAGAAATGCACTTGTGAAATGCACCTGCACAGACAAAAGAAATTGTCCATTCTCCCGCTCTTTTCTTTATCCTTACATCTTTTGCACAGCAATTAAACACTTTTCCCCTTTAATAGCCTGGTTAAAAGCTGTCACTTTCTTCCTTTTCCAACAAGCTGGGGACTAATGAGTTCCCACCCAATCCCAGGAAGCTTGCAATAGAAGTGCTTCACACATCCATACCAGCCCTGTTGCTTTCCACCAGTGGCCCCCATTGACCCCTCACAGTTGGGGTGTTAGGGGCAAAAAGAGCGGGGCCCAGGGCCCCTCTGGGGCAAGAAGAGGAGGGGTACCCGGGACCTCTTGTTCTTACCCGGGCTGTAACACTGCACAATGTGCTCTCTGCTGGAAGCTGGCCTCCACAACGCAGCTTTTCAGTCCCACAATGCTTCACTGCATTGAGGGGGGTAATAGGATTTGGGGTTTACTACGCTGGTGGGTCCCTGAGAAAGAAATGTATTTAAAAATTACTTGCATGCAGTCCTGCTCTCCCACACATCCCTTAAAACTCTCTGTTCATAATTTTCATTTCTATAGCCTAGCTCTGGGACAATTTAGCTTTAGGTTGAAAGAATAGGAGAATGAATAACAAAGCAAGAAGGAATGAAAGGAAATGCAGAAGGCAAGGATTGGAAAGGCACTAATTTCATAATAAGCAGTTCTTTCTGTCTCATTTTGTTTGGCTATGTGCCGGAGAGGACAATACTAAATCATTAAGGAAACAGGAGAAATTGTCAAAAGCTATATATCAATGTCAACTACCCATTCCTCTGTTACTCACACACACTTAATGATAGAAGCTAAAAACATTCATCAAGATGGGTTACCTCACACTCAGGCAAAGAAATAGGTCTATTCAAACATACTGTTTGATGAGTATGAATCACACTGAGACTATAGTGATCCTTCAATCTATTCACTTAAACACTCCATTCATCTGCTCTTCCTGTGCTCTTGTTCGCACTGAATGCATTGTATTAGTCTTGCAGAAAAAGCCGAACTCTGGCCTTTCAGAGCTGTCGAGCTAACCGCAAACGATCTGCATTGTATTACCTCTCTTTTTCGGACCAGTTTGGTGTCATCTGTTTGCCATTCTCTTCGTCTGTGGCCCGTCTGTTTGCTATGATATCCAGTTTGTCCATGCTGGGAGGTAGCAGCGGTTGTCCATTTGTCCTTTTTCTTTCCATTTGGGGCACTTGCGACCAGCTGTTAAAACTGGAAAATGACAGTGTTTGACAGTCGTAGTGGGTGACTGGAGAATCCCACAGGGCTTGTGAATGGTTTCACATCGTAGTCTTGGGCTGGACTTTACTGTCCCCTTTTGTTTCCGGATTGGCTATTTTCAATTGGCTGAACTCTGTGGTGGCCGAAACTGTGAGTTTTATTATCGCTGTTTTAAAAAACATAGCAGTTGGTCCTGGCTGACATTCCCTCCCAGATCAGCTGTTGATCTGAGATGACGAGCTTGAGACAGTTAACCCTCATGTCCTGTGGCAGCATGACAAAACGCTTGACATGGTGAAATTTTGTCATTTTATACTATATAAAGTTGTAAAACTATAGACTTTGTTGAAATATGTTTGATTTTTGCGTATATCTTAAAGGCGCAGGTGCATGGTGGATGTTTGGACACTGTGTGTCTGATTACAAACTGAATTGATTTGCCTTATGTCCATTTCACTATAGAATGTATCTCTACAACAACTTGACCAAAGTGTGAGATTCACATGTACATGTAGTTAGTGAGGTTTAAGACATCTTTATGCAGACTGACTGTTTTTACCACTGCGTTTGTTACACTGGGTCCTTATATATATATATACAGAAAAAATAAATTGTTTGACTATTTGGCTACTGCCCAAATTCCGTCTGTTATACATATGTTTGTTTCATTTTTTCTCATTTTTTGGAATATTTATATCATAATCTGTATCAGATATATAGCCAAAGGCTGCTGGTTTTACAGAAATGTATTTGCAAAAATCATAATATGCCTCACAGCTCCTCCTCCACTAGGTAGATTGGCCCCAGGTGTGATATACATTGCCCGGAGTGTGTGAATCAGTGTGTGAGAGGGTGTGTGTGTGATATACATACGATACATTTTACAGACAATTAACATGTGACAAATGTGGCATGATCTCATTTAACTTTTAATTTTCTCAATTAATTTACTTTTTAAAAAATCATACGTTAACTGATCATATAAAGTGATTGAAGTAAATATTTAAAATGAATTTATATTACAGTTGTAACATCAAATGTCACAATGAAGGTACAAATGATTTTTAAAGAACATTTCATCTTTGTTTTACATGCATTAAATTTATCTCCTTATTATTTCATTAAGCCAAGCTCATAAAGTTTAATGTTGAAAAAATAAGCATTTTAGTGTTGTTCCTCTTTCAGTAATCATTTTTAAAACGATCATTTTCAGGATCAGAATATAAGGGCCTTGTCCCGATTTCGCACCGGCGCAAACTCAAGCTGGTGCCTGACAACTCCTTCCAGCCTCCCGCCGAGACATCTGACAGCACAGCCACGAAAGACAGAGTGAACAGGGCACGAGGGCACAGCTGCAGAGAGATAGACGGGGGGGGAGGAAGAGAGAGGAAGACAGGACGAGTGCAAACGGGGGAGAAGGGTGAGGGGCCTCACTGACCTCAGACTGTGGGACACTGTCAGTCAGGAGCTGGAAGCACACAGACCCCAAACAGCACTCGCAAAAAAGGAGACGCTTTCATGCACGAGTTAATATTCATTCGTTCCGAAATGGATGAAATAAAGCACAAAAAAAGGAGTAGATGGGGGGCAGAGGGGTGATTGAATTGAGAAGAACTATTGTTCTTTTATTGCCTGGTTTATATTCGGATGAAGCGGAAAAAATGAAAGAAAGGACAGAGAGTTCACGCTGGCCACTTATACACATGAAAGAGAAATTAGTGAGGCGTTTTTTTTTTTTTTTTTTGGTAAAAACCTCTGGTTTCAGTGGATCTAAACCAGCCTCATCCCATACATTCATCACACACACTCATGATGATATCCACTAATACACACACACACACACACACTCTTATGCTCTTCTCTTACATAAATCCATGTGAGATTTATGGTCAGATATGACAGAGGAGCTGACTCCCTTCGCCATGGGGCAACTATTCCCTAAACCCTCTTAGTCACCCCTCTGCCAGGTGCAAAGATCTTTAAAACACACACACACACACACACACATGCTCATTTGTAAGCTGTCATGTAGAGCTAATTTTCTGGATGGGCAATGATTTACCCGACAAAGTGTCTGTTTCCTTTCCTCTTTTCTGATTTACGACTGAGGCGTGGTCCTGCGGCCTTTGAGGCCTTTGAGGCTCTGAGGCTTTGTGGTGAAGAATTAGCGGTAAAGAGTGAGTCATTTATTTAAAAAAAAAAGAGAGATACTGAAAAGCTCGGCTTGTGGTTTTTTTGCCATGTATATTCACAAATCTCTCTCGCATAAACCCCACACCTGTTGACTCAACAGAGCGTGAGCACTTCATGCCCACTCTTGAATAATTTGCATGAAATGTTACACTGGCTAAACAAAGAGTAGACAAGTTTAGAACAGGGTTGTTGAATGTTTGTGTGAGTGTGTGTGTGTGTGTGAGAGAGAGAGAGAGAGAGAGAGAGAGAGAGAGAGAGACAGAAAACAAGAGCAAGACAAATGAGGATGAAATGAAAGATCTTCAACACTGCCCCACAAATGTCAACAGCCAGACTTCTCTTTTCATCTCATATATACACAGATATATAAACATGTTTTTTGTGTGTGTGTGTGTGTGTGTGTGTGAGGCAGTGCACAGGTGTGAGACTGACAGACAGACAAAAGCATCACATGTGACCCTCTTTGAATGTCTTGTCTTCGCTTCCCAGGCAAGACAAGGCAGCGAATGGATCTGTGAGTGGCAGCACACACTGTGTGGATGTTACTTTTATTCAGGATTTGAATAAGCGATTCATTGCATGAAAGGTCGAATTGGAGGTGGTAGTGAAGACACAACAATCGAGGAACACATGCAGTTTGACGAGGGCTAAAAAAAATTAAGCATTATTATTGTGAAACCATTAGTGCCTTAGAATGGGATCTCATTATAGGCATAAAAGTATCACAGTCATTGAAAAAAAGGTAAGTAGCACCATCCGTGATAGCTATATTTTTATGTCAAACATTTCATGCTGTGACTCTACTGCAAATCTGGGCTCGATGTTAGACAACTCTTTCGTTCAAACCAAAAAAAAATTACACTTCTGCTATTTCTCCCTTTATGCGATTTGTACTTTGTACATTGATTTGGACAATGGGCCTCATTTATCAATCTTTTAGTAAAGTTGTATGGAAATGTTTGCGTAATCTAAAAAAATTCCTCAGGATTTACAAACATTTTGGAAACGCTGATTTTCTTCATACTTGTGTGCGTATTTTAACGAAAGCCGATCATCTGTAAATTACCAGAGCATGGCAAAGCTGATTTGCATTTGGTGACCCCCACAAAACTCCTTAAAAGGTAAAGCTTACAGCGCTAAAATGACAAGTGTGTGATAAAAAAAGTCTTTCTCAGAGGAAGAATCCGAAGTTATTTAGACTCACGTCTATGCCAATAAAAATGTATATTATTTAACAGCCGCTTGAAAAGGCCAAAATCTAAAGCCAAATTAGAGAAAAGGTGAAAATGAGGTGAAAAGAAAACGGAAATGAAAATCAAATACATCATGCAGAGAAACTTCTATTTTTAAAATTCAAAGAAAATTGTCTTGACCAGAAATTTCTGGAACACCAATGTGCCCTCCCCAACCAGCTTGTGGAAAAGCAGAAGGGTGTGTAGAGCCCCAGCCTGTTCATACCTGTCATAAATACCCCTGGTGTGTTTCAAGGCATGACAAGCTCTGCTCCCGTGTCATTTTGTTTTGAGTTCACTCCATGTGCTTTTGTTTATGTTTGGTCGTGTCTCAGCCCCTGTCCTGGCACTGGGTGTTATTACCCTATTGTGTTCACCTGTTCCGTGTTTCAGTTTGGTTATTTCTGCCCTGTTGTTTCTGTTCCTTCTTATGCACTTGTCTCATAAGTCGAAGCCTTGTTTTCCTAATTCCTGATGTATGGATTATCCCTGTTTGATGCTCTGTGCCTATGATTTGATCCACGAAGTTTACGCACACCGAGTTTATGCACGACCAATGGTGGTACTGTTGTTCTTGGTTCCAGAAAAGTTCAAAATTATCCACTTGTAAGCCAAAAATTATTTTGATGTATTTTTTCCTTGAAAGAGTTGATAGGTCCTCTTGTACCTATCAATATTTTTTTTTTGTATCTAATTTCTATGAAGTGCTAGAAAAACAAAACCTATCATACTGTCCTTACATGCATCTAAAATCGTCTATGTATATATGGCTTTTTGTATCGTATTCAAACCTGAGTACATTGAGAACACATGCTGAAAATAGAAGAGTCGTAACACGTTTAATAGGACAAGTCGTAACACATGACAAAAACATACAGTATCTGCAACCAATTTTGTCCAACACTGCTGACAATGCAGCGAAAAGACAAACCACAAAAATTTGCAATGCCAAACCAGGCCTTACTTGCCTTATTTACTGCCACAATAGATCTCTTTGTCCTTTTGTTAGAACCAACGATGTTTTCAGATATCCTGCCAGCTCAGATGTTCATTTACATGTATTTATTTGGCTGATGCTTTTATCCAACAAGTGAGGCAAAATATAATAAGAGCTGGTAAAAGAGCTGACAGTGATGTAAGCACCGCAAGGATGGGTTTCCACTGACTGACCAGAAACAAGTGCAAGATAGTTGTAGCAAGAACAAAGAGAGCCACAACTTTACACAGGATGCACACCAACACACGCACATAGTAAAGCCACAATAAAGAGCCACAACAATAATAAGGACTAGCACATACATCACACATATATCAAGTAATAAACTTATACATTTCTGCCTGCTTGACTCTCAAATTAAACTATACCAGTTTAACATATGATCTGAAGCTTATTTATAATAAATAAAACTGTTTCTTCATATATCAGCACTGTTTTGAAAGCTAATCAGAGTTTTAGTTTATAACCTGCATCTTGTCTCTGCTTACGCTTCTTTCTTCTCAAAGCCTACTACAGATTCGCTAATGCAAATTGTGTCCTGGACTCAAAATTCAGAAATTTCTGAATTCCCAATAGCTTCTTAATTCTAACTCACTCCAAACATTTATTCTGTTACTCTATATTATTGACTTCATGTTTTTATTTCCTGTTGTGGCTTCACTGTGCTGTTTGAGCTGTTTGGGTTTGGGCAGTTTTCCAGTGAAGCTCAGCAAGATCAGATCTTTCCGAGACAGTTTGGATAAGTCGCCACTCCAAGTGATTTTTCCGAAGGGCAGTCTAAATCACCCTTTTGCGTAGCATTGACTGGATAGCCGTTCAAAGTGAAATGAAATGAAATTTTTAGGTTTGTAAAACTGTCTCTCTTTTTCTGTGCCCCCTCCTGCAGTTCCTACGAGTTGACCAGGATAAGGAGTGTAACATGGATTGCTCCAGTGCTCCACGCAAGCCTCTGTGTGCGTCTGATGGACGAACCTTCGCCTCACGTTGTGAGTTCCAGCGCGCCAAGTGCCGTGACCCCCAGCTGGAAGTCATGCGAGGCTCATGCAAAGGTCAGAGTTCATCAGCCATGCTTGAGTAACATAGACTGTGTATAGGTGAGAGGAAAGAAAATCTTAATTTGCATTGGTAGTATGTTAATAAATTGAGAAGTTCTTGGTAGAGGAACCTTGGATCCTGCTTACAAGTCTTGATCTTGATATTTAAAAAAGCAACTTTATTGATATTGGGGTGTAATGGGTTGGTTTTCATTACCCAGCAAGGTCAAAGGTCAAACGAATCACAAACCCCCTTATTGTGTTGGGATCCCTAGGGAGGATTTTGTCAACCTCTAAACCATGCTTGCGTCTCTTCTCTCTTCTCAATGACCTCTTTCACTCCTCTATTTTCTTGATGTCTGTCTCTCTATCACTTCCTTCCCTGTCAACCAGTATAAGAGTGAGGGAAGCACAAAAGGAGTGGAAAAACAGACATCATGAGCATTATAGTCATGAGGTGTCCCAAGAATAATCATTATTTATAACTGTCAAGGCTATATGGTATTTTCGACCAGATCTGTTTCTTTAGAAAGTCCTCCAGTCTTGTAGAGAAAAAGGGTGTAATTTTATTCATCCCTTGGTATGCATATCAGGATATATTAATAACATTTAAGTCAAATAACAGCATTAATCCAAAGGGAGGAAAATTGTGGTAAGCCAGTTTTACAAGCGAGATGGCCTCTTTTTTAGAGTAAAAAAAATAAATGCATTAAGGATCACAACATGCTCTCGATTCTCCAAAATATGTGGACAGCCATAAAAATCATATTGTGTGTAGCTCCCGTGCTGGGACATTTTAATCTTCCGTACCCAGACTGTATGATTCAGGCCTCCCATCCGTCACTCTTTCCAGCCCTTTCTCATCCTCGCTGAAGACATTATTTGTGTTTTTTCCATACAGGAAAAACTTTGCAGCGTCCTTCTTTTCTTCTCATCTTGGTCAACCTTTTCCACTATCCCTCTATTCATCCATCCAGCCATCCATCTTTAATGAGTGCCATGCTTGGACAGAAACAAAACAGAGCATGCTGGATTTCTCGTAGTGTTTTTTTTTTTCTTGTTAGCTGTTCATCTGTTTGCTCCGTGTACTACGTCTCTCTGTTTCTGTTACCTTATTCCAACCATATATCCATCCATCCAGGACGTATGCCCCACTCGACATGCCTTATCGCTGGGGTGGAACCCTCCAGCATACACCTTTTGCACCTTTACTTTAAAAAAAGTGCATGTAGTGTACCTTTAAACGTACAGTGAGGTGAGAGAGCAGATGGAGTAACAAAATCTAATAAATGAAACTTACACAATCAACTTTATTAAAAATTACGTCTGGTTAAAATGAGTGGTGTTGTAGCTTTTCTAACTTTCTCATTAGAAGGAAAGGGATCAGGTTGAATGGAGTTATGTAAGGAAGAAAACATGTCAGGGGTGCTGTTATAGGAAAGTAATCAACGATATTGTGGTGGGATGCAGATCTATGCAAAGAGGAGTTACTCTTACCAGTCCGAAGTTGATTATTTTCCAATAACAGCATGTCATTAATAACAGCATGTCCGAAGTGCTTTATTCCACTTATACCACAGCAAATTTGACAAACACTAAATATTTTTATTTATTAAGGAAAGACGTATCATAATTTTTATCCATTTATAGTTCTTCACCACACCATACTTGGACAGCCTGAAACAAAGACAGTGCATGCAGAAATTTCTCCGGTTTTTCAAGCTCTCATTCTTCATCTCCTTCTCTCTGTCCGACTCTCTATGCGCTTCACCATTTGCATTAACTGCTCTCTTGCGCTATCCATCTTTCTTTTTCCCCATCTGTCTTTTTCTCATTCTTTTGCTCTAGCAGACTGGGCAGTGTGTCCCACGCACGAGGTGCCACCTCACCAGTCTGGGGCACTGGGATTACAGCATTGCGCAGTGGAGAAAGTGAGCGTGTGTCATTGCTGAAATTGAATTCTGAGGCACGCTGGTGGAGCTTCAGTTTGTGGCTTCATATGTCGCTGCCAGCACTGAGAGAGTCCACTCACTCGGTCCAGGGGGAGTGTGATGAAGTGTGTGTGTGTGTGTGAGTGTGTGTGTGTGGGTGGGTGGGTGCGTGGGTTCTCTGTTGATGAGTCTAGTGAAAGAAGACTGTTGTTGCTTTTCCCAGTCACGCATACATCTCCTACATCTGTAACCTCTACTCTCTCTCGCATTCTCTCACTAACACACACTTGCACACTTCATTACATACTGAATATGAATTGTCCTTTTTTTTCCTATATTCATATCCATAATTTCCCTAAACTCCGGGAAATTAAAAAAAAAAGCTTTTACCACATTAGTGGCACTGGTGAACCTAAAGAATGTATCCAGCTTCTTAAATACCCCTTTCTCCCCTCTTTTGTGTGATTGCTGCAAAATGGATCAGACTAATAGGATTTGCAGAATCTCATTTTACTGTGTAGCGATTTAGGTGAATGATGAAGTGGACTTGGAGAAGTGGATTTCATGCAGTGATTGTGGGTGCTCTCATTTTCCTTGCGAATAAAGATGTGTAGCAAGCAGCATAGACACAATAATACTGATAAACCTGAGTAAAAAATAATCCATCAAATAAACCAGACACACTAGAGGTGAGATGCAATGACACTATCTGTTTAGTGCTCCAAATATTTGTATCTGTATCTGAATTTAATACAAAGTAGGTGTGGCTTAATTCCCCACCGCCTTTATTTCTCCCCAATTTGGTCACCTGCCAATTCCCGCCCATGACCCAGCTCTCCCAAATCATCATCTTTTCAAATTGCTGCTTATGCAGCATCACAGGGCAGCTGAACACATTCAGAGGAAAGCGCTATCAACCCTCTTCCACATACATGGACTCACCAACACCCACATATGACATGAGAGTACACCTTTCCTCTGTGGCATGAACAGGATTTGAACTCACCGTCTCACAATGATTGGGCCTGCCTGCAATACTTTCTGTTTCTTTAAATTTAATTGGTTCTATTTCCTAAAATATAAACTACCACACATTAATGACGCCTGCATTCACATTAAGGATGCAAATAATGCCTGCCTGTATGAACATGCAACTTTTTTTGTTGTGTCCCACCAGATCACAGTCTTGATGCACATCTTCGTTCTCAACTAGATGCTCTGTGAATGTTTCTGAATTATTATAAATGAATAATACGCATCCTATTCGTATCTGCATATGTATACGTTTAGAACACATTATCTGCACAATCCAAATAATGTATTCGCATTCGGTTACACACATTATAACTTATAACGCTATGATGATATAATACAATGGATTTAGTGTCCAATCGAATCCACTGACATAATTTTCATACTTAATGTGAAGGTTTTTTTCTGTTTTCATGCAAAGTCGAGTATCTTAGTTAGCTTGGTATGTATTCAGAGCTCTGACACAATATTGGTTCGGTGCATTGTAAATTTATTATAATAAAATTATGTGTAGTTTAGTTCTATACCTCCTTTCATTTTGGCTTATTTTTTAAGAAGGGTGCCAATAATTTTTCAGTTGACTATATATACCTGTGTTGCTGCTTTAGATACATCGAGGTGCATGGCTGAGAAGAAGTACACAGAGCAGCAGGCCAAGAAACTTTTCCCACAGGTGTTCGTTCCTGTGTGTAACCCGGACGGCACTTACAGCGAGGTGAGAGAACTGACGGATTTGAAACTTCACGAACACTTGCACAAGAAACTTTATGAAAAAGTGACCTAAGGAATAAAACACGATGGTGTGTGCTGTTATAGAAGATTTTGTAGAAAATCTGACCAATCTGAACCGAGATTCGAGCAGCTCTGTGGTATAAAAATTGTTCATATTAAAAATAACAGGTTCATGTAACAGTAATACTCCTGCCAGTAATTATATAGTGGAATGAGTTTATTAGTGAGTACGCTGATGTGTCTGTGTTACGGCCTTTTCTTTGTGGTCTGATTTTCAGATTCATTTTATGTCATAACACTCAGACTACCTCAGATACCATAATAGCTGCATGACTGTGAAAAATGCTGAATGCAACCCTCTTGAGCTTTTGCATGGCCAAAAATTTCGAAAAGCCAGAGAATGGGTCCAACAATAAGAAAAATGATCTTGTTAGCTTCCGAGTTAACAAGCTCAGCTTTCTCAGCTAAGTCTCTCTCTCTTTCTCTCTCTCTCTCTCTCTGTCTTTCAGGTCCAATGCCACAGCTTCACTGGCTACTGCTGGTGTGTAACGCCCAATGGCAGGCCTATCAGTGGCACAGCGGTAGCAAATAAGAAGCCTCGGTGCCAGGGTAAGGCTCATTAGCTCAGGTTTTTTTTAACTGCAAAATGCATTTTTCACTCCATGTGAAAAAAACCTAGAGGCATATAGGCTAAATACTGAAGTTTCTGGGGATTCGGATGTTTTAGATGCAGAAAGGAAAACTAAAAAATACACCTACCCAGCTGCACTGCGTCAACTGACTTTATATTAATATATCATTATAAAGTTATTGCCCAGTAGTAACAGGGTTGGGATTATGAATGCCTTGACAACGTGCTAAATGAAGTTTATGTGTACTCATATGAACTCTAAATAGTCCGCTTTGACAACTTAACAAGCATGAGACAGAGCTGTCAGAGCTGCCAACTGAAAAGTCGTCTGAACACTCTGACACACCAAGCTAGTTTTAAAAGAACAAAGCCAACTGAAAAAGGCTAACGATCGCCTCCCATTGCAGTAGAACACAAAGTGAAGACGACAGCTGAAGGTTGTCATGCATGTACGTTCTGCGCTGGCAAAAATGGAAATAACTCCAGGAGGAGCAGTAGTCTGTATTCTTAATCAAGAATAGAAACTGGAAGACCCAGTATTATGGAAAAAAAGGCTGTGTTCCCTACATCCTAAATTGCACATTACTATACTAAATAGTCAGAATATTACACCACCTACCATTATCTGCCATACTATTTAGACACACTATTTAGGCCATCATTTGCTAAAGGTTTGCACTTGTACAAATATGAATGTACTTGGTAACACCTGCAAGAAAGTACAAAATAACATGGTGTATAAAGGAAAAGTCCACCCTGAAACACATTAAATATGTTTATATTGAAATATTTGAGATGTCACTAGTGATTTTTGGTGCTAGTTTGTTTGTAGGTCCTGTATTTTCATTATTTCCATGAGAAGTTAGTGGTTGTCTGCCACTCTGACATCACACAGGGGGACATTTGTTGCTGCTACTGCAGTTCCAATGGCGTTGAAAAAAATTAAACAACCTTTTTTTCCCACTCACCAATTTTTCAGCAACATATTAAGTGAAATCCAATGCAGAAGTAGTGAAGCTTGTTGTTGCAAATGCTGAGATGACTAGTATGATGGTGTTGATGGCAGTATTAGCATGAAAGTGTTGGAAGCTGATCTGTTTGACGAGAGTGCACAGATGAATAGGTGAGAGCACTGGACAGACTAAAGGATTAAAGCACTGCTGCATCACTCTGTTTAGTTAGAGATGAAATGAGGTCTAATTGAACAGCAATACACTATAGTGTAGATAGTACAGAACTTGTACTCAATGTAAACATAATCATTTAAGACTGAGAGAAGATTGAGAAATGTAAAAGGGCATGATTGCCAAAGCATGCCGAATGCCAGATGAATATTACAGATCGAAGAGTACATATACACACAACCGAATTCTTCAACAGAAACTGGTGTGAATAATTAGAGTACATGAGTACATTCTGTGATGTTGATCGCTGACAGGTTTTGAGTCGTGTATGCCAGCGTGACACATTAAAGTTTCAACAGGAATCGGTGAGTCGCTTTGGTCTTGCAGCCATGAGCCATGTGAGAATGAATGCATGCGTCTTGGATCTCTCACTCAACCTGTTAGCATTAAAGCAGCCTCGTTTTCGAACACGGTTAGAAAGAAACTTTTAATCCTCCCGAGGTCTAGCCTCACGCAGCCTGCCAAAACTATCACATAACCAAAGCCACCTGCCTTCCTCTCAGCTGCCTGCGCCGGAGCGGATTCAGACGGGGACGGAGTGTCCCCTGATGACTGCTAGAACAATCCACATACTTAGCTTTTATGTGACTGTGGCGGCCAATTAGATAACTATTTTAATTGCACATGCAAGGGCTTAATCAATACAACATTGTGGAACTTTTTGGGGGAAAAGAAACAGCTGCTTGTTTGGGAAAAGAGCAGGACACTTTCCAACACAGCTCCAGGGTGGTGTTATTATGTTGTCCTGCAGTCTTCCAAACATGCCTGTACATCCCACAGAGCCTTGAGACATGATTTGGAAGATGAGCTGCTTTCTGATTATTAAATGCAACCAGGTGTACAATTCACTGTGCTTTGGTGTGCTGTTTTTTCATTAGTAGAGCTCATTCTATGGATTTGCGCCATAATTTAATTCTCTTATTCTTATATGACTTGCTAACATAAGGATTGTAATGTGGTGACATGTTTTCAGGCTCCAAGCATGAGAAGGTCACTCCTCGAGAGCCAGGAAAAGCAGGTACATACCTACAGAATGTAAACATACATCCTTAGACACACTGTTTTTTTACACTGTATGTATGTATGTATGTATGTGCTGTATGTGTATACATTTGTTATGCATTACGTATTCACTTTACCCTACAGTTACACTTCTTCTGTCTTTCTTTCTTACATATATTGGATCGTACCCTCTCACTTAAGTGTCCACTATTCAACTCTATAATGTTGGTCATGAAGAAAATCAAGACATTTATTAATACATCTCATTTTACAGCGGACTGAAATAGCAGCATTTAACTCATCTACCTCAGGCTGGCTTTTCAGCCACATCACCATTTTTTTCTTCTCCAGATTAAGAGCCTTCAAATGTTCTTTACTAAATAAATTAACTTTCCTTCCAGTCCTTTTCAGAGGCAGAGATGCCGTCTTGGCCCATTTCACTCTTTCCCCATTTCTGTTTCAGTCTCTTTCCCTCACAGTGGGATTAATAATTTATTTTTGCTGTGGAGTTGTACTTTCCTACATGAGATGACACTTATTATGCCCAGGAGGGAAATTTATTTGTTATGGCAGCTTGGATTTAAAATAGTGTCTAGATACTGAGACAGTAAAACAGGGCCATATTCATAGTTGAGTTCTGCACACATAGTGAGGATTTAATACTGAAATTCAGACCTCAGACATAACTACAGCCTCAGTGCTAATCAGACGGTCAAGTGAGAGTCACACACATGTGGTGGTGTTTGAGTAAAACAGAGGTGTGTCTCAGTTATGCTCAGTTCTGACCATGGACCTAAGTACATTTTTCGTCTGCAATATTGACTGGAGTGACAAGCAGTCCAGCATCACTGTCTGACAATTTCATTTCATCACAATATACCACACTGAAATTTATGCTTTGGGCTGTGACCCCCATCTCAGGCACTTCTATAAAAGAAAAATCTGGCAACCTTAGAGATGTGAACTGCAGGTGATTTGCATAATCTGAATGTACAGCCCAGGAAATTAACTTAACACGTACCTAGCCCGACTCTGAATACGTCTAACTTTTCCTGTGCAAATATTGGTGTAACATTTTAATTTAAGTCACAGACTCTGAATACAGCCTGAATACAACTGTGGTTGGAATACTGTAAATAATACGAATTAAGACACAGGCATCTACAAATATATCAGACTCTATGGTTACACTGGTATATTGAGCATAGTGGAGTAGTAATTATGTTTCGGCTCACCTACACATGACCTCTGTAGATAGGACATATATAAGATCGCGTACATATAGCCATTGTGCTGTTAAAATGACACTCAGCTGGTTTTTATGTGAATGCAGAATGAATGCAGAGCGAGCGTGAGATGGACACTGATCAAAGAATTCCACTAAGACCTTCCAGACCAACAATAATAACACAACAATGGTTCATGGGTCATTTTGCAAGGGTTTTGCAATTCCTTCAATTTCGTTATAACGGAGCCTTGGTAAACAGCACTATCCAAGAAGACAAGGAGACAGAGAGAGTGTAATATGAACTCCATGACCAAAGATTGCTTCAGCAATCTTTCTTGGCCTGGCTGAGGTGACCAACTGTTACTGTTTCATCCTTTATTCAATATTAAAGACTAAATTTGCTTCAGTTGGTATGTAAGGAATAAAACACAATGGTGCATAGTGTTATAGGAAAATAATCAATAATGGGATGGTGTGATGTGGCCTGATGCAAAGTGGAGTTACTGTTACCACCCGGAAGTTGATTGCTGCAAAGCTCTGACACTGCAGACTCCTTCCATAAGTGCTAAATATACACCTCTCACAGAAAACTTTACAATATCAACAAAAAAAAAAATCTGTTTATGTGGAGCAGTATGAATGCAATAGAGATATATAGTTATAAAGATGGAATCTTTTTTTTTTTAATCAGTTGTTTCAGTGGCCTTGAAAAGCGTTGGGTACTTTATTTGCTTCAAATGGTTGTGATGCCAAAGTTTTCTTTGCGCTGGTAAGGTAAGGTAAGGTCAGTGCTAATCATGGTTGTCTGTTAAAGACAGTAAGCATTATGCAATATTATCATTACTGCTCTCAGACAAAAAGAACACGCTTTTTTGGACTTATATTAGGGAAGAATGAGGGAGACTTGTTTGAAATAATATAATTTGCCAAAACTGCATTAGTTTTTAATAACAGATTGAATAAAAAACAGACTGTTTGGATCTTAGCATATGACCTCATCTCACCAGGCGTCGACACAGTTCTGTTACTTGAGTGCTTTTACTCAGACACAACTTTCATCTTCTTTTCAAACCTACAGTACAAAATAATCTGTATATCAGCCTGAATCTTGCATCAGTATTCTGTTTGTTACTGTTTGTATGGACTATGTATAGACGTATGCAAAGTTTATGTCTCTACTTGTTTTTCCAGACAAAACATGTTTATAACCACTATTCACTACCCTTCATTTTTTTTCTGTTCTTAAGCTCCTGTCTTTCAGTCTTTCCTCCATTCAGTCCTCTCCTCTTCTGGCCGGGCCATGTGCAAATAGTTTTTAATCTATAACAAGCCTTGAATGTCTAGCTTACTCTTGTAATTGTAGTTTCCTTGCAAATCTTTTCCATTCTAAACGCAGATGAGTCTGTCATTCTCGTCGAGGAGACACAGCCACCAGTCGACGAGGAAGGTTCGTGATGAACATCTTTTTGGACCATCTAATGTTCATTCATACAATCTACATTTCTTGAGATCACATAGGCAGTGATGTAGTAATTCCTTTTCAACGAGAGCTGCCGATTTCCAGCACAGCAAAGTAGTGACCAATAGTAGACAGAATTTCGCAAAGTTTCACACCATGAAAACGAGATGCCAAATTGATTTTGCAACCACCAATGGGAAATGTCGGTGGTTTTCTCTGTATTTTTGTTGCTACTCACAGCTCCTGAGCCAGTTGGTGATACTCGCTGTGCTGTTACAAGCTTGATAGGTTTGATTTACCCAAGCACTGGTGTTTTCACCATTCTATTGGGTACTTTAAACCTGTCAAGTAGAAATCACAAAGAGCAAAATGTTGTGTTACGTTTATTCTCCACTATAGAATAGAAGTTATAAACACAAATTTGTTTCCAGAATTTTTATTTTTAGTGGGAAGTGGGAAGATTTGGCGATTTTCTAGCTAGCTTCTTTGTTTGTGTGGCTATATCATATTAGGCCAGTGAAACCATGACATCCAACAATTAATTAAAGATAGCATTGCTCACTAGCTGCGTGACACTCGAGTCAAAATATTGCTGCCAGTCTGAATGTAAGGTGACATTTTTGTGGAATCTCAATTTCAAGCAGTTTATGGCAAAAAAAAAAGTTCAATACAATAGATTGACTTTCAAGTTTTTAATGTCATTTTCCACTAGACATGATCTCACACTACCCGACTCTCTGGACTGAGCAGGTGCGCAGCAGACAGAACAGGACAAGGACACAATGTGAGTTTAAATTTCATGTTTCATTCCCTTTTCCCTGAGATCTTTATGTTACTGGCCGTTCTTTTACTTTCCCAATCAGTCAGTTCATTTTCAGAGGATTGAGTTATCCAAAAATCCAGTCACCGAACTTGCAAATTAAGGGCTCGAAATCAGATCCAGGGCCTTGAACCTTCTAGTCGCTAGCTCAGAAGTGCTAATGTGTGTTTATGTGAGTTCATGCTGCATGCGTTTTTAATGTGTGTTTATGGGAAGTGCTGTTTTATTATGTATTTATGAGGAGTTCTGTTTTTATGTGTGCTGCATCATTCGGTTGTTTTTAAGTTGCTGTTTTCTGGTTACTAATGCATGCAATGTTCTTCAGTACTTGTTTGAATTAAGCTCGTTCCTTTGTCTGATTGATCCGTCCATTACTAGCCAAAATTGGCTGCAAGGAATTTACTCATGAAAAGACTGGTTGATGACATACGCCTGAATGTCATCAACCAGAACCTTTGTGAAGCTGCACCTGGCATTTCTATTTCTGATGCATTTCTATGAAAAAAAGAACAAAGCGTTTTTTGTCATTGTGACTATGTGCACTATGTGTAACCAATCAGCATCCAGGAGTGCTGCTAGCCCCGCCCACTAAGCACTATTCGTTCTTGAGCAGGTAGCATAAACCTTACAGTTTGAACGGTTAGTAATGGAGAAGAGGAGAAAGCACAGCTCCAGTCTTCTGGTGCCAAAAGTTCTGGTGCATTGTAAAAATCTCCCTAACTGCACTGATTAGCGAAGCCTTAATTGAAATAATTGAAAGATCAACGAAAAACCTGGCTCCGCACATATATACAGCATATGCACCTCCATTCTAAAATAATAAAATAAATAAAGTTTTTTTTTTCTTCATTAACTCTGTTTTACGAGCAGTAGATTTGCACTTGTTGACACACACTGACCATGTTAACACGCACAGCTTTGACCAGCAATAATTCTTCAGACGGCTTTTTTCCCCTCATTATTAACACTTGTAGAATACAGTATCCAACACAAATCCCAAATACTGTGCTGGCATGTGGATGGAACTGCGTGGAGCAGCAAAGCCTGTATGAAATCTCTTTTGGAAATGAGGGACTGCATGCACCAAGGCAGCATGCGCACAAAAAAAGTGTGCGTGAACGGTTCGATTATGATGTCCGGATGATTTATGATCAATAAAACCTGTGTGAAAGCAGTTTGGACGGTGCTGCATGTGTGTGTGTGTGTGTGCAAATAGTTTGATTGTGACATCTTCATGATTTATGATCAATAAAAAGCTGGTGTGTGGATGGTTTTCATTAGTTAGTTGTTCTGTGGGTAAAGCGCTGATTATTTCTTTACCAGCTGCTCAGAGCAGAAAGGGAAAAAAATATGTGTGGGATATTGTGAAAGAAAGAAAAGATAATAAGGTACAATAGAGCTGAGAAAAGGAAGAGAGTTACTAGAAAGATGCATGTGTCTATCGTTCATAGTTCCCATGTCCATTTTGCAGTAAAAGGTTAAAGAGAGTAGAAGTCTCACTCTCATTTGTATATATTTTTAAAATTCATTTATTCTTTTCTGGATGAGTTTAAAACATTACTGGAGAACAGCTTGGTATGGCATTAGGCTTCTAAAGAGAGGACAGCCCTGATTGAATCCTGATGTAGCACTTGTAGCAAAATCTAATCTTTTCAAGTCAGAATGCATTCCCCATATGGACCTTTTATTCATTCAGGGCTGGGGTAATGTGCATCATGCATTTCAGGGTTTTTTTTTTTTTGTGTGTGTGTGTGTGTATCACTTTGAATTGTGTTTGAAGTTGAAATGGCTGAGATTTAATGTCTTTTCAAGACTGAAATGAAATAGGGTGCATGTGCGTGTGTGTGTGTGTGTGTGTGTGCGTGTATATGAATTATATCTAAAATAATAATATTCCTTAGGCACTAAGAGCATACTTCTTCTCTGAGCTTCCAGCCATAATGCCCTCCGTAGCTCCTCTATCCACCTTTCTTTTCCCTTTTAACCTTCCATCCATTCAACTTGTACATTGACTTGCAGAAGTTTTCACTCCTGTAATTTTTTACATATATATATATTTTCTATCGTTACACCTGATGACAGATAGGCTAGATGACAATAAATGTCTTTCTCTGTTCACACTCACTGTTAAACAGCATTAATCTTCCACTGAATCTATATTTCTTTCTCTCCGCATTCTTGCTTCCTTAATTTGTCAAGTAGTTAATAACACTGTTTGTGTGAAAATAAATTAACTCTCTATCCACCTGTCCGTGTTCTTGTAGCCTCTTCTTGTGATCAAGAGCAGCTGACAGCACAAGAGGAGGTGAGGCAACATAAGAACGAGGCTGTGTTCATCCCTGACTGTGCCCAAGGTGGTCTTTATAAGCCAGTCCAGTGTCACCCTTCTACTGGCTACTGTTGGTGCGTTTTAATAGACACAGGACGGCCCATACCTGGCACCTCCACCAGGTGAGTTAAAGAATTCAATTCAGTTTGATTTTTTTTGTAGAGATGACTTGAAGAAGAAATTTTAAGAGGAGCCAGACTCAAAAGGGAGCCAGTGCTGTTCTGAGTGACACCGGATAGTGGGATTAGAAATTATTAATCTTCTACAATTGTATACTGTAAAGTCAAACAGTACTGAGTGTGTAGAAATGATGTTCAGTATGAGCATCAGAGTCTTTATGATTACAGCAGCAGGTCTTGGGTACAAGTCTACAGTATCGAGGTGAGACTTGGGCATAAACTCTCTTTACGGTATCCATGTGGAATCATCCACAGCAAAAGAAGGGTCTCTTCTACAGCTCAGGGTCTTTTCGTGTCTCTTAAAGTGCAGTAAGAATAAGTAAAAAGCTGTCATTAATCACTTTGCTGTTCATAGTGTGGGTTCTGCTGTATCTCAAACGCTATTGGATGTTGTATCAGAAAGAAATATGTCGACATCTGGGATCAAATCACAGCTAAGAAGCCATTTCATGGGGACTTTAAGGCAAGCTTCTTCGATCTCTCATCTCAAGATAAGCTAAACTGAGTGGCAGTTTTACACACACACACACACACACACACCACAAAAAGATTTTAGGCCTTCTAGTTTCCGAATTTGGATTTCTCCCCTTCGTAAAACTTTCTGCTGCTTTTGATGCTATGAAACCTCCTTCAGGGACTTTTGAACTTTTAGACAACAGACAGATGACAAATGGCTTACATCCTCTTCAAAAGGCATCACTGAGAGCTTCCAGATCTGACATTTCCCCAGTGACTTGAAGGGGTACCACCAGGGTCACTGCTTGGCCCAATTCAGTTTTAATACACATGGATATGCTTAGATGATGTTGTACAGACTTGGAGTATGTTTAAAATAGACCTGATGTGTACACAAAAAGTACACAGTACCAGTATTAGGTCCAAGAAAGTCTTGGGTTCTAAAATCGAAGATTGTTGGAAAATGAAAAGAGGTTAGTGGTATTGCAATGGAAAGCTATAGTTTTTCCCCATTACTTTGCTAACATAATTTTTTCCCACTGACCTGTAAATGATAAATTCGGCCCTTAATAAACTTCTGCATGTAACTAGTATTTAATCTCATACATAACTAGTGAAGCATTTAAGGAGAGCTTAATAAACAAAGCTACATAAAGCAACTGGCGAGGATTCTGTTAAACTGATTTCCTTAAACAAACTGTTTATTTTTTCTGTTTATAGATATGTTTGGAGTACTAGAATATTCATTATTGTAACTGTTATGATCTCTTTCAAATATAATTTTCAAGACACACTTAACATTTCATTTAAATTTCAAATAGTTTATAGTTTGGCATCCTAAAGAAGCACTCCTTGCATTTTGAAAGAGGAAACCCCTTTCTTCCATTTAAAATGGTACATTCCAGTTGACCATATAGTACATCTAATATACTCTCGGGGCAGGTCCCATTATTCAACTTACAGTGTGGTCCAAAAATGGGCTACGGGGTCCCTCAGGGTTCTATACTCAGCCAAATCTGATTTAGTCTCCTTTCATGTTTATGTGAGTCAGACGAAATAGTAAAAGCAACTTTTAGCTTTGAATAGAATCAGCTATACTGTTAACAATCTGCATGAAATGTGCAGGATGGCAGTACTACTGGCTACTACGATTAGGGGTCAGTGCTACACATTTAGCATCAGGATCGCTCTATACGCCTTGCAGGATCTGTTTTCATGGAGTATTGTTGCGAATTGCAACGTATTGCTCACTGCAGTATCGTGTTAACAAGGCTCAGGGCAGAATGCCAGAATGCACATTAGTGCACCTACAAGGGTCCTCGCCTTTTCCTTCTGTCTGTCTCTCTCTCTTTTCTCTCTCTCTCTCTCTCTCTCTCTCATTCTCTCCTGTTCTTGGTCTTAGTTGGCCATGTACCCACGCAGTGACTGGAACTTGTTCATTTTCCAAACCAACTCATGAATACTTCTCTGTGTCCCCTGCACCCTCTTACTCTTTTTCCACCTTCTTCCTCCGTCTTTTCAGTCTTCCTCCGCAATTTCTGCATCACACTTGTTGATCGGGCTTCATATTGATTTATCGTTTTCATGCTTCTGCCTTCATATATATGTAATCAAACACTCCAACGGAGCTTACTGAGTGTTCCTGGGTATTTTTATTTTTCCACTTTATCAGACTCTTGCAAGCTGTGCTTGCTTTTAGTCTGACATTATGCGCTCATGAGACAGGAGAGAAATAGACCATGACTATTGGATTATGCACTATCCTCCAGGTCCAAATCACAAATGGAACTGATTTCAGATCAGTAGGTGGCATTTCAAAATTTCAATATGCCATAGATTTCGCCCGAGGTTTGTGGTGTTTTGTTATTTTACCATGTGAAAAAAGAGCCGGACCACAGTATTTTATTTCCAAAATGTTTGGATTTTGATTATTGTTCCATCATTTATTTATACAAAGAATACAATTGAGCTTTGTGTGCTTCTCTTACCACAGATATGAACAGCCAAAATGTGACGGCAATGCTAGAGCACATCCCAACAAACCGAAAGATCTTTACAGGGGCAGACATCTTCAGGGTAAGTGCATGTGTGTTTTTAAATCTCCAGTGACCACATTGGGTTAGCATCGGTAGTGCTAATTTGCGAATAATACAAAACATTCGTGTTACACTCCTCGTCCAGTTCCCCATTCCATTATATTTCTGATAGAAGTACAGAGCACTTAAGACCAGCGTCCTCTGTAAGGTGGTCCATAACACATCAGAAAATGCAACATCAAAACAAAACAAACAAAACAAATCATCAAATTTAGAAACATGACAACAAAACCAAAAACACAACAACAGAACTAAAAACACAACAGCAAATTCAGAAACATGATAGCAAAACCAAACTGCAACAGCAAAACTGAAAACACAACCAAAAAACAAGAACACACCAACAAAATCAAAAATGTTTTTGGAGTTTTTTTGGATTTTATTATTGTGTTTTCTGGTTTTTGATGTTGTGTTTTTCAGTTTTGTTGTGTTTTTGGTTTTGATGTGGTCTTTTTCTGTTTTGCTATTATCTTTTTGTTGTTGTTGTTGTGTTTTTGGTTTTGTTTTGCTGTTGTCTTTTTTTGATTTGTTGTGTTATTCAGTTTTGCTGTTGTCTTTTTTTTGTTGCAGTTTGGTTTGTTAATGTGTTTTGCACTTATGCACCACCGTACTGCCTCAACCCAAACTTGTGCTTATGTGGGTATGCGGGTTCCCAAGAGGGAGTGTGTGTGTGTGTCTATGCATTTGCAGATGTGGGATTTTGTGTGTGTGTGTGTGTATGTGTGTGTGTGTGTGTGTGTGTGTGTGTGCGTGTGTGAGTATGTGCTCAGCCTTTATTTAGTTCATGGTGCGATGCCTCCAGTGTGGTTAGTTTTGACAAATTGTTGAATTTATATCAACCCTGTTGAAAAGAAAAAGTACCAGGATGGTTATCACCTCATTACACACAGCCATCCAGGTGTGTCTGTGCGGTTGTGTTTTCTGCCTGCGAATGTGTGTTTTCACCGCTGTAAAGTATCAGCGACCGTCCAGTGGGCAGGTAAAGGTAGATAAGTTGAATCATGGAGAGAGAAAAGATTAGAGATTAGATAATGTTAGAGGGAGGACAAGGATGGTTGGATGGATATGTATTAGGGATGAAAAGGATAGAAAGAATGCACAAGAATGGGTGGATAGAAGAGAGGAAGAGAGGGAATGACCACAGGAAAATAACATAAAACAGACAGCTAATTTATCCAGGTCTGACTTTGATTAAGAACATCACAGAAGGGTTTTTTTTTTTCTTTTTAAACAAATGCAAAGTGAAATGTTCACGCCATCACACAAATTCCCTCAATTGCCCACAAAATCCAACTGGCATTTAACGTTTCCCAGACACTAATGGGATTAACTATAGCACGGTTAAATGGGATGAGGAAAAACAGGCTTTCGAAACATGGTGAAGTGTGTGTGTGTATGTGTGTGTGTGTGCATAATCATAACCGCATGCATGTGCTCTTTATCAGTGGTGTGAATACTGTGACATTTCAAGTGCTTTGAGAGGTTTAAGGCAAAAGGGCAAAACCGTGTAATTGTGCTTATCCTCACTTTTAGAAGGGGTAATTAAAATGCCTTTTGTCAAAAGCTTCAATTTTCACAAATTGTCAATTAAAGGACAATAAAAAATTCAGAATTCCTTTACGCCTCCTAGAGCAACCGAGATAAACTTCTGATTGGAAATGTGTTTCCTTGGCCTTGGGTTTCCCTTCTGCGTGCTGTTTGGTTAGCGTAACACTGTACGCTTTTTCAAACATGGTATTAATGCAGAGTGTTAATGAACAGAGCTCTCTCTGTTTTCAGGGTGTGTGTGTAAGTTTACTCAGCCGTTTCTCTTGCCAGCAGCTTGTCCACAGGTGCCGTGCGAGAGCAGATCTAATGGTCATGGTCGCTTGATTACGGGGCATGAAGGTCTCTGTATGTCTACCAGAATTCCTTGCTAGTTCAAGTGTTTGGTTCTTTTTGATAGTTAATTTCTAATCTCAGTTTAGATTTCCAAGAGTTAAATGTAGTTTAATTTTATTTTTAAGTTTATTTAATTTTTATAGAAGTTTTTTTTTTTTTGCTACTTTGTAGCTATTTCTATTTTGTGGCTAGAAACTTGTCCATGGCCAATTTCCTATTTCCTATATCCTAGGGCCAGTGGTTAGTGAAAGTGAAAACCAGTATGTCTGCCGAGCGTTCATCATACATAAAGACATTCCTACACACACACACACACAAACACACACACACACAAACACACACATCTAGACAGACACAAAATAGTCTCCCCAACCTCCACCCCTGATTCAGACAGCATCCTGCCTCATTTGGCTGGAGTGCCTGTTTCGCTGTGATGGTTATAAATGTGCTTCTCACAGCCCAGCAGTGTGTGTGTATTGCTGAAGGAATGGTGATGAGAGCTTTACGGGGTGAAGAGGGAAAACGAGGGCAGTCGTGTTGAAAGCACAGCTGCGGTGAGAGGAGGTGTATTTGCCCGCTGCCATCCCTGGAGAGAAAAAGAGCAGACCTGGGGAAGAAGGCTTGGCATTCGCTTCTGACTGCTGGCATGGCCTCGCTCCAGTCGTGTTAATGAAATCGTGCACACACACACACACACACACACACTACATGTATCTACCGTATGTACACATCATCTGCACTAGACAGGTCGAGGGCCGTGTCTGAATCCTCGTCTGCAATAACCTTTGAATGAGTAAAACTGACAAATGCCTCTATTATGCTAAGATAAATGGCCAAATTACAAATATATTAAATAGCAATCATGCACAATAAAGTATAATTTCCTATTTCCTGATCTAACTTAGTGTTTCTAAATCCTAGTCCTTGAGTACCCAATTTTTAACTAATTAGCCAAAAAAAAAAAGAGGTAGGGGAGAGAAAGCACTAAAATATGCAGGGCATGGGTACTCCAGGTCCAGGATCGAGAAATGCTGACTTAAGTAGGTGCACCTGGGAAAATCACCTCACATTCGTGCTTGTTAGCACGAAAAAAAGCACAAGCCCCTCTGTTCTGAAGACTTTCCCATGGTGGAAAACATGCAGACTGTTACAACGTGCTGACAGTGGAGACTCCTTCCATAAAAGTAAACGTCTCCTTACAGAAAACTTCAGCATATCAACTATTATATATTTTTCTTGGTTATTAAATAACAATTTTTTAAAAAATCCTTTTACATGGCACGGCTGACATACGAGTTACTATAAGAATGACAGGAGAGATAATTTATGAGAATGGGCGCATTAAAATAATTTGTGATTTGCCTTGCAACTGGCACTATTGTCAGATCTGCTGTTATAGAAAATTAAGCAACACCTTCTGACCAATTTCATGTTCAATGGCTATTTCATGTAGCCATTTCTCTGTGTTAAAACTGACATATGCATACAGGACATGATGTTCAATATGCACAGTCTCTCCGGAACCTGTATGAACACCAAATATAACAACAATCAAAGAGTATTATTAGATTCTATACATCCTAGCATTTGGGATATTTCATAAAATGGCTGATGTTCTGGTACAATGAGAATTTCAGCATTTTGGACCAAACCTTCATTTCTCTTACTCTACCACTAGCACTAGTGCAACTGGACAAAGTTGAGTTGATGATTTGAATCAGGAATATTAGAGCAGGATCCAGGAACAAGATTCAGTCCTGACTTTGTGTTACACAGAAATGGGTAGAAATGTGTCAAAATCTAAAGGCAGGAAACTGATGAGTTGTTAGGTTAGAGTATATGAGATCAGAGTTATTCAACCTCTCACAGAATATGGGCATAGTTAGGTACAATAAGTGGACAAATACATATTTATAAATTGTTTAAATCCCAGTGCATATTTCTGAAGATTTCTTGGAAGCACTCCATGCATTAAATATCTCTTTTTATCCATTTTCTCTTGGGTTACATCTTCTCAATTCAGAGTCGGCCTTAACTATGATTCGGATGGGACAGACTTTCCGGACATCTGTCTGCTTAGTAAAGTTGCCGGAGGACATATGTAGAAATAATGAGCAATTCCCAGGGAATAAACAATAATATGCCTTCACAATGTCCACATGGTTATCACGCTAAAAGTTCCATGTGCACTACATACATTCTAATACAAACTGAGTGTTTTGGCCTTATTATTATAATCAATTTAATGTGTGTTGGCCAGTACTTGGATTTGTTGTGATTTCACACTTCATTTCCCACAGTACATAAAAGAATTTTTACCAACATGTCATTTTGGATGGGATATATTACCTGGGGTTATTTCTATGCCGTGATCTTTCCTGATGCATGTAAAAATTACAGACATGTTGGATTTAGATGGGACTGAGCCCCCAGAGATACTCCAGTAATAATTATACTTTGCCATGTAAAAAAAATCCAGTCCAAATACGGCTGTAGAAAGTTCATTCTTGGAAGTGCTTTTGAGACATACATACTGTAGATAATTAGCATGAATATTACTTATGATACTGATTCAACATGGTAATATTGATCTTGCTAAATGAACTACCTACACACTACAATAAAATCAGTCATTCTACTAATACCACATATATATATATATATACAGATATAAGCCCTGTAAATGTAGTCAATTCAAAGACTGCATTCGAACAGGAGAATTAATGAACATTTCGTGACAGATCAGAGCTTTGATATGCTGCTTTTAGAACGAAAAAAAAACCCACTTTCTATTGAAAATTTATGAGCCAAGGCTCATGGTTGCCAGTACTATAAATCCCTAGTGATTTGAGAGATGGTTTTCATAGTGTGGGAGTGACTAGATGTTTTTCAAAGGGGAGAAAGAAGAATGCAGCTCTGACTCCCACGTGAACAGGTGGGCGAGATCTTTTATTGGAACTTGGCCCATAAGAGCCAACTAAAACCCAAAGCTTGAGCCCTATAAAGCCTTGCAGCATCTCTCAAACAGCAGAGAAACATGTGAGGCCTGCACTCCCCTGGTTTCTTAAGCCATGTTTCGCCATTCTCTGTATCTGTAGACGGGTCTCAGGGTTGTGTGTTTACTGCAGACTGGGCTTCACACACCTGTTGGAGAGGTCTGTACCATGCAATTATCTCTGGCGTAAGAGAATCTGTAGCCGTGGGGACTAGTCATAAACACTCCAGCCTTCACACCTCCCCTCCACACACCGTCTGCGAAGGCCTTACTGAAAGGGGAGAGAGTGATGGATGTGTAGACGGATGTAGAAAAGGAAGAAAGAGGGTGGTTGTGAGAAAAAAGGAAAAGCCTGAGGAGGAATCCACCTCTCTACACGCCCTCCTCAAAAGCACTGTTGGCTTAGTGAAATGATACTGCCTTCCACTATACTACAATAATTAGGATCATTGCACTTGACGTTTCTTCACCCCGTGGTTGCATATCGATGCTGTTTTCCTAAAATGTCTAGAAATAATGTTAGATGTGGTTGTTAACCTTTACAAGAAAAAACATAAAGACTATTTATGTCCATAAGATTTTCTGAGCTGTGATGATCGTCAAGCCTTCCCGCTTAGCATTCTCGTTTTGAAGCTTGTCTGGGAAATTATGTGGAATGGTCATTGCTACAAATATGCAATATTACTGGAAAATATCAAAATAAATACTCATTAAGACTTAATAACACAGCTAGCAAAACCTCTTTAAAGGCTTTTTTTCTGAAGAACGCTTTGATTGATAGATTTTAACATTTTTGCTGGTGCCACAGAGAACTAGATACATAAAATAAAATTCCAGCTGGTGGCATTTTAACACTGCAGTTTTACAGCTCCAGGGTCCCCAGTTTGATCCTAAGACCTCTGGTTTCCTCCCACCTCCCAAAAACAAACCAGTAGGTGGATTGGCTTCTCTAACTTGCCCCTAGGTATGTGTGTGTGTGAGTGTGTGAGATGCTTTGCAATGGACTGGAATCCCATCTAAGGCAGTTATTGAAGATGAATGAATTAATCAATGAATGATGAAAATTCAGACTATAAAGGTTGCCATTATGTCAAAGGGTCTTTGTGTTGGAAAAGTATTTTTTTAGTTTATGGTTAAACATTTGTTGACCAAAGACTCTGTATGGAACTAAAAATGTTGGTTCCTCAATGGTATTGCTCTAAATAACCTTTTCTGGTACCTTTATTTGCAAGAGTGAAGGGGCCAAACCTGATCAATTACATAAGGGTTCTGTGACCATCTGGGTAAAACCTTAACTGCTGTACACTCTCTGAAATAAAGATATGTTCCTTGCCACTGCCATGGTACCATCAATAGAACTTCTTTTGTAAATTTAGTCTGTACCTGGGAATGTGTATGTAGTATACCTTAAAGTAAAGCTTTAAAGGTACATTAGCAGTCCTTAAGGTCCAATTATGTACCTTATAGGTGTACTATATTTACATTTGTAGGTAAACGATACATACTAATGGTACAAAAGATGTATCCTTGATGGTACCCCGCCAACAACAAGGAAAATTACAGTTTGGTGCCTTTATTTCTGAGAGTGTATGTATATACAATCCAAGAGTGTTTCCTATCAGAGATGCTTCCAAGTAGTACCCATTTTTCTAGGAACCTAGCTGCCTCTGTGTTAACATGTGTGTCCGCTGAATGCATGATATTCCCAGACATGCTAAGCTGTTGTTACCTGTACCTATAAAATCCTCAACATGATTGACAGTTCTTCCCTTCCTCTCTTATGATGGGGTGGTCTGGCCTTTATGGCAGCCTCTAAACCTTTCCACTTTGGTTGTGTTTCGTTGCTGTTAAAGCTATACGACGTCTGTTATTTTTACACCCCTCACACACAGTTTATTGGGCCACCTAAAGTACCCATGATTTGTATGACTACCATGACATGGAGGAGCTTGTACACTTTCTTCTTTATATATAATTACGCCACTCATTTGCATTTTTGCTGACAAAGTGTACACTCGTATGTTTTTGCTTTTCAGGATGCCCTGGAAGCAAGAAAACTGAGTTTCTGACAAGTGTTTTGGATGCGCTGTCTACAGACATGGTACACGCAGTTACTGATCCAGCTGCTGCCGGCAGGTAAGCAAACACCTGTACATTTGGGTTTGTATGTGAAGCACTTAAAGTGGAATAGTTCTGAGCTTTTTAAAATGCAGTTACGCAACCCAAGGACACCTGGGCAGGATATTATAGCATTGCTTTCTTACTGCACTACAATACTGGTTCCTGGCTTGAATGGCACCTTAAGAGATCCGTACACTCTTAGATTAAAAAAAAAATCCAAGGCTCTTTGGATAGTTAAGAGTTTTGTAAAAGGGCAATTTTTGTAGCCCTCACCAAAAACACTCCATTGTATAGGGTTTTATATGGGTTGCCCCAAAAAGACAAACAAAACAGTGAGATATATGGAATTTTCTTTTCATGTTTACCGCATAATTTTTTTGTATATCCAATTTCTACATGCTAATTAGGCCTTCCTTATTACCCAATCCAAGAGGGGAAAGGCTAACACATGGTTTCTCCTAGATGACTAGACTCTTGCCACATAATTGGAGGAGATCTTGGAGAAGAGATACATATGCTATGACTGGATAAGGTCACATTTCCACTCAGAGAACAGAGCCAGTTATGGACTCATGTGGAGTTTGAAAGGTCAACATTTTGTCAAAGACAGGGGCATTTTTGTAGGAATATCCATCACGCCACGTCAACCACAGCTATTGATCAAAGTTTTATTTATATCAGCATTATTTATGCTATACAGATTAGTTCTTTGGACTACAAAGAACACCAAAGAAGCTCATAGAAACATCAGACAAATCTAAGGCAGACTCAAACTCAAAAACCTAATGATCATTTGCTCTTCACCCAGAATGCCAGAACCAGACCCTAACCACACTCTGGAAGAGCGGGTGGTGCACTGGTACTTCAGTCAGCTGGACAAGAACTTGAGTGGTGACATCGGCAAAAAGGAGATCAAGCCTTTCAGACGCTTGCTGCGCAAGAAATCCAAACCAAAGAAGTGTGTGAAGAAGTTTGTGGAGTACTGCGACATCAGTAACGACAAGGCCCTCTCGCTACAGGAGCTGATAGGCTGCCTTGGAGTCACGAAGGAAGACGGTAGGCAGCCACATGAAGACGAAAATGCTAAGATACTAAGACAAATAGAGAAAAACATCCAAATATCAGTTTTTCTAGTGAATCTGACAGATATGACAGATTACTAAGTGTTTGGTTCCACCAAATAAATGTGTAATTGTACATAATTATAGATTTTCTGAGGATTGTTTGCTGAGCTAATGGTTGTAAAACATTCTCATTACCTTCTCCTCAGGGGCCAAAACAAGCGAAGGCACAACTTCCAGTAAACTAGTGAGTAAACGGCTGTTTCTGTTCCATGCTCACTACTGCATGCTACCCTACATCCTTTTTAGGCAACCTTGCAACTTACAACTCATATCTGTTATAGAAAGCAGACACTGATAGTGTGTGAGAAAAGAAAAGAAAAAGATAACAAAAAGCTTTTTGCACAGAACCTGCACACAATTCTAATGAAATCTAACATATATTGCCAATGAAAGCAGTTTATTTGAGCACTTTAACTGTCTCTTTTCAGATCCTATTGGATTTTTTAACTTACTTTAGTTTATAATGTGTGTGTAAACCAGCTGAAACATCCATATAAGAAGTGTTACTAGTAGTAATGTTTTACAAGCGCAAGTAATTAGAATGATCAAAATCTTTTTTGCTTAACCCCTTAAACTCCCAGGAGCTATCAGCAGCCCTAGACATACATTTCTCACTCTGTTGAGTAAATATATTTCACTCTGTAAATGGTTTAACATTAATATACTTTATATTTTAGTATATGGGCAACACAAATAATCATTTTTGGTACTTGAATGACAACTTATTCAGAGTTGAAAACGTCAGAAAATGTTGAAAAGTCAGAAAATGTAATACTTGATGCAATATAGACTCACAACTGCAAATTTGAAAGGATTTGTAAGAATGCAAGCCAAGTCATCTATAAAGATACAGTTAGCTCAGGGTTATGGTTTGTCTTTACGAGTTCATTTGTATGAAATCCAATAAAACCCTACACCTTTTGTGTGAAATTGAGTATTTCATTTTAAAGATCCTACTTCGAGATCATATAAAAAAGTCATAGCACATAACTAACTCATAAATCTTTCTGAAACTGCTCATAAAGCGGAAAATGTCTATAGATTATTTACAACTTTGTTATGTTTCTTGTAAACACTTTATTAAGTGACTAAATGTGTTAAACTTCTCATTTCCTTTCGCTTTCCAGAACACAGTGAAAAAGCAAGGCTGAGATTTCTGCCCTTTTCTCGCTGCGATCCTGCCCCACCAAACAGTGATGGACCCCCATAGTATTTGCACTTTGTACTTTAAAAAAAAAAAAGATGTAAATTCACTTTGTAGAAAGAAGGTATTTAAACAGACTGCTGAACATGTGAATGATGTTAGTTAGCTTTTTTTTTTTTATTAATGTCCTTACAAAAAACGTTAATACTTTAACACATACAATGTATGTGTCCTTTGTGAGTCTGCATTTCTGAGTTTGTATGAATTGTATTACATGTTGCTTTTTTTTTTACTCATGTCCTATTGATGTGTTTCTTGTTGAAATTTTTTGTTTTGTATATGACACCAGATTTACACATAGCTGGTGAAAGAAAATAATACATTAGACACTTGTGCTTCGTTCGCGTACTGGCATTTTTTACCTACGTATCAAGCCTAAGACAGGCTTTGTCTTGATTAGAAATAAAGATCTTATATACTTTTTATGTTTTATATCAATACACTGTATATATCGAGTTGTCTGTGAAATGTTTTTGGCTCGTAATAAAGACTCTCCTAACTGAACCAACTGACCAACAGTGTGTTATCATGATAATACCCAACAAAGACATTTTAACATCATTTTCAGGTCACTGCTTTGAAGACCAGGTCAAGGATGGAAGCTCAGGTGTCCCCAGTGACATGTACAGACTTGCGGTTTGTTTGCGAATGTGCTCACTGTTTAAGCTGTAAACTGCATTACTCAACCTGATAATGCATTATAAATGGCTTCATGATTCATTTCAGCCATTACAGAGTGCTTTAAGGGTTTGTCTGTGTTACTGATTCTTGAGACCAGATATGTTTCCAATTTAAAAGGTAAAATGAAAACTAATTCCTGTTAGTAGATCCTTTATTTAATGGAGGTCAGACATTTAAAGGACGGGCAACTGATACTTTGTGGCTAAAAGTCGTTCAATATGGTGCCATGTGATACAGAAACTCAGTTATATATAGGATTTGGTGAACTTTGTGACTATAGCACCACTAGCACTTAAATCTTAAAGCTATATTCTTTCCTATAACAATCTTACATTTGTCTCCAGTTAAGTGGATACTTAATTTTGAGCTTGAAGTGCCGTGCCCATTTGAAGAGATGATCCTGTGAAAAATCATGAAAAAAGTGTAGTCTACACAGCTAATGTAATCCTAAATCAGGGAACTTATCCAGATTAGCACTGTTCAACCTGCAAGCCTAAATGATCACATACTTGATTATGTGGCTTCCGGCATTGTATGGAACTTTTTTATGATTATTTTATGATGCTTCCAAAATCTTATTCATGGTTGGTTTACATAACACACATACAGTACGTATGTGCTGTATTCAGAGGCAGCAACTTAAGTCCGAAAGGTACGTCAATAATTAAACAGAAAGTTCCTTGTATTCAGCGATGGGTTATGCAGCTGCTGAAGTTGATTTTCTGGGCCCTTGCTGATTATGCCACGGCTCCAAGGTTGCCAGATTTTTCTGGAGTAAGTGTCTGAGATGGGTTTTTCCACTTTTCTATGCAATTTCAGTAGTAAATCCTCACTGCCTGTGAATTATATACATTGACAAGTTGTTTTGCAGAGTAATTGCCATGTAACAATTTTTGTCAGTGAAGTTATCATTATGATTCATATGTAACCACCCCAAACGATCATATCCCATAGTCTGTTTATTCACATTTTATTGAACACCAACTAATTCTATAATGTAATTTGTCATTCCCTCTATATTACTAGCATGTTATTATAATAATTTCTGTGGAACTGTCATAACTATATTTTATTTTCTATGCCTATTAATGTTGATAGTAGATTGGGTCTTAAACAGTTAGACAATAAATTCTGCTCACCACCTTTTCTACTGTTGGTAGTTCAATTCTAATTGTACAACAATAGACATTGTCACAAAGCAGCTTCACAAAAATGCAGATGTAGCTTTATAAAGGATATACAATACTTTATAAATAGTTTATTAGCAAATTGTTTAACACTAACTCCAAGGGCCAAAAGCCTGAACCTTTTGAATACACTTCACCAATCTGGCTATGGCCTGTAATCCTATAGCATTTTTTTCTCCTTCTTCTCATCACCTTCCCTCTCTTGGGAGCCTGTTGACCTGACTGTGACCCCGATCCTCATGCTTGGTGTGCTATTGGTGATCAGCAGAAATGTCCTGGAGCAGTGAGATTAGCCAGAACTAGGCCTGGTCTTGACACCCTGCCGAACATGAAGGGGGAGATTATCCACTGCTGGCTCAAAGGCCTGCCAGATTCCCCAGTGTGAACGAGAGAGAGAGAGAGAGAGAGAGAGAGAGAGAGAGATGACTCTAGGTAGTAGTATAACCATTGATGAATAGCCCACCAACATTAAATGCACAGGCATGGAGTGAGAGAGGAAATCCTAGTACTAGCACTTTTATATACTGAGCCACCAGCTATAAAAAGTAACACAGATTATCCAGTCCATCTTTGTCATTTAAAAAAGTCAAGAAAAAAAACCCCCAAATGACTCTGAAATATAATGAGTCAAACAAGATAAGCAGATGACTCCAGACAGGAGTACTTGTATCCAGATAGCAGAGGATAGATTTAGGTCATTTTATTTCTACTTTTATTCAATTGTAAACCAAGACCATTAAGAATAAGAATTACATCTTATCAGATTAGATTTAATTTAATCGAATTTAATGATCCACTAAAGGATTGCAGAAGATTCTAGTGATTCACCTCTAAGATCATTAAAGTAAAAAAAAAAATGCTATAGATAGAAAGTGATTCATCTGTAAGACCAGTAAGGAAAAAAATGCACTAAAGTTGAACCTTAAAACCCCAGTTTATTACCTTTTTTCCCTGAGAGATTTCAGCGACAATGAACAATGAATTAAATGTCAATGAAATGAGTCACGATTAAGAAATTCAGAAAGAGAGAGACTCACAGGCAGTAGGATACGATTCATTACTAAGCTCAGGCCGTTTAAAATAAAGCACACGGATGATGATATTAGCTTAGCGTCTGCTTCATTCAGTGAGGGTGGTCAGAAGAAAATGACAGAAATGTGATGAGTCACCAGACATGCTTATTAGCTGCCTTAAACAGCTCAAATCAGATGCAGATCCAGGAAAAGGAACAAAACACACAGTAAGCTGGTTGCTTTAAGAAACAGAACCCAAAGTCGCCTTCGGGGAAATTCCTCAATATTATGCCCAAACAATAATCAAGCTCAGTGGAGAACCTGACAATATGCTAAGCATTACTCAGGCAATTGTGTGTGTGTGTGTGTATATACACCCTTCATAACTTTACCATGTGTTTCTTATTTATGGTCACACCTGAACACAGTTTTAAGTGATCTCCGACTGTAATCATCAAATTTCAAATGACATTCTCACACAAACCTTCGGCTGATGATGCGTTCAGAAGACATGAAGCAGAATCCACTGACTCTTTTCAAAAGTCATCAGCTCTCTTGGACATATACAGGGAGTAATGCTGAACAGAAATATTGGCAATGTGATGGGTATACATCAGGCACAAGCACTAGCCTGAATATTCAGAATGTTTGACTGGGAAGAAAGAGAATTATCATTTATTTATTCATTTCTCTAAGCACTTTATCCTGGTCAGTGATGCAACGGATCTGGAGCCTATCCCAAGAACTCTGTGTACGAGGCGGGAATACATTCTGGATGTCTGTTGCAGACCACCATGCACCCACACCCACACACATATTTACATCTAGGGGCAATGTACCCTAGCCAGTACACTACTGGCATGTTTTTGGGAGGTGGGAGGAAAGCAGAGAACCCAGAAGAAACCCACAAGGACACAAGCAGAACATACAGGATCAAACCCAATCTCATGCATTTAACAGGAATTCTAGCTCTATACTCTAATCATATAGTGTAATGATTAGCAATGCTTTAGTTTAGTGAAAAACAAGCCTTTCTGTAGTATCTTGAACCCACAACAGAAGGTTTCTCTTTCAGAAAAGGTGCCAAGCAGAATCCTAGGTAAGGAAGCAAGGAACCCTTTGTTCGAAAAGAGTACCTTTGTTTTCTATGTTCCTATTGAAATGTTTGAATTGCTTTGAATTGAAATGAACACTGTATCTTGATTTTAGTAAAGAGCATGCTGTTATAGGGACTTAATCAACAGCACTGTGGTGTGATGCTTCCTGATAAGAAGCAGAGTTACTGTTACAACCTTGAAGTTCATTATTGTCCTAAAACAGTATGTCCTGAAGTGTTTTATTGCTCTTATACCACAGCAACGTGCCAACATTATGAAGTTTATATTTAAGAAATAACGACACATCATACTTTTTATCAGTTTATAGTTACATTTAATATACTCTCTTTTCTCTCTCTTGAAGTTAATGAGACAAAAAAAAAAACCCAGCTTGCCGTTAGAGAGAAACCACAAAAGATAAACTCCTCTGTCCTGAAGACTTTCTGCTGTTACAGAAAATTAATCAACAACTTCTGACCAATCAGATTCAAGAATTCAACAGCTATCCTTCTCTCTCTCTCGCCATCCCTGTTTAAAGTCCTTGACTCCATCTTCTCAATCGGTTATGTGTGTTATTCACTATGACCATAATAAATTATTATCAGTCATAAACACTTAAGATTTGTATATTTGAACTTGGGTAAAATTTACACCAAAACCTGAAGCATCGTCCATCAAGAGATTTGTGGTGTTAAAAACATCTTGCCAATACACATACAGTCGAAGCATACATTACCTTCTCTCTCTCTCTCTCTGTGACCCTATTACATACACACACATACACACACTCTTTCTTATACACACATATTACACAGAGATACTATTGATACCATGTTCTTTGGGCATGGTGTTTGACATTCCCTGGGCACAACTGTGTATGTGTGTGTGTGTTTAATGGGCACTAGCAGTAAGCATTCAGACCCAGCTTTGGCATGCTGTGCGGAGAAATTACTGTCAAACCCATCACCCATTTTAATGGCTGCTGGCTTGCCATGGCTCGATTTACAGCCAACTTGGGAGCAGTGCACCCTGGGTAAACATGGCCAGGAGGACAGCAGGGGCCTGGGGACTCACTGATATATTAACCCTTGTGTTCTGATTGGGTCAAAAGTATTCACTTTCACTAGAAATGGAGCAATCCAGAAAACAACAATGAAACATAGATTACTTTCATAATTTTTTAAGTGTTTAGCTCTTTTGTTTTTGTTTTGCTAGCACTTTACAATTAGTACCTAGTATTTAACAGGTAAACATGCAGCAATTACAAGTAATTTCTGGTGTATACTTTTCATTTTGGATATTTAAATACATAATGTGTGTACACTACTAGGTTTGTACAGCAGTATTTACGAAGTATGACTGGCTGATTCCACTACTGGGGTGCCATTTGTGTTCCACTGGTATTACATTGACAAATATGTATGTATAATAAAAGTAACACATTTTAAACACAGGTAAAGTGTCTTTCACAGCAACCTGTGTGCATGTTTAAGATAAATAGCTTAAGACAAACCCTGTTATCGGACCACATTCACCCCTATGAAATATTTGGAATATTCCACAAGTCACATGTTCAACAGCAAGTTGTATCATCTAATTTTCCTGAATTTCACTGCAGCAAGAAAAGTAAGTTCTCTCTTTCTTTATTTTCAATGATACTGTGAAACTGACTGACTTTGAAAGTGTCACACTGAAAGTACAACCCAGATACCTAAATTCTTGCTTGAAATTAAACTAACTGTTAATAAAAATAAATGTAATACTTTTTTCATTAGCATGGATGCTAGTTACACACATTTTGTGATTTGCTAATTGCTATGCTAAAACCTCGACTCTGTTTTTTTAAGCCCTTTTACTTATTTAAGAGCAAAATGCAGCCAAAAATCAAACTGCTACCTAAGATGGGTGAAAACATATTTTTAAAGCCTAAATGCATTTTTTCTTACATTCCATGTTGAAGAATGATTTGGAAAAAAATTTGAAAACTTGTAAGAGTACTTTTAAGCTTAACCTTTACAAAATTCCTCTTTCAACAGACTTAACCTCAATAATTATTGAAATAATTATGTGGAAATTTGTAAACAAAATGGCTGCCACATGCCAGTCAATTCAACAAAATGGCTGCCACATGCCAATCAGTGCAACAAAATGGCTGCCACATGCCAATCAATGCAACAAAATGGCCGCCACATGCCAATTAATTTAACAAAATGGCCGCCACATGCCAATCAATGCAACAAAATGGCCGCCACATGCCAATTAATTTAACAAAATGGCCGCCACATGCCAATTAATTTAACAAAATGGCTGCCACATGCCAATCAATGCAACAAAATGGCCGCCACATGCCAATTAATTTAACAAAATGGCCGCCACATGCCAATCAATGCAACAAAATGGCCGCCACATGCCAATTAATTTAACAAAATGGCCACCACATGCCAAT
>CM075005.1:28180601-28210819 GCA_037576675.1 Pangasius sanitwongsei
CCGCCACATGCCAATCAATGCAACAAAATGGCCGCCACATGCCAATTAATTTAACAAAATGGCCACCACATGCCAATCAATTAAAAAAGCTGTAACTCATGAAAGACTAAATGGACTTGCACAAAAACTGAACGGCATCTTTAGGACTAGATTCTGAGTCCTTCTGCTAAGGTTGGGGGTGTGGCCACCAAAAGGGGTGGGGTTAAGTTCAAATAGTTGTTTCTCAACAACCGTTAGTCTGATTGAGTTGAAATTTTGTGTACTGCGTTTTTGTGCTAATCTGTAAGTGGATTTCTAAGGACAACTGGCTGGCTTCAACAATTTTCAGCAGGCATTTCACAGGGTTAGCATTGAGCTACCATCACAAAACATATGTTCATCTATGGTCTCTGGTTTTTTTTTGTTTTTTTTTAATGTAACTTGTCAAGAACTGACTACTGAACTATTTGTGAAAGGTGCTTGGACCCCTCAGATTGTTACTATGTTATGTATTATGCTATATTACTTATAACTACCCAAAAGAATTGTATGTACTTTTCATGTTACATTTAGATTACAGTGTATGGACAAGTATTGCTTTAGAATGTTATATTATTTACATAGGAATTTGAGTAATTATTGCCCTGTGGCATCAAGTACTAAGAGTAAAAACTTGGTACTTATGTAAATTACTTTCTACTGTAATTTCTGTATACAAATTATGCACAAGTATTTCAAACCTATAGAAACCAATCCTAGTCTTTCCTTTAATATGTCACATGTCTATACTTGCTAATTTACAACTGTATTGCTATTAAATCTAAAGAGATAGTCTGGGTTAGTGAAAAGTCCATCAGTAAGTAGTGAACAGAGCATTTAATCGGGTTAAGAGGTGTGAGGGAGTTCACTGAGGGGCAGGAAGGCAAGTGGGGGTGTTAAGGGTAAGACTTGAGTCTAACAAGGCTTCTATTGACTGAGACAGAGAAGGCTCTACGCCTCAGTGCACTTTTAGTGCTGCCTACTCACCATGCTTTACAGTCGAGTACATCAGCTCCTTCTCACACACTCAGGAGTTGTACTATTAGAGAAATGTTGTTTCAACCAAGTTGCAGTTGTTGTAACTAGCCAAAATAATTAAAACATCCAGGACTTTGCAATGCTTGCAAAAAGTTCTCTTTATCGCCTGCCGAATTGAGAGAGTTTAAATATATATGGATGTGAAGATTGTGTGAAATTCTCACAATTTTTCATACAGCAGAATGTTGTAGGAGGACATATGAAATAGTTAAAACACAAAAGGAAAATATAGGAAAATAATCAACGACAAAAAAAATCCTGAAGATCTCTGACTGTTATAGTGCGCTGACACTGGAGACTCCTTCCAAAAATGTTTACATTTCCTGACATAAAATGATTGAACATTATGGTTTGTTTAATAGCACCTTTTTTAGTTGTTTATTATTAGACTTTGATTATGTGGTGGATCAGATATACAAAACATTGTGAATTAACTGTTACTAAAGAAACGATGAGTGCCAGAGCTGCTGTTATAGAAAATTAATCAACATTTTCTGGCCAATCAGACATGACAATTCAACAGCACTGTTGTAAAATTTTCTTTAAAAAAAAAAAAAAAAAATCGGTTTCAGTAAAAATTACGTTCTCAGTAGATCATCACCCAGTGCCCAGTCGTCATCATAAAGTAAAATTCAATACGGGTCTCACGTTTCCAAGCTGGTGAAAAGTAAGGAATGGTTAGAGTTCAGCGTGTGTTAAAGCAGGATTGGAGAGATCCTGAGGCATGACTGGAATGCGTCTTTTTTTATTTATTTTTTTCCCCTGAAGCTACGTTGAGGTCATGTGAGGCCATCACACACCTGCATGCTCTCCACAGGTCCAGGGTTTTGTTGTGACAGACCGGATCATCATCACATTTTCTCTGTCGCTGGAGCTTGCATTGCTGTGTCATCACCATGGATCAGGTTGCTCACAGGTGCATCACCTTCACCTTCAAATGTAACCATTCACATTTCTCCTAATAGTGTAGCAATACCTGAGGGGATCGTTTGAGACTGACATCATATGATGAGGTCTTTTGGAGCTGAAAGTGACTGATCTGTGTAAATATTTATCAAAAAAGTGATTTTAATCTCCGTTTATCTCTTATTTGCGCTGACTCATGTCCTTGATCAGTTTCATTTGTGTCAGTCACTTGCTATTTTTCTTATTAAAAGTGGAAAAAGTTTGTGCTTGATTCACTTTTTCCAAATAAATGTAAAAAAAGATGGAAACTCATTGCAGCTTATTTATGATACTACTTTACAGAAAAGTCCCATGAATGCCACGTTTTATGTGATTATTACACGATTCATTTATTTTCACTTGTGATTTTTTTTCACAATTCATTTATTTTCACATCTGATTTTTACATATGATTTCATTTAGTTTTACATCTTATGTTTACATATGATTCATTTAGTTTTACATCTTATGTTTACATATGATTCATTTAGTTTACATCTAATGTTTACATATGATTTGTTTACTTTTACATCTAATGTTTACATGTGATTCGTTTACTTTTACATCTAATGTTTACATATGATTCGTTTAGTTTTACATCTAATGTTTACATATGATTTGTTTAGTTTTACATCTAATGTTTACATATGATTTGTTTAGTTTTACATCTAATGTTTACGTATGATTTGTTTAGTTTTACATGTACATGTACACACAGTTTGTGGATTTTTCCCTGTGAACTTTTCACATGATTCATTTATTTTCACTTGTGGTTTTTCCACATCATTCATTTATATTTCCTGTATGATTTTTTTTTTTTGGTTATTTTTTCCACATGATTTTATTTATTTTCATTAATTGTTCTCATAGGGCATGTGGTATTTTTCAGATGAAAATGTTCACATGAATAATTCTTTTTCATCTGTTGTGTGTTTACTAGAGTAATGTAAGGACACTTGTGAAATATGTGATCTTTCCATGTGGGCTGTCACATGAGTATATATTTGCACTCCCACCTGTGCACACACACCTGCCATCAGGGGGATTTCTAAGCACTTGAAGGGAGTTTGTGTGTCTATTTAGACAAGCACTGTGTACACTGAGATCAAGACATATTGCATATTTAAATAGTTTTCATTTGAATTGCTATATGATATTTCAGGTAGTGAACAATGCAGCAGGGTTCATTTTTGTATTATTCTTTCAGTCTATGAATGTTCTGTGTTTCATGTGCTGCTATGAACCAGGTTTTATTTTTCACCCCTTTTTCATATTTTTCCTTTTTTTTGTGTTGCGTCCCGTCACTTGCTGAACGTGGAATTATTAACACAGTGGTCCTTTTGTCGTTCTGTGAGCTGGACACAGCTGTCGATGCTCCGCCATTCTTCGTCGCCTCACACTTTGCTGTCTTTTCCACATTTTTCCTTTTCATTTCTCTCCCTCTCTCTTCTTTTTCAAATCACATTTTCTGCATAGTCTGCAAATCAGGCTAAGCCTTTGATAAAAGTAATGGTGGAAGGAGGAGGAGGGGGGTTCTGGGGCATTGTGCCAGATCTGGAGCTGATTTCAAAGGACAGGAGCAGTTATACAGCATTTGCAAGGGATAAAAAGTATACATGTGATTGAGATTTGATGCTTGATGGTATTTCTCTTCCATACGCTTTCCAAAAGTGTCATGTAAAGTTTTTTTTTTTTATGATCTGTTGGTCTTTTATTCAAGATCAAGGGTCTTTTGGTGCTGTGTGGCACATCTCAGGCAATCAATCAACCTTAATGCAGACATTTGAACCTAATGCCATTAAAGCAGTGCACACACATTCTCTAACTTTTAAGATGTCTAAGGCCACAGGATGGGGTGCCACAACAAGAAGGCCTTTCAGGCTCTTTCAGCGGGGATTAGAGTAGCCACTGCTCTCCACGGCTCAGTAATGTGACTGTAATTCCTCTGTGATTTGTAGCCTTGCTGCATTGTGCCAATCTAATAATTCTACAAATTTGAAAGAAAAAAAAAAACCGGATCAAACAGGCTTGAAAGCAGCAAGCACACTGAGTAAAGGGACTTTTACTGCAGCTTGGAGGGACACTGTGAACCATGTCTATACTAAGGTGTTTAAAAATGATTCAACATTTTTCTCATAATAGCATGACCCTGTTATTGTAATTATATTGTAAAGATTTGTCATTGCAGTAAAACCCCATAGAGGCAAAGAACCCTTGAGAACTTTGTGTAAAGATACATATTATTGTAACTTTGAGAATGCAACTTACAGTCTGTAAATTGGAGACAAGGCTCTGTTTTTAAACCAGTGTGATTTGCTGCTACAGCGCTGCCGTGTTGCTAATTTTACCCATTTGTGCTTGCTGCTTTTCATGGTAAGAAATAAAAGCACCTGTCCTTCCAAGGGTGGAGCAGCACAACATGGCATGTGACATTTAAAATCTGCCAATGCAGTGGCTGCTGAGAAAAATCATGCAGTTACCGCTTGTCAAGACTCTCTTATCCTGTGTTTTCCTTAACAGTTCAGTCTGTTTACTTACAGCCAAGGTTCCCTTTTTTTTTCTTACTGAGCAAACTTTTCTGTTGGGCAGACCCTTCTGCCATTTGAGCAGAAAAACGCCATGAGCTGCACAGATTGTGGCTGGCTAGCATTTGTCTGGGTTTAACAGACAATGTAATGAGTGTTTGCAAGAGAGGTTGAACAATTAACATGGCTTGCTAAGCTCACAGCTCACATAGCTAGTTAGTGGTTTTTGAGCATTCTGATTTTTTTATACAAAGCCATTTCTTTCTCACAAGCATATCATTGGGAAATGAGTCAAAGCTCTAATATGGGTTTTTGCTTGAATTATTTTAGCATTTAGGGACACTGCAGCGATTGCATGCTTTATTCACTATCTCACCAGAAGTTTTGAAATGCTACTACTTACACTTCTATGTTTACAACACAGAATTATGAAAAAGTCTTTTAGCAAATTTTGTATACACATTTTTGTGTCAGCCTTCTGCCCGGATTTTATTTTTCTGCATGGGAGCATCATCAGAAGTGCAAGACCACACAGGCACACAGCTTAGAGGGAATAGTGCTTAGAACCCATTTTTGTGAATGTCCACTATTATTCACCTAGGTTATAAATAGGTACTTTACAGAGTATTTTTTTTTAACCACCAAAACACTGACAAGAAATAGACAAGCAAAATCCCATGCTATTAAAATTTTATGTTATAGTAAAAATCCCAGTGTACACCAATGTGCACTGTTTGGGCTAGATTCAGAGTTGATAACTTAAGTTCAAAAGATATGTTAATGTTTATGCAGGAAAAATACTTATATATATTCAGGTTATGCACATGCTTAAGTTGATTTTTTATTTTCTTTTTTGGGTGCTGGATTCAGATTAATAAAAATGACCTGTGTAAAGTTCATGCCTCTGAAGTTGGTAGTTTTTTTTTTTTTTTTTTTTTTAAATAAAGATGTCCAACGGTTTTGCAATAGACACCACCTTTATACACAAGCACTTGCCTTTAAGATAAAAAAAATTGTCGGGATAGAAAATGCAGACTGAAGAAGCAGATTTCTGTCGACTGCAATATGATGTAACATGAAAGCAAGAGAAATAGACAAAAAGACCTGAAAAGACGTAAATCACTGTAAATCTGTCTTAATTCAACAATCAATAAAATCAAGAAGTCAGTCAATAAAATAGCACTTGATCCAGCATATCATATTATGTGGATGATGAACAATCAGTACAGCAGCAGTGAGTTTGATGCTTAGACGGCATGCAAAATCTACTATTGAATGTTGCAAGAAAATACTTATTTTATTTTTTAAATTGTACACTGACATTTACTATGTTCACAACTTGATATGGCCTTGAGATACTAAATCAAAGTCATAAACTTGTTTTTTATCAATTTGCTATTTTAAGTTGTTGAATTAATGAAATAATGGTAATGTTGTTATTAATGCAGTGTGCTCTCCTGTAAAGAACACATTCCCACATTTTAAAGGATAAGCTGATCAAGCACTCATCTACTACATTTACAGCTCTCCTTAAGTGCGGTCCAGAATTTTATCATCTCCATAAACATCAACATGAGGTAGCTTTGGGTGGTGCGAGGTGTTATCTCTCATTCTATAAAATAAAATGACCCACATATTTCAGTTTATTATTTAGCAGTGCCATGTAGTGTTAACCAAATCTCATCTCTTTTATTATATCCCAGTGCAGTTGTAAACCGATTTTAAAATATCTTGTCTTAATCTCATATATTATTAACCTAAACCATATTCCTGGAAAGAGACATAAAACACACCTTTAAATTTTGAAAATCCTCCTGACGGTGTGTGTGTGTGTGCACAGGTGGGAGTGCAAATAACACACAGAGGTCATGTGACAGCTACTAAAAGAACATATACTGATTTTGCATGTTCATTGTAGTTATTGTTCTCCTTTAGTACAAATGCAGCATGGCTTGTGACCTGGGCAGTGTCTAAAGGTGAACGGCAATGTGATTAACAGAAACTGCAATGAAATAAAGGGAGTGAGTTCCGTAAATAAAGAGCTGTTTTGGAAATGAAACAACCCAGCATTGCACAGCTAACCCTTTGAAAATCAGCCACCTCCCATGCTTCGGTACATTCTTGGCTGTAGGGTTGAGTTGTTTATAGACGACGTGTTTCTCAAGAAGCATTTGTCAGACAGACATCTCTTGTTGCCCCAGTGTGATGCAGGGTAATTAAAGGAGAGGAGATTCTCCAAGGAAGGAACAAAGCCTAGCATGGTGGTCCTGATCCCACCCAAAACACACTCTGATATCTCTCTCTCTCTCACACGCGCGCACACACACTTGCCTGTAGTCCACAGCAACAGTAAAACAGGACATCACGAAGAGGTGTGTGTTAGGAACATTCTTGCTTGAGTTTAATTTTTATATTGACCAGCTAAAAAAACGATTGTTGACCCTCCTCCTCTTTTTCTGTGCATAGGGTAAATATTCACTGCTACAAAAATGAACCATGTTTTTTGCTGCATAAGAAACATAAAGTTGTGCAAAAATGTTCATACCTTTAGGACAAAATGAAAAAGACCGTGAAATTAATCCACAGCACTAAGACATTTAGTGTGTTTTCAAAGAGTTCCTGCATTATCACAATTAACAAAAAATAGTGTATTGTCAAAAAGTGTATGTTAAGTAATAAATAAAACATGACGGGGTAGCTGTTGGAGGAAAATAATCAGTGATGGGGTGGTGTGATGTGGATCAATGTGGAGATATTGCTATAACTCCAAAGTTGATTATCTTGGACTAACAGCACATTGTTGTTGTTGTTTTTTTTTGTTTTTTTTTTTGTAAAGTATATAGTTATGTTTAACGTTGTTGAACATCCACAAAGTGAGTCAGTTCCTGTTATTACTTATGTTATAGCAGCTATAACCAGTTGTTCTCTCACCCTCTCTTAAACTAGAGATGTCAAAGTATAATTTTCTTAATTGTTTACATTTATATTTATTTAAATATTTTTTGTTAAAAAATAAATGATTGTTCTACTTTTTTACTGTTTACAAAAAAATAGCCATAGCAAGCTCAGATGGATGAAGGAATCTGCATGAAGTTTTACTAAAAATAACCCATGGAAGTCTTTTTAAGTCGCATCTAACCAGAGATTCTCTATAAATTGATTAGCATGAAAAAAAACACAGAGAATGTGTATCAGCAGTCACAGTGTTTAATAAACACATAGCTGAAGGGCAGAGATCCACTGATGATTCTCTGCTGACCCCAACGAGGTGATTGATCAGGATCAAGCCATGCCTCAAGGCTCAGAATGGAAACTGAGAGATCTGATCATGATGTGTGGTACTGGGACAGATAACAGAGTTCATGCTCATCTGAGAGGTACTGAGACACAGCCTCTGGTCCTTTCTGTAATCTGCAGCTCCTCACATTGTGGTGTGTGTTTGCAATATCAACACACTCTGCTTAACTTCAACAGCCTTATAGACGTTAGTTAATATTCATCAGTACCCCTCCTTTCCCAAAGCAAGGGGGATAACAGGACAATTCACATGAAAGAAAAGAGGAGAAAAGAAACCTGTTTTGCAGAACTCTTATCAAATCAGCCATTTTAGGGATACAATCAGACATCTCACACAAGAGGGGAGTCCTGATCTTTAAAAGAAAGAGAGTTTGGGGGAAGCATTGCTCCCAATTGCAAATTTCTAGAAAGAAGAAAACTTCTAATAAAAGTGTTTTTAAGGTGATGATTTTTACATCCATTTTTAAATCCAACAAAATTACTCTTGCGTGTTAGAATTTTTGGTAATGCTTTACATTAAGGTTCACTTAACTATTTACAAAGTAAATCAACACTTGTATCAGTATAAGTTTAAATACACCTGCATTGACTAATGTTTATTCGAATCATGACTAAAAATAACTAAAAAAAATAATTGAACTCTCTAGGAATGAACATACCTGCAAACATGCTCATTGAGGTGTTCATGTTGCTCATTGCTTAATTCTTCCCACTGATGATAGGAACATTGGTTAATACAGGTGTGGATTGACTTACAGTGAGGGGAAATAACTATTTGCACACTTGTTTTTGTTAGGTAATATACTTCCAGTGCGCTTATCCACTTCAGTTTTACACATAATGTGTTTTGACTTTGTACTAACAAACATGAACAAAAAAAAAGTATGTATTCAAAAGCATAAACAAAGGTATGGTTTAAAAAAAATGAAATTGCTAGGGTTAAAAATTATGAACATTAGTATTTTGTTTCTCTTGCCAAATCGTCTTCAATTCTCCAAGGTTATGAGGGTCCCTGATGGACTTGCAATTTTAAAATCCTCTATAAATTCTCTAAAAAATAAAGTCAGGAAATTGTCTAGACCATGTGAGGTCTTCTTGAGTTATTTTGGCTGTATGTTTGGGATCGTTGTCTTGTAACCTGTAAATTTGAAGTGGGTATATGCACTGGAAGTATTTTCTTTCACTGTAGTTGATTTATTATTAAGTAAAAACATAAATTAATAAATGTTAATTACTTGTATTAAGTAAACATTACTTGTAGTTCAGTAATACTGAAGTTTATGTCAGGAATAAAACACTTGGGGCCATGCTGTTATTGGAAAATAATTAATGATGTAGTGGTGTGATGCACCCTGATGCTGTGGAGTTACCATCCAAAGTTGATATTTTCCTATAACAGGATGTCCTGAAGTGTTTTATTTCTCTTCTACCACAGCAAAGTGCCAGTGATTTGCCATTTTAGTAATTAAAGAGCAACTTGTCATACATTAAAGTTTATAGCTATGTTTAATGTTGTGGAACATCCGTGAAACGTTAGTTCCTGTTTTTACATTATAACATACATTCTCTCAACAGCCTCTCTTCTCTCATTCTCTCGTTATCTCTCTCTCTCTCTTTCTCTCTCTCTCTCTCTAAGGTAATAAGATAAAAATCACAGCTTGTCATGTTACTGAGAAACCACAAAATGCAATGTACTTCATCCTCAAAACTTAAAGTTACAGTATTGCCTCTGACTGTTACAAAGCACCATATTAATGTTTTTAAAATCTATTTACTATTAGACTTTATGTTGGGTAACAACCAATCAGAACTGGGCATTCAACAGCTCTTTGAATGCTCAAAGACTTCTTTGACATAAGTTATAGTTACGGGAAAAAAAAGTTAGTAAAATAACCACATTCTCACTGAACTTTTATGTCCATTCCAAACATACAATGTTTATGGTTGGATATTTATAGATGAGACAAAAGTTGGTGTTTTTGCCATAATAGGTAGCCTAAAAAAAACACCACACATACTATAAAAATAAAATTATCTCCAGCTGATTCAAAACAGAAAATATTAGTCACAATAATAAAAAGCATAGAGCAATAAAATTTATGTTTGCTTCAGATATAACGGGGCTCTTGGCAGCTTTTCAGAGGACTGCTCTAATCTTATTTGGCCTTTGATGAGTAGTGATTATGTTGCTAAATTATTACACAATGCTTATTTATGGTATAAATAACAATAACAACATGCCCTTCTGAGTTAAATCATCCTTCATATTTCGGAAGACTAGTCATTTTTTACGCTTTTATTTCACCTTCGTCAAACGGGTTGTAATAGCTATCATTTAAACAAATATTTTTTATGCTCAGTGGAGAAATTCAGCCAACTGAGCAAACAGACATCTGTATCATGTCAGTTCACACTCTAATCTGTATGTCTAACATCTGAACATCTGGCTAGGACATGGTTTTGATGTCTGTGGACTTTGAAAACATGCTCAGAACCTGAAAGCATGAGTATGGTCTGTTTTAGGCATCTATGGAAAAAAAAAATTAATAATCAGAATGTTAGTAATGGTGAAATGCACAAGGGAAAAAGAGCAGAAAGTAAGACTGAATTTGAACATAACCAACAGAACGTAATGAGCAATCACACAATTCTTCTTCTCTCTCTTTCCCAGTCTCTCCATCTTTCTTTCTCTGCACCTATGAAAGATGGCCAGTTTCTACCAGAAGAGAAAGCAGTCTGAGAAGTCATTGCAGATGTTTATGACCATGTGAGCACTCATCCATTCCTCCAGCCTACCCATCCATCCATCTGTCCATACATCTATCAGTCTCCTGCTTTTCCCATCCAGACCTCCCTTTAACCTATTGCTACACCAAAGGTAGACATTGTGTGAACCAGATTAGAGGAGCATGCTCCTCCCTCTTTTCCCTCCCCAAAAAAGTCTGAAAGTTTTAATCCTCACAAAAATTTCTTAATGAAAGCAAATGGGGCTCAGACCTCAGAGAGGACACAGGGGTGACTAAAGGAGAGGGAAAGAAACTTAGAAAATATGTAGGATACAAAGAATATTTTGTACACATCCATCAGTAAACCCTAGCAGATCTAAGGAGGTTCATGCAGTTTATACATTCCTCCCAGGTGTATTGGCTATGCAAAATTGCCCCTAGGTATGAATGAGTGTCTGAATGAGAGTGGTGTCCCCTCCAGGGTGTATTCCCACATCGGGCCCAGTGTTCCCATGATAGGCTCCACATCCGCCACAACCCGGACCAGGATAAAGCACTTACAGAAGATGAATGAGTGAATTTTGATGAATATGATATTCTGACAACCACAACTACTGAGAAGATAAATCCAACCAAGGCCCTCATTTCAGGACAGATTTATTCCAGGAATTCTGTGACTGACGTGGAATAAAACACTAAGACAACACCTAAATGCGCACAAGCCAACAGTGAAGTGGAACATCCCAAAAATGCCTCTCTGATGAAAAGAATCAGGATTATGCATGCAGAAAGACTAGACTGGAAACAGGATCTGAGAAAGTATGTAATGGTTTACAGAAGCATGGACCGTGCCACAACTGGTAAAAATCTACACAGAGGGGGCAGGATGCACAAGAAACATGACCTTGACCTCATGTGAGTGGCCTGTAGAGACTCCGTGCTATGTCATGGTCATCCTCTGGTCATTCATGTGATCATGGTGTCCTGGCTATCCACGGTTACATACGTGACCTTACATTACGTCCTGACACTGCACCTCCCAGACAGTAATAGACCAGACAATAATATATAAATAATGCTGATACCATTTTACTGTTAGGGATGAGAATCACTCATAGTGCTGGTTCTGCTCTCTATTGTGAATAGGAATCACTCACAAGTAGGAATCACTCACCAATTCACAAATGTCCGAAACTCGTATGTGCCAAAGGTGTTCCGTGTACTCTAGGTGTCTATTGCCTGTACCTGCAGTAGTGACTATCAAGCTAGCTAATATTCTAATACCTTGAAAGTAACAAACTACCAAACCTCACCTTAGCTGACAAAGTTATTTATACAGCAGGACAATATTTATGATGCAGAGTTACAGCAATTGGCAACAACTGAGAGAAAAAAAAGATTCCCAGAGCATATAACGCTAATTAAAAACGGATCGTTTTGACATGATAGATACATACATGGAAAACTGTTCGAGTCCTGTACACATAGCAAGAGCCCATATTTGTCAACCAGTTGGACAAACCTCAGGAAAAGCTGATATTTAAAAATCTAAAGACATATTTTGGAGGAAAAAAAAAAAGGTAGGCAGATGATAGTTTAAATACAGCACGATTTATCACATTTTTAATGGATAGTTGAACTCATCCACTGGCAGCCCTTATGGTGACATTTTGGAAATATGCATTTGGAAGCGAATTTTATAAACAACCAGGCTGCTGGAACAAGATAAATGGAAGATAAATGGGCAACAAACAGTTTCCTGCACAATTTTAATCCTGCATGCCCTGACAGGAACTGGGCAGAGTATCAAATAATCCATTCAGGTTTTTCTTTCCCATATAAGTCTACAATGAAGGATTTAATAAAGCCTGCTTAAAAAAAAAAGAATATGCATTTGTTTTGAGTTACACAGATGTTCCCAATCAACCCTAATAACGGTTATCCAAAACGTGTCATGACTGAAAATTCGTCAGTTATGAATGGTTAAAGTGAGGAAGAGAGGCGGCGAGTACTTGTAGCCTTTCTCATGATTTATTTGCATGAATCCAGAAGTATTGCTTTTGCTTGTTCTTTATTTTCTGAATGTTTTAAGGTTGTATAATTAACCCATTGAGAACCTTTTAAGTTCATCATACAAAGTAAAATGGTTACAGAAAAGTAGAGAAAGTAGTATGCCACAATGAATATAGAAACATCTTCAGATCTTCAGAATGACACATTCTCTCCCTCTCCATGTGTGTTACCTCAGGGTTCTCCAGTTTCCTCCCACCTCCCCAAAACCTGCAAATAGGTTGACTGGGTACTCTGAATTGCTCCTTGGTGCGAATGAGTGTGTTAGGCTACGTTTACACGACAACAATGTAGTCAAAAAAAGAAAAGTTTTTGTCTTGCGTTTTCAAAAACTTTCACGTATACACGACAACGTTTTCAAAACGATTCGCGTTTACACATATCCGCGATAACGGCCTAAACCGCTGTACTATGTATGCCAGGCCAGTAGTTGGCTTGCCTTTACAATAGACACGTACTGCGCATGTCTACATACCTAATACGTACTACGCACACGCAGGACGTCACTGTTTTCAAAGATTCCCGTATTGAGTGTTTACATGGAGACGATAACGGCGGCATTTTCAAAAACTTGCACTTTGAAACCCGTTTTCAAAAATATGCGTTTTCAGTCCCCAAAACGCCGTTGTCGTGTAAACAAACAGGCAAAACGCATAAAAAGTTTCCTGTTTTTGGCTGAAAATGTTGTCGTGTAAACGGCCCCTCAATGTGTGTGTGTGTGTGTGTGCCCCTCCCATACAGGGTGTATTCCCGCCTCACGCCCAGTGTTCCTGGGATAGGCTCCAGATCCACTGAGACCCTGTCCAGGATAAAGCGTTTACTGAAAGTGAGTGAGAATGAGAATCACGTTATTAGGTGCGCGAGTTGTCACATATGAAAAATGAATCGTTTTCCAAGCCCGGTATTCACTGAAAATTTATATCCATATGGATATCCTCAAAAGGGAGAACACTCATGCTCTTACAGATTGTAAAATCTTGAATCCTATGTGGCTTTATTGTATTTTCCACATGCACTTGCTTTAAGGAATGCCATGTCATGCAAATGGACAATTGCACACAAATTGTGGTTCACTTCCACCGACTGCACACGGGGTAACTCAGTAACTCAGTTAAACCCCAGTGCCTGAGGCCTGAATGTAAGAACATGACACGCAAATGCCAAACATGTGTGCACATATAAGCATGCATAATGTCTCACACATATACACACACTCACACATATGCTGTCCTCCTTTGGGCTGGCAGTGTAAGTAATGAGCGTGTTTGCTTACCCATTAGGTCTCTCTTCAGATGTTAGAGCAACATGGACCACAAGCTCCCTGAGGAAGAGCTTTCACTGCCTTTAAAGCCACATTAATGTCCACAGAGAAAGAGAGAGAAAGAGGGGAAAAGAGTCAGACAGTTTTGCAAATAAAAGCAGGTTGGAATTTACAGCTTTGCTGATGGGTGTAAGTAAAAGTGAATGAACTATTTCACAGCGCAGTGAGAGTTTTAGACAATGACTGATGATGAGTCCAGATAAACCTCAGGCTGAACCCAGATAGGAATTTCTCATTCACACACACTTATCTACATTATTTGACTTTTGAACTCCAGAGCATTACACACGAATTAGGCGTTTACACGCCGACACATTTGGTGGCTGTGTTTCATGTTAATACCGCAGTCTAAATATTGTCTCTGTAAAGTGTCAGATTGCGGCTAAACAAAACAACACAGGGCTCACAAGGCAAGGTTTGTGGACGAACACCGTGTATGTTTGCTCTGCAAATGTTAGCTTAAATAATGAGAGCAACACTTTTCCGTATGCTATTTTGCCATTTTCACAGTCAGTCACTTCAGTTTGGAGAAAATGGGACTGAAGTCTTGTCACAGGGTGGAAACTAGTCATGTCTGTGTGTTTTGTTTGTGTATATATACAGGATTCCAAGTGTGTGTGTCTGTGTGTGTGTGTATGTGTGTGTGTTACAATCGTTGGTGTAAATTTGAATGACACCTGTCTATTCAAATCATGTTTATGCAAACATGACTACAAACATCCATGACTACCAATACCGAAAAAAGTCACATGAATTTCACATGTGAATAATCATTTGATTCATGTGGTTTTTAGACACTTCACACATGTTCTGTTTCTCATGTATTTTACAAGTTTATTTTTCACATGTAGTGCATGTGCTTTTAGTTTTCACATGCTTTTTTTTTTTTTTTTTGCATGACTAATTTCTTTTTCATATGTTATCACATATTGTTCACATATGTGCTTTCTTGAGTTCATATCCTAAATTTCAGGGCATAACAGAGAAATGCACTTTCACATGTTTTTCACATATTATTTATTATCAATATATCGAGGCAATAATCATAAGTTGATTATTATTGATTGACTGATATGTCAAAATTATATTATATATTAACATTATATCTGCTCAAACACCTCTACACTCAGAAAAAAGAGTAATAACTGTACCATTCCTTGTCAGTGGGGTGGTACCCTTATCGGTTGTATCTTTCACATGGAATTGTAGATATATTTATTTATTTTAGGATATATTCATTTGGATCCATTCATTATTTTAGGTACATAAATGGACAGTGATTATCTTTTAGAGGAAAGTTTGAAAAGTGCACCTTTCCAGGTAAAATGTAAGGTACCATAGATGTACTCCTCAGGGTACAGTGACAGTTACAGTTCAGGACCCATTTTCTTAGAGAGGCCATTTCCTAATTCCCTCCCTCATCACCTTTTTCATTTACTGCCAAGAGAAACTTTAAATGGCCATGCAAAACTTTAGTGTTTGATTTTATTGTTGCATTTTGTATATAAAGGCTGGAAAGATGTGCATGACAGCTTGAAGAAGAGTTGAATGGTGGAATGGCCAAAGCCTACAATTAATCAACTGACAAAACATGGAAGTACAATAGATGGCCAAAAGTTTGTGGACACTTGACCATCACACCCATACGTGGGCCTTCCCCAAACTGTTGCCACAAATTTTGTATGATTGTGTGTGTGTGTGTTGCACGTGCGTCGTTAAAATCTTCCTAGTCGAAAGCATGTGATTTTTTTCCATGGAAGAGTGACTGGGCAGAAAGCGCGTGCATAGCAGTGTTGGTCACGCTGACATTAATTCCTCGCGCGCAGCAGCTCGAGCCTGTGGCCGTGTTTGGGCGCGCGCTGGCCCCGAAGCCTCATCAATCACGCGCTGCGACTTGGCCGCGCGCACCGGGCGTGCTAATGTTCGTGCTCGCGCGGGCTAATATTCGGTGGCACAAGAAAGCATTCATACGCCTTCTGCAGCCTTTTTATTAACCCCTGCCATATGATTTATTTACGCGTGTCTCCCCAAACATGCGCGATATTTGGTTTTGGTTATTAGTTTTCACTTTTTTTTTTCCCCCCACATTTTGCATTTTGATTAGGTTTTTCAGGGAGCATGCCAGCACCAGGTCAGGAGTTCTTTATGAATAAATGAGATTAAATGAAATCAGAACGAACATGTATTTTGGCTATTTTCAGTGAGCCGAGCAATCGACTCGGCTCACTAATAAGAGTCGGCTCTTTCGAGTCTCAAAGGGCTCGTGAACTTCATTGCTTGGTCAGTGAAATCTTACTCTACCTTCAGGTTAACGACATTATATACAGTCTATTTAAATATATAGTAGGAAAGATTAGTCAACATTGGATTGGTGAAGTACAACACTGAAACACTGTTTACTCGTTGAGTCCACCCACACAAAACCAAAACCACGCCCCAGAATCTGTGGTAGCCAGCAGTGTTCAGTTCAGTAGCATTGCCAAGAATTATTATCATAACATCACTCTCAGGCGATGAGGTCAGCCATTATGTAAATATAGATGATAAAAGTACCTAATATTTCATCATACCACATTAGAGAAGACATTCCTCACAAGTAGATGAATACTGCTTGATAGGAGACCCAAATACCGATATAGTGGTGTTGACACTTGCACTCCTCTTTTATAAAACAACCGTTTCCCAAGTTGTTCAATAAATAGCTGGCTAGAGACCATTATGAATGACTGTTCATAAACAGAGGAAGTGATGTCGCTGTTCTTAGATCATATATGGTTTAGGGTTGAAACATTATTCAAAGCACACCAATGAACCATACTCCATGCTCCTTACTTTATCTGACTGGTAGCTTGATTTAATGAGAAAATGGCAAAAATTACAACCATGTTGTTGAGTGGCTGGATGTTCCCTCAGACCAGGAACAAACTTGCTTTCTGAAATTACATCAGTTGTATCAATTACTAAAAGACAAAGCACAGGGTTGCTGCAATGAATAGAGATAGCTAAATTTCGACTAGCAATGCCAGGATCTGTAGCACACATGTCCAGGAGGAACGTAGCTGATTCCACATCCAACTCCATCCCCTTTGCCAGTAATAAATTAGCCCATTGTGGAAAAGCAGTGTTTATTTAAGGTTAACTAGATTTTTGTCATTATGTTTTTTTGGAAGCATGACATGGGTTTTTGCTCATGGTAAAGTATCTGGCTGTGCTGGGTACTCATCAGATTCTGCCATGTTTTACTTTTTGAACAGACTGAGCTGGGGGCGGAGTGAAAGGCCTATGGGGTGTGTCTAAAAAAAAAAAAAAAAAAAAAAAAGACTACAGTTTTCCAAACTGGTTTTCTGAGCCACATAATTCTTTATGCAATGCTGAGGCCATTGCATAAACAATTATTTTATCATCAGATTCTATGGATTTTTCAGGTTATTTGTTCTAGTAAGGAAAAAAATGACTACTGCACCTTTACATTAATAAAGCGCTACGTATTTGCATTGACAAGTATTCCTGCATTAATATTACTGTCCCTGTTGTATCTGCACTTTAGCTTTCATTAGAGTAGAATATGTAGGAGATTCCTGTCCATCTAACCTTGTTGTCCACCTTCCCAATATACTACTGTACATACATTCAGACACACATCTTGCCATTCGCAGTAGCTGTGGCTTTATCTCAATGCTGTGTCAGCTGAGGGGTTGATGAGATTTATTGCAAACAGAAGACAGATATTTGAATGCTGTTGGCAAAAATAATATATTGGTGATGTGTAATGCATTAAAAGGGGTTGATGAGAAATTATGTCTCCAAACATGAGCTACAGCTGTTACCATAGAACATACTGTCCTTTGGCCTATACTGATGGCTATGTGCACTATACATGAAATACAGCTTAGCCCTTGAGCCGGTACTTCCCAGACAGACAAACACATTTATCCACATTTGTGCCAGTTATGACAATGACAAGTCTATTATGGGATAAGTTCTAAGCAGCTGCATTTAAAAATTTTTAGGCTAAAAATGGCCCAAATGCGACCCATACTTTTGTGGCAAATCAGTCTTTGGCCAAATGAGGCCTAACTGTAATGTCAGCCCCATATCATGTCTTAGATACGGTATTATCAGGGTTGAGTTATGGCTGTGTTTTGGCAGTCTGATTCGAATGAGTTCACTGCCATAATTCCATGGCGGTATGTGGGCCAGATGAAGTTGTAAGTGTGGGCCATCTTTGAGCCATTACTCACTTTCTATCAGTGATCATGCTGTTGTCTTTGAATCTCTGCATGTTTAGTAAATCACGGTTGCTTAATGTTGTGTGACGTTATCACTCTGCACCATGGGTTACTGAACTGTATCATAAAGGTGTTATATGGTTCAGGTGTGTTGGACCTGGGTTACATACTCACAATAAACAAGCTTTGTGTCACATAGCAACTCAACAATAGCTTAAATAAACAGTTCAAGAGTTTAAACAGTTCTTGAATAAACTCGGGTGTGTGACCTCATTCTTTAGACCAAATCATCTTCCAAATAATGACATCCACAAAGATTTATTCCAATACCTTTTTCCTACCAAAGGGTGAATGACTTTGAGGAGAGACAGATATCTGTTTTCTCATTGCACTCCAAATACGCTTCCAGAAATTCCCTTTTGTGATAAAGTGCGACATGATAATAGTCAAACAAACCACATAATTACACCTCAGATGCATTAACATTATCCCTGACAGAGGCTCTATTTTGAAGTACCTTGTCAGATTGCATCTTTGTACTGTCCCAGAATGACCTTCATTCATGAAAAGTTACAGAAAAACAATGTTTCCCAGATTTCCCTCATTAGGCTAGAAAGGGCATAATGAGGCAAGACAAAGAGTGTATCCAAAGGTGTTGGACAGATGAGTTTTTATTAGAACTGATTGTAACAAACAACAGATAAATGTGGCACATTTGCATTTGGTTATTCATTTTTACATTTCTATAGCATTTGCAAGCACAAAATCATTAGACATGATAACAAATAGAGGACCATAATAATTGAGTCAATAGCAGGTGTAAGCTAAGAAAATAAATCTTAACCACCACCCGAATTTAAAACACTTTGCATGAACCCAACCACGTCAGTCTCATTTAAACGAATTTGAATGATGAATGAGATGGAGGTGACTGAACACCAGCGAGTGAATAGTGCAGCCTGATTGTGCTTGTGCCAAACAAGGACAAGACCATCAAGTTTTGCGATGAGTTTGGACAGCTTTTCTCTACTAATTTGACCTTTCCCCAATGCCGACAACCAACAAAATGACTGAGAGACTAAAGTTACTGTGATGTGATTTTACTAAAGGTAAAGTTCATCACTATGATAGACTGGAATAAGGGTTAGTGGCAGGTGTCTCTAGCACTTGAGGCTAATGAGCTTATGGCTTTTAAAACACTGTGAGGAACTATGGATCTGACAGCATACTTGGTTGAGGTGGCCATCTTTAGTGACAACTGGGAGAAACACCTGTCTCACCTCCAGGATGCGTTCCACCAGATTCGGACAACCGAAATAAGATCATTTCTCCTACTGACCACCAAGAGCAAAGGACTGTCTCTTCCTCGAGCTCGTTAGCTGGTGTAGGAAGCTCATACTGAACTACTTAACCAGAGCAGTGACACTCACTGACCTCACCAGAATCCTGCAGCAGGTACTGTTAAATTGATAGAAAAGTCTGAACAAGCTTTTCTCCCAGGTGTCACTAAAGATGGCCACCTCAACCAGTTATGCTGTCATATCCATAGTTCCTCACAATGTTTTGAAAGCCATAAGGTCATTAGCTTCCAGTGCTAGATCCTGTTCACGCCAACAAACAGCTAGCTGATATCCTGTCAGGCTAAATGGGTAATTAAGAGATAACACATAAGAGGTAAGTAAACTGCATAAAGCATGACAATGGACACAGATACTAAATGCACCAGATATCTAACTTTGTTGCAAAGTACAAATAAAGTTTTTCTTTATTTTATTACAAAGTAAGTTGATTGTTAAATTTTCGAGCAGTCATTTATAGTGATAAAACTGATCTGTTTTCACAGTGCTTTAGGTGAATCTATTAGCCACTTTATAAAAACCCATGAGCCTTAAAATCCAGGTCATTATTGTTAAACCTTTAGCAGAACTGTCTCACACATTCAATTTCATAACAATTCACATGATTGGAATCAAATGAAAAGATATGTTAAGATGATTAGGGATGGGGTTAGGGTTGTACCATTGTATGAAATCAAATGAACTCCAACCATGAATTCTTTCATGAGATAATGTTGACCAGCAAGCTTTGGGCTTCGGCCTTTCAAACAGAATTTTACTACTGTAGATTCTGTATGTGGTGCCATATGAATGATGAACTGCATCCCATCCAGGGAATTTTCCTGCCTCATGTCCAGTGTTCCTAGGACAGGCTCCAGGTCCATTGTGACCCTGATCAGGATAAAGCACTGAAGATGAATGAAGGAATGACTGAACACATCTTGGACTGGTCATAATTTACCCGATACAGAATTTAGTTCTTGGCATGAATGACCATGATTTCTAATTTCAAGACATTTCTCCTGTTTCTCACTGTGCGCTAATTTCTAAAATCAGCTGCCTCAAAAGGGGTCATTGTACTTAAAGACACAAATTACAAGACTACATATTAATTAAAAGACTACAAATTTGGCAAATTTGACATTTGGCACCTGTGCCACAGCTTGGCATCCCTGAGAGACGCTACCTGAGATCACAGAGAGTTTATACAGTCCAGATACCCATGTCTTATCACACACCCATGCGGGTCTGATAGCATAAAATCAACACAGAGCCATGAATGAAATCTCCAGAGGGCTAGACCTCACAAGAATTTGCTCTGTTTCCTCAAACGCGTAGGAGAGTCGAGAACATAGGGGAGATTCTATCAGGACTCAATCCCTTTCACACTAGACACTCTGTTCATTTTGTGGAACACTACAGCTTGTCTTCATGCCTTCCTGACTGTGCGACCTTTTTCTCTGCTGTTGGTGTAAATAATATTGTGTCTAGCTGTCAGGGACTGTAAATTCTATGAAGTGGTGCTAAACACACTAACTGGAGATTTTTCATACAGGTTATTAATAAGACATAAAAGCCAAAGCACGTCTGTCATCTCTTTTCTTAGAGGTCATACATAAACCAGGACTATAGAGACGGAAATGCTGATGTTTTTTTTTTTTTTTTTCCTTTTCCGAGGTGCATGTTAGCCAGATGATCTGTCTGCTCTCGCTGGCTCAAGAACAAAAGTCATCACTCCAAGCGATCGTGATATCGTGAGTGAAAATATGTTTTGCAAACTTACAGACATTAAATTATGACTCAATTAGTGTGCAGAGAGCTGTGTTCTGTCAGTAATGAGATCAGTCACACTCTACAACCCATAAATCCATGCTTTGATTAGCACATCTGCTATTATGAAAGAGGCTTTTATTCGAAGAACAATACCAGCAGTCACTTTTCTGTGGTGCTGAATGGTTCTTGCTTACACACGCATATTAAATGGAGACTTTTAGGATGGGAGAAACATAATAACATGTCATTCTAGTATGGCAGCATGGTATAAACCAACTTGTATGAATTTACTAAAGTTAAAATTAAGTGAGTGCTCATAGCCTTTTTTTTTTTTTTAACAACTTCATTCATATATAAAGGCTTGGTTGATTGTGTTGTCTCAGATTGGGTTGCTGTATTCATTGGTTACTGTTATTATTATAGAATATTGTTGGAATACAGTTGGAAATGAAATCAAACAAAATCACTCCAGCTTGTTAGAATTCCTGCAAAAATTACAATAGATTGAATTGAATTTCAGCACTAGTGCCCACTCCACCTGTGTATGTATATACAAGAAATACCACCACCATGAAAAATTTAGTGTGTTTGCTCTCAACTTATAATGAACCTAGATTATGTGTTAATAGCATATACTTTTTGACCACACTTTAGAGGGTGTTTAGGAGCTGTGTGTGTTTCAGTCTCGGTTTTTGTGGTCAGCTCTGGACTGTACAGCACTGTATTGCTGCAGCAAGGCCTGCGTCATACATGGAAAAGCCAGAAAAAAATAGTATTCTGGGCTGAACCCATCACCGCCACTCCTCCTCATCATCATCATTTCTCTCACTAACATTTTCCTCTTTCCTGAGATTTTTTCCATCTCATTCTGTTCAGTTCTTGGCCGCACATTAAGTGAGCACTCAGCACCTAATCATGTCTAGCCACACATCCTTGCGTTCAACCACTCAATTAAGTTCTCCTCTTGGGCCAAATGACTCAATAAATAATGCCATGCCCCTGCCTCATCATCAGTCATGGGCAATTCTAGACTCTTTTTTTACAGGGGCCCTATATTTCTATACTTCCTCTCAACCCTCTAAAATATTAAGTCACTCTTTCCTAAATCAATTTAATTCCTTCTAAACATGAGAAAAGTTGAAGTGCAGCACTAAACAATCTGCAAACTGTCCCCGGCTCCTCCCCATCATTTTGTGATATGTGGGTTTATACCTAATTGGTTTGAACCGAACACAACAATCTAGTGCTGCGAAGCTTTTCTTGCTGTCTTGATCTGAATTAGGAAGGTTACCAGGCTTGGGCAAGTTGGGTTGAGTTGACAAGCAAACAAAAAAAAATCCTGTAGTCACCAGAAAGCTCTTATTCCAGGTAAAAGCAATGGAAATGTACCATTTTTTGAATGTAAATCCTGCTGTTTAATATCTGTCAACCTAATGACAGAGGCATGTACATTTGAGAGGAGAGGCCAGTGGTGAATTTGATGTCATGGCATTGGTAGTTGCTTAACATCTATGTGTTCACCATTATGAATCTGAAAAAAAAACCACCATGGCTTTAAAATGTCTTTTATTTCACAGTAATTCTCGAGATCCTCCAACAGAAGTCTACTCAAGGTGAATGTTGGTTAGCTATAGTATAGCAAAAAAACAATGCCTCAAAACACATCTGGCTCTGGAGACTAGTGTCTTGTCATGACTTGTGTGTCAGAATTTAACAGTGAAATCTAATGTTTTTGAATTCTTGTATTTGAACAAAATTCAATTTTCAAAAGACCTATTCACCTTTTAAAGTTCATTGATATGTTGGTGCATTTTCACTTTGGTCAACAATTTCTTACATTACCCATAACGCCATTCGATTACCTGGTGATATTGGTGCCAGTGGGATTTCTTCTGTCAGTGGTGCCAATGGGAATTCAAGCAGTGCTTTACGCTTTTAGTCTTCCTAGTTCCCTCACCTCCTCATCTGTACAGTCTGCTCATATAGATCAGGTTCCAAAGCTTCAAACTCTCATGCTAATGCGGCTCTTAATGCCGTCATGCGCGCCATCTCACGGATCGCTAATTAGCCGAGCCAAGTCTCTGCCGTAACACAGTACAACTGCATAGTAAAGTAAATGGTGAGTGAGAAGACACTAAGCTCTTGCTCTAACAGAGCTAACAGAGAAACCTGATCATTATCCCTTGTGTTTGAGTTTGAAAATTTCTCTCCTATTAAACGCAACTGTAAATGCGTTAACAATGTCTCAGTAACTTCTGACAGGAATAACGGAAATACAGCAGCAACCAACAAATTAGCACCAACATCCATAACACATCACAAATATTTCAATACATACATATTAAATGTGTTTAAGGGTGGACCTTTTCTTTAAGCCGATCACTAGTGGCTCTCTGGCAGCCATGACATTTGAACTCATGAAAGGAAAACAAACTAACCAAAAAAAGGTTGGTCAAGGGGGCCAGACATTCTTCAGGCATAAACACAGTCCCATAAAGTTATTTTGTGGTTATGTCATCTGTTGTTGTTGCTGTTGCTGTTGTTGTGGTGTGTGTGTGTGTGTGTGTGTGTGTGTGTGTGTGTGTCAAGGCAGTTAAAAATGAGGTAGAGTGACTCTTGGGTGGTTCTAATCAGTCTCCAGCTGTGTTTGTGCTGTCAGCTCAATGTGAAGCTGCTTCACAGATCTGCACTCATCCATACAGGAGGTTAATTGGAGGACTTAACATGTGTAGAGCACCAGCTAAGATAGATATGCATTCAGCTGTTAGACTTCACTGGCTTCATTATAGTAATATTGATGGTAATTTCGTTGGCTGCAGTTGAAGTTGGTTGTTCAGTCAGTTCAGATCAGGCTTTTTGCTAAGGTAGCAACCTTTCTTTGAAGCTGTCAAACATCTGGAATATGTAACACATAGATGGATGACAAATGAAAAGAAAAGTCAGGATAAGGTGTCTTAATAAGCTGTTGGGCTGCCAGAACAGCTTGAGTACACATTGGTATAGATTCTGCAAGTCTCTGGAACTGTATTTGAGAGATGAGCATTATTCTTCCAAAAGCTATTCCCTCAATTGGTGTATTGATGATGGTGATAGATAGTGCTGTCTAACACCTCTCCAAAATCTCCCAGATGCATTCAGTTGGGTTGAGATCCAGTGAATATGAAGGCCATCCTCATCAAGCCATTCAGTGAGTTCTGTGGATAAATGCAGAAAGGACAGTGACCTTTATATGGATGAAGAAGAAGAATTTTTTTTTTTTTAGCAATTTGTCACAGTAATTTTTAAAATCAAAGATTATAATTATTTATTACCTGTGCATGGGTCAAATCTCTCATCCACAATGACCTCAGGAAAATGGTTGTACCTCTGAGGCACGCGCTCCAACCATTTGTCTGTGTTCCTCCAGGGTTGAACTCATGGTTCACATCTCCAGGGGAGTTGTGGCATGGAAAAAAGGTAATGCAGTTTAAACTAGTTCGACTGTGGAAGCAGCTTCACCCCTGAGCTTGCACACAACACCTGTAGCAGAAGTGTGGTTTAGCATGGCTCTGAAATGGGAGGGAGTTTGGGGTTCAGCTAGAGGGGTACTAACTAACATGGCACACCTGAACCCTGTTGTCCAACATGCATGTATCTGTTGTCTCTGGCTGAGCAGTGAGATAAGCCTGTTTGAAGCCATGAGCAGTTCAAAGACTAAGCTTAGTAGAAAGTGGGTGAGCTGGAAAGCTGCAAAGTTTTGAAATGTTTTGGAAAAAAGCTTTACTTTAATGTCTGACTAACGTACCAAGGGCACCAGTCCAAATAAAAAGCTTACGCGTGCTCTTACCCTGGGTCTACTGTGTTCTCTGAGCTGCGTACTGCCAACAGTGTTACACGGCCTAGTCCTAGGAAACCAAAGAAGGCATATCGATTTGGAGTCACTTTAGGAAAAATCATCAGATTCCAGGCTCAAAAATCTATATTTAGGGTGGGTTCAGCGCTTTCAAATATCAAAATTGTTCAAATTTGACCCAAATATACACACATTAGCAATGTTTTGAATTGTCATTTATAAGCATTCGATATTCTTAAATTAAATTCTGAACAACTAATACTATTCATAGCCAATAGTGATGTGTTAATGAATGTCGATGCACCTCGTTCATGCCCCGCTTCCTTCCCCCTTTAGTGAATTGGCTTTTCAACTGGGTGAATATTATTTGTGTTTGGTCTGACTGTTGCTTTAGCAGAAAAAAAGTACAGAAAGATGAAACCTTACCATTCAGTCCCACTAGCATTTGGGATGTACTTGAAACTATAATAATAGCTACTTTCTCTTTTACCAAAACAGTTTCAATTGATTAATAAATATCTTGATGACGGATGTACTGGAAGGTCCAGAATGCTTTGTACTGTCCTACGTTGATGATTATCATGACTCACCAAGTTGTGGTGAAGGTTCTTTTATGTTTTATCAGCATGTGGGATAAACCCAGAAATTATGATGGTGGCTTTTCAAATTTGTACTTTCTCTTGTTTTGAAGAATAAACATCATAATTTTCCATGACATCTGCATTGATGTCCAAAGCTAGTTGTGTCGGTTTGATGTTCTCTCATGGACCACTGACTCCCAAAGCTGCCCTATAGCATCTCAGAAACGTGTGTGTGTGTGTGTGTGTTTGATCACATGCATGCAGGTGCTCCTGCCCCCAGCTAGGAAACTTCAGGAGCTTTAGCAAATGCATAATAAAAACATCCACACCTGGAGGCCTGGAGCGCACCGGAGAGAGGTGAGAGGGAAATGTCTTAGCTCCAACTCCAAATCAAATAGAGTTAGCACAACCATCTGGGGTTGCTTTTGCCTGCTTGTTTAGCTTTTACTCTTGAGCTTAGCTTTCACTCTGGAGATTAGTTTTCACTCTCTAGGTCAGCTTTCACTATGAAAATTAGCTTTCACTCACTAGATTAGCTTTCACTTTGGGTTTTCACTCTCTAGGTTAGCTTACACTCTGAAGATGAACTTTCACTCACTAGACTTTCACACTCTGGATTAGTTTTCACTTGCTTGATTATCTTTTAATTCCTAAGTTAGCCAAGATCAACTTAAGAAAAAGTATCTTTTTCAGTGGCTTTGTGGGTAAGGGAAAAGTCAACCCTACAAACCCTACAGAAAATGTGTGTGTGCGCGTGCGTGTGTGTGCGTGCATGTGTTTAAAGAGAACAATTAGGGACGATTCAAGATTGATACCTAGACGTCACTGCGTGCATGACCACACGTGGCTGTGATCAGAGTGTAAATTGTTTGCAGGGAAGGATGACACCAGCATCAGTCTTGTTTTCTCCATTCGGTCATAAAACATTTGTGCTAGAGTGACGGAAAATGAGCAAGTGAAAGACTGTTTAAGACGTCTGTGTTTAACTGTGTAAATATTTAGCTCTCTTCCTGATTCAGTCTCCGTGTTGGTTTCTGTCCATTCTGTCCGGATTCCATTTCAGCACTATAAACCCTGAGAACTTTTGTGCAACTGAATTGCAGCCTTGGTGGTGATTTCATTTGTAGGTAAAATGGATAAAGAACATGTCAGTAGTATTCTCTGTCACTTTACCAGAAATTCAGTATCAGAATCATGAGCAGGAAGTGCAGGATTCTTTAATCATTTTGATCTCAGTTTAGTCGTTTTCATCTGCAACAGTACTATGATTCTGAGAAAGCATGTGGTGAAAAAATAAATACAATAATAATAATAATAATGATGATGATAATAATAATAATAAATTGAATAAAAGTGACAATAAGAAAAGTCAAATAACTAATAACTTTCATACAATAAACTGGCAAGTTGAAGGGAAAAAACAGTTACAAAAGAAAAGAAAGTGTGTGTCTACTTTTTGTTCTTTTTTTGTAAGAAAAAAAGAGGCCCAGTACCATTTTGAATGAAAATACATAATATATTCATAATAAAAAGTTGTTAAAATTGATGTTGTATATTAAAATGTAGAAATATATGAGATTTTTTTTTAATGTAAATACATTAACAAATGTAATATAACCACATCTTGTATGTTTCAGGGACCATTTAATATGTTTGTACTTTGGGGAAAAAAATATATACCTGTACAGTAGTTTTTTTCTGAGACGCTAGAAATTCAGGTCTATTTTCCACCCATCTCTCTCTCTCTCTCTCTCTCTCTCTCTGTGTGTTAAACCCCCTCTCTTATAGCAGATGGCTTCAAGTCAAGCTCACATAGACCCCGCCAGTGTGGTCAGAGTGGGAACATTCAGCCATCAAAAACGGATTAACGTTAATTAGGTGACTCTTTTACGATGGCAACGGGTGGAATTTGACTTGGACCGACGTTTCACGCACTCCTAAGGAGCCACGGCTCTCTCAGCTAATAAATGTGAGCTCTCATTGGGTCAAAAGACCTTGGATTGAAACAGTCCAAGCTGAATACAGGGCTTTCGAGTCTGGCTAGGAGACCTTGATGCTGTATGGGCTTTGACGTTTTTACACTCGCCCTTAAAACTCAGTCTGTCAAGGCTAAATGGGGCCTTTCAGACTGACTGCTGAACCTAATTCTCTTTTTCCTCCTCAATCATGAACGCTTCACATCTGTATGCTTAAAAAATACACCAGAGCCTCATGAAATGGCTGAGTGTATAAAGAAGACAAACACATAAATAAGGAGATAAGCGTCATACCTGGTGTGTAATTTATGAGCAGTCCAACAGGAGGCAAAGCTTAATGAAAACGAGTGTTCAGACTTTTTTTTTTACTAATGGCACTTCAAAGAGGTGATTTTTTTTTTTTCAATTACGTTTATTTAAATGTGTTTTTTAGGACTTTTTACAGTTGTGGTTGCCAGTGACTTGGAACAGTGTGACAAAAATATCTATATGGTGTACATAATTCACGCATTTTAATACATCTGCTTTTATACGCTGTTGAATTCTTCATTGTGATGGGTCAGATGGTGTTGATTAATTTTCTATAACAACAGCTCTGACAGTAGTTCCGGCTGGTCACAGGTTTGTATTAATGCTTTGTTTCTAATAGGTTATCATGTTTATAGTAACAGCTTTCACATGGGCCAGTACAGAGGACACTACACATAATCTGAGCATAATAATAACTGGATTAAAAAATGTGTTGTTTAACAAATAAAAGTGTATAATCGTTGGTATGGAAAAATCTGTTCGTAGAGTTGTTTATTTAGCTTTTTTTTTTTTTTTAGGGAGTCTCCAGTGTCGTGCTTTGGAACAATCAGTACATTTTCCTCCATAGGAAAATCTTCCGGATAGAGGAGTTTGTGATTTCTGGTTGCCTCTGTAACAAGACAGGATGCATTTTTGTCTTATTAACTTCAGGAAAGAGAACAAAAGAGAGGCCAGCAAGTGTCTCAGGCTTGTGAAATATTTTCCTAAAATGTGATTATTCCTTGCTTAGCAAGTTCTTATTGTGGAATTGTGATAGATCAAGGATATGTTTGCTTTCATAGTCTGTCAGTTTACCCCTAATTTATCTGTGAAAAGAGATTTTATTTATTATGAATATATTAGTTAAAATTGTTATTGATATGCATTTCAGAATGATCACTGTATCATGTTATTTAGCATTCTGTTCTTCTAATTATTCGTTCTGTAAAGCTTATTAAGAGCAAAATTTCTGCTTTTGCTTATTCAGGTGTGAGTGATTTTACACGTTGAAAATGTGAAATGCAAATAGTTTTTGTTTGCTTTGTTTTATTGTTTGTGTAGGTACCAAAATAATCTCAAGACTTTTGACAACCCAGGGTCAGACACCAAAGTGTAGGATGTAATATTTCTCAGTGTACAATAGATAAAACTTTCATTTATTTGCATATTGTTGAGTAAGATTTTTAATAAAATCACCTAATATACTTGAAACTACAATATTCACATTCACCTATTTGTATTAAAATATACAGGTGTCAAGAACTGGGCAAAATAGACAGACTTCTGAGGGTGAATGTTCTATTCATTTCATGCACAAATTATTACTTACATTTTGAGTTCCAAATATCACATATTAAATGGATTGTCCATGTATAGGAATACCATGAAATTAAGGCTCAAACGTTAGACCTGAAATTAATATACATGATGAGTTTAGGACTGTTGCAATATGTAACTGATTTCGGAGGCGTTTAAAAAAAAACAAAAAGAAAAAACAAGCTTTTAAAGATTGTTTTTTTCCGCAGTGTGGACCCCGTGCATGAAAGGGTTAAATGTTCTGTAAATGTCACTTGTGAATGTTGGGTTTTTGTTTCTTCAGGTCTGAGTGCTGTGGTGTTCTCGGTAGTTGATTAGTTTTCCTGCAGACAGCCGACAGGGGGAGCGCTAGTGCAGCTTTTCTCTCCTAATCGAAGAGAAGAGAGAAAACATCTTCAAACGGTCTCTTCATGATCTCTTTTCAGGTAAGACGTGCTGTTGGAGCAGTGCACATGTGGAGTACACCGCTCTGTACGCTCGCTGTCAGAGTCTGAGCATCACATAAGAGCAACTGAACCGCTAGAAAGCAGCTAGTCATGCTCAGAGGCCCGGTGTTAGCATAAGTGTGTGTGTGTATACACACATACATGTGTGTGTACACGTGTGTGTGTATACATATGTATGTGTGTGTATATATACCCGTGTGTGTTTACATATGTGTGTATGTATATATACGTGTTTGTTTGTGTGTGTGGTAGCCTGTGAAAACCCTTCACAAGGTAAAATTTTGACCTTTCAAATTTCTTTCCAATTACACTACCTACTTCTACATTTATAACCTAAAATACATAAAATAAAATCAATGTTACTGACAATTTTATTGAATTATAAGTTTACAGTAGGAAACACTGATTATCAGCATCATCTGCATCAGCCTCTGTCTCATCACCTGAGGTAAAATCACTCAGTGCATTTAAACACAAGCCTCAGCATCGTCTCTGCACT
>CM075005.1:28217014-28235355 GCA_037576675.1 Pangasius sanitwongsei
GAGACACACAGGATCGAGACTGCCTGAAGGTGAGCTGAAAGTGCTGGAACCAGGTGGGGCACTAAATCCAGCAAAGAAAGAGAAGAGCTGGTCTGTCCCACCTGGGGCTCCTGGAGAGGTGAAAGGAGGGGTTATGCTGTACTATATTATATTTTACTGATACTTTATTATATTGTACTGTTACTTTACTATTATATACTATATTATATTATGTCATATTGTTGCTTTACTATATAACTACTACACTATAATCATTGCTATACTATAGCATATGCTTTACATATTACTGTCTACTAACTATATGACAGGGTAGTAAAATTGTATCTCAAATTAGCATAACCACTGCATTTCTTCTTAAGGCCTTGTACTCACTTAGGAATTACCACATGAACCTGCTCCAACCTACTGAGCACTAGTGCTCACAGAAGCACTGGTTTTGTTCAACATATTTATCATTCAAACATCTCAACGGTTACCCAAGGAGGCAACGCCAGATTTGAACCGGCAACCTAAAGAGAGGGAGGACAGCACCGTCCCACAGAGCCACACATACACAACCACTTTGTTCTTAAGAGTGTCTATCCTGGATACTGACAGACTGCTGGCCTACATCCACCTTTAAGCCAAGCCTTGTTAAAGACTTCACCTTATTCATGATTCCTAGCACTTACTGTGGGTCTGTACAGGTGGCTGGGTGTCATGATAATATGACGTGCTGATAATGGTTCAAGGCTATGCTTGGATGGGCTTTCAGTAACTCAGAGCAAGAGAATGTTTGTGTGTAGTTGATATAAAGATAAGAAATAAGATTACTCTCCAAAACCTTGTATGTATGTTCATACACAAAAAAAAAAAATCATGCATTTTTAGCTTTGAATTTGCTTCCAACTTTTTGTGTGATTGTGTATGTCCATCTTGCATTTAAAATACAGCAAGAAGGATATTGTATTTCATTATTTGGAACTGAACATGGAACTGATATTGACAATAATATGTTTATATTTGATCTTTTTATTTATTTATTTATTTTAGATGGAAAACATGTTATCTGTAAATAGAAATGGAAGTGGGCAAAGAAAACCCCAAGAATGCAAGAACTGAATCTAGAAATGGATCTTTACTTTAAAACACAGTATGGACTGATAAACAAGAAAGCTATAAAGATTTATACAAAGCCTTAAATGCAAAGCTATTGGCATTTATCAACATACCTACAAGAGTATGATGAAAAGTCAGCGATACACAAGTTGGCAGATTTGACGGCAAGTTTTAGTTCGGTTTGGCCTACAAAAATATTTACACACAACTTTACTAAAGGAGTGATAAATGAGGCCTGCTGATAGTAACCAAAATAATAGCTAGGGAAGAAATGTTTTGTTAATATTAACTTACTGCAACAAAAAGCAAAGTTGTCAAATGGAATGTTATTTACACAGCGTAAAATAAAAAGACTGGAGGAACTGCAAAAGGAACTGCAGTGTTGAATTTCCTTTACACCCCATCACAAGCCATTTCTCCACGTTCACCTTATCTTTACAAAACAAAAGATTGAAAACAGGTTAGTGTGACAGGTAACACAACATTTTACATATGGCTAGAACATACCACGCTCCTCAGTTTCCTGTAGGACGTCTTATTTCTGTGCTGTATTTCAGAGATGCGTTCTCACTGAAGACCAGGTGGCACAGCTGCAGAATAAAAGCTGTGTCTACCTGAAAATGGAATTAAATACTTTTCAATTTGCATATATGCATACAATGTTTCTTCCCTAACCTCATCATTAATGCTTCATGTTGGATGATTTACCTATCACACAGTTCTGGGTGACACTTTTTTCAAATCGTCAGGAGGTCACAGCAGCAGCAGGCTTTTCCTAAGCTGCTCAAGCACTGGGATGACTCATGAAAAAGTTAATCATGAAATTGCTAATGATGTAATTATTCATTAGCAAGCTAGAAAATTAAGCCCAATCACTTTCAGGTTGTACCAGTAAAAATGTGGAAAAGTTCAAGGAGGATGAACTCTGAATTGTAAAAACACAATTTGGAAAAGGTTGGCTTGTCAGTTCATTTGTTGTTGTTTTTTTCCAGTGATTCAATCCATTTGGGTATTCACAGTGTACCTTTCAAATAAATGCTAATAAACACATTTAAGAGAAGCTGTTGATGTGTTATTGCTCAATAAACAGCCATCTTGCCTTATTTTGTCTGTCTCTTGCACATCACTCAATGCTACTTTGCTATTTGTACTTCTTGTTAGATGCTAACTGCATTGCTTTGGTTTTGTACTTGTACTCTGCACAATCACAGTAGTGTTCAATTTAATCTGATCAGATTTTTTTAATCAAACAAACAGACCTTGGCAAACAAGCCTTGGCCTTGATTTTAATTAACTCTGTATATAAATAAAAATGATTGTGCATGCAATCATAAATTAGTCAAAGCTGCTCTGATGCAATAAAAATCTAGCAACATTTATTTAAGTTTAGTTAATTAATTAATTTAAACGTCATGTGCATAGAACTAAGCAGTTGAGCCCATACTTTAAAACATGCATTTATAATCAAGAGACTTGGTCACAACTCAGGAATCGATGTTTATGCACAAAAATCTCGTAGTTTGTCTACAAATGGAACAAAACTGATTTCAAAATGTGTCTAAACCGTAACTCACATGGTCACACCAACATGCTTCTGTCAGCCCTGGATAGGTACTGGGAGAGCCTGAAGAGGAACCAGAGTGTGAGATGCTGTACACTTGGTCTTGTGTACCAAATCCTTTTGCTCCTGGTAGCGGGGCAGTAATGTTGATTTCTTCTCATAGAGGGGCAATGTACATCCTACAGTTCTCCATCCCATCTCACTGATTTTAACTGCTGCCCACCATTTTCCATCTGAGGCAGGAGAGATGATAACGGAAAAAAAACTAATGATGAGTAAACATATCCAACCAGAGGCTATCTACAATACAGCCACATTTATTGCACTAATTATTTAGAAATTATCTTGAGCATTATATAATTACACATAAACAGGCATAGAGCACTGACCTATCAATTACAGTAACAGCTGTTCGGTGCAGCGTTCCACTTAGTGAAGGTCTATTGCTTACAAATTATACAACTTATCATGCATATGAAGCTTGTGGGAAGAGTTGCCAGGTTTCAGCAAAATCTCCACCCTAATTACAACTCAAAAACCACACAAAAAGACTTGGCACTAGCCCAAAATGTTCAGACACAGGAAAAGGTAGATGAATTTTTCATCTATTTCTCAGTCTTTTTGTGGGAAACAAGTGTGGGAACATCGATCTGCAATACATGGACATTATAGGGGAACAAAGATCAAGTTCATTAATAAACACTGCCTCACTGAGCTCCAGAATAAAAGCATATTTCTGTACAAACAATAGAAAAGCCTTTATTTATATAATAAATAAATCCATATAGCCCATGAAGACAGTGCACTGTACACAGAGCTGCACATCTCTGCAGGGCTCTCCAAAAGTTATCATTTTTAAAAGATTCTACACTGTAGACTGAAACAAGATTGTATGCATCAAGAATAATTGTATTCTATTATTTTGATTTATACTTCAATGTTGACAATTTTTTTGTTAATAAACACATGGCATGCACACACATGGACAAGTAAGCTATATAAAATTCATACCACATGCGTTTTAATTAATAACCATCTAAAGACTATGCATGAGAGGGTTGATACAGACAAGTGAAAATGCTTCAGAAATGCTTTCAGTGAGAACTGACTTTGTATAAATTTAATCATGCACGCTTGACTCCTTGAGCCCACCTGCTTGTGTTGAAGCCACGGGTTAAACCCGTCAGTAGTCAGTGAAGAGGGCGTCTGTATGGAGTCATCAGTTTAATTGGCTGGGATAGATGGCATCCATCAGTGCTGCCCACCATCGTATTAAATACAGCAGACCCAGTCAGCCTGGCAAATCCATTGCCCACTGCAGGCAGGTCGTCAGCAGAGGGAAGCGTGATGACTTTTCTCATGATGCCAAGCATTTCCCGCTGACATTATGGATGGCCGTGTGCACAGTGGAGCGGGAACTGGCAAAGGCCCAGGCGACGACATGATAAGATGTAGCACTTGCCAGCCACAGCAGGAACATAAGTGTCTCACCACAGGAGCCCAGCCATGGTCACACTCTTCTCCCAGATTTGTCATTAAGCAGTTGAATGTCTGGCTAGACAGGTGAAAATCAGGGCGGAGGCTGATCTCTGACACCATCAAAATACACTGCCAGAATGGGCACAGTGTTGTTTAGCTGGCAGTAGTGGTTTGGTCTGTCCTTCTAAAACTGAATGATTTAATAACTTGATTAATATTGAAGTTAAAGTTCTTTGGTTTATGTTTGCAGGAATTACAAAAAAAAAAAAAAAGTTCTTTAATTACAAAATCAGAGTCCTTTAACCATGTTTTTCTTGCATTATTTTAAACTATGCTGCCATGCAAAGGTAAACTAGTAACTGCAAATTTTGTCAGATTTCTTAAGTTATGACAGAAATTGGGTCTGTTATTGTTTGGCTTAGATTTGCTCAGAATAAAAAAAAAGGAGTGTGAAAACTTCAGTACAATACAAAATACTTTCAAAATATTTAAATACAAAGTATGCTCCTTGAAAGTTTACATTGCCAGCAGCCACAGCCACATCTTACTGTGTTGATTTTGGATCACGTGAGCAAAACTCGCCTGCCGAGACGATTACGTCTCCGTCTGATGGTGACTGAGGTCATGTTGGGCATAAAAGGTAACACTGACATAAACAGTAAAATGAAAAAAATTCATTTTTGTTGACTATGGATTTTTATTTATTTATTTATTTTTAATAAAACAATCATATTTATTTGGATTTATGTAATTCCACCTCATGAAAGCAACAACACAAAATTGTCATATCCGTTGAACAGCTCATCAAACTTTTAAACTCTATGATTTTTTGACTTATTTATTTAATTTATGCCACCATATTGGAATGAAAATGTTTTTCTTTTTTTTTATTATTATTGCAGAACAAGAACACTCACAAAGAAATAAAAGGTCGCAAGTACTCTATACAATCATTTTGCTTTTTGATTTCTTGCATCTTTTTGAGGCTTAATATACTGCGTTAATGTACTAGATGTTAGGTTTATCGTTTGCATATATAACTTTAACTTTATTGGTGAGACAGCATTTACTAGGTAACTTCCGGCCCTCTTCCCACTCAATCTGATTATACACTGAATTACAATATGATCTGCATTTGGGTAACGCTGTGTTTCTGAAGATTGTTCAAAATCGGCAAATGTTTATCAATCAGACTGACTGATATAAAAAAGTTGTTTAATTTTTTATGTAAAAGTATCATATTTTGAGGACATACACCCAGAGAATATATCATTTATGCTGAATAAGGCCACCAATAATGGCATCAAATACTACTGCAAATAGCTTAGCAGTTACAGGATTCTTACAGTGATTAAGAAATTCACAATAATTAAAAAGTTGGCCATTGCTCTTAAATAACTGTCTCATTCGTACAATACTCTTAGCATACCCATATCTGAAAAATAGACTCTGGGTAGCAAGGGTTTGGCGTCATTTGCCATAGAGTGCAAAATGTCGTACATTTCCAGATAGTAAAAAAACATTCAAGTACATAGTGCATAGTGTAAATTGCATCATTTGGGACACAACTTGATTTTTATCTGTACATTCCATTCTGGTATAGTAATATTATTTGATACATATAATTTATTATAAAACATTTTGTTAATACCTTTGCGATAAATTTGTACTCACTGACATGGCTGTATTTGTGTTTATGAGGTCACTAAGTAAATTTTCCATCTTTGTCAGGTGTCTTTTTTTATGATTATAATTTTTAATCCCCTGGTTAATGTTATGTTGTGTCTAAGCCCCTGTTATAAGGCTGAATGAGTTGATTGTAACTGTAACTTAAATGCCATCTTGTTGTTCTATTCCTAGTTTTCATTGAATGATTTAATGAATGAATGAATGAATTAATGAATGAATCCGGTGTAATTCAATGCCACACTGCCCCCTAGTGGACATTACCCGTTACCGCATGCATACAGGCTGACCCCGCAGGGGCAGAAATGTCAGCTCTAACTTGTTCCTGTAACACACACACACACACACACACCTGAAGTTCAGAGTTGTACTGAATGAGTTACTATAAAACTAAAGCTTTCATTAACACACTGTTTCACCACTGCTAACTTGGCTGTGATTCCTGACATTAAAAATGCCCACAGAGGCGCTAACAAAAACAAGCCTTACAGTAGCGGTGAGATTTTGATAAACCTACTTAGGAACCGACTTAGAGAGTGAAATAAATAAGCATAAACAGGCAGATTTGTTTAAAACAATGCAGCTCGATACAAAAATAAATGTGAAAAGAAGAAAATGAGAATAAAAACACACTTGACCGCTGCGTTTAGCCGAAGCCGAGTCCTGCAGTCAAACAGCACGCCGGCGCTGCACTTTATTTAGCTTATTTACCTTACATAAGTCACGGAGACCTGACTGAAACTTCACCTGCTAACAACGACTCACCGTTAAACAAACTAGCTGGAAAGAAAAAAGAATAAAAAGCATAAAACTCTTCCTGAAGCGTTCTTAAGTTTATTCTCTGATCCTTCAGCCATCTTACCTCAAACAGTTAAAGCGCGGTGGAGACTGCGCATGTGCAAATAATTTATTAATTTACCGGCTACAGCATTATTATTATTATTATTATTATTATTATTATTATTATTATCTGTATAAGTTCCTCAGTATTGAAATACGGGATACCTTTTGCTTTGCCTGAATATAACCCCAAGAATATTATTAAAAGTAATTCAATATCTAACAGATAATAATAACAGAAAAGCTGAGAAAGCTAAATTTAAAAAAAAAAAAATGTATCAACAATCCCTTAGTCATCTACTTGATACAGTTTGCCCATAATGTTTTTTAACAGTTATTTTTCACTTATTTGTAACTAAAAAGGTGTATTCTTACGAAAGCACACACAACAGTGGTTAACCTGTTGGACTACAGTGCAGAAGGTTATGAGCTCAAAACCCACTACTACCACTGCTGGGCCTAGAGAGAGAGAGATAAATGTAAGTTACTCTGGATAAGGGCATCTACCAAATTACATGTTCAAATTCATATTCACATATACATATTCACCTAAATATAAATCTATATCCAGATTTCTGGAAAACTGCTTTTTTTTTTTTTTTTATCAATGTCTATTATTAAAAATTCTATATAAATAAAAATACCCTGTAAGAAAAAAAGAAGAAAGTAGGTAGAGGTGAAAATGAAACCACGTGTAACAAACAGAACAATGTAAAACGGGAGATTTACCCTAATGGGAGATTTAAAGGTATCCAGTACCTTTTGCACCCAAACTGGATGCACAGCACAGGGTGGCAGTGGAGTTATCTGTAAATGACTCTACTGATGAGAATATGACAGGAATGAACATTAGAAGTGAACATATGGTGTCATAAAGCACTCATTGTTTAATTAATGGTCGTCAACATAAGGAATGTCATTTCTGGATGTTCTCTTAGTATTAATCATTAACTCTTTTGCTTACAGTGAACTGTTCTAAAGTTTATTTTCCAACATGAAGCCTTGTGTGCTTGGCTTAATTTGATATTTATATTGCAACAACGGTATTCATATCATTTTAATTTGAGAGTAACAAGTAGAAGTGTCAAACATAACTTTTCTTAGTGAACATGCAAAAAAAAAACTTATATTTCCTCCATCGCTTATTCATATTTTACAGCACACACACACACACACCGCCTCAGTCCTGGTATGGACATTATTAATGTTTTACTTGACCCTGGTTAACCATAACTGATAAATTGTCAAGAACCACTAGGTACAAGCCTTTCTGCTCTGCACTTAGAAATTTAGAGTTTTTTCTTCACTAGAACACTTACTGAACATCAGCAATAAAGCACATTAAATAGTCTTAAATATTGAAAATAAAATCTGCAATCAGTTAATAAAGAGAAATATGGTCCCCTCTCTCACTGAGTATCTAATGAACATTTTGAAATGAAATATATTATTTTGTTTTCTCTTATCTGCTATTAATATTTTTATGTGTAGTTCTGAGTTCTGAGTTTTAGGCCTGTAAGGTAATTGCACAGACAGCAGACCTCTCACGTACAGTAATATCCTGCATGCCTGCACCAATATGGATCGGAATTCTGATCCTTATTATTCTCTGACTTTTATTACTCTTCTGTCTGCTTTGGTCCATTTTCCCTGCCGTCCCAGTGACCAGAGGAGAAAAAGCGCTGCATATTTCTTTTATTGATCATCCAACAGCAATTTCCCGTCTAGCACCTCTGAGCTGGTGACATAACACAGAAAAGACAAAAAATAACATTTTACAAAAAGAAGAATATAAAAAATAAGGTCAGACACACAACATACTTATAAGATTAAAAAAAAAAAACTCAGATAATCCCAGATATAGAAAATAAAATTCAGCTGATATATTTTCATTCAGCTTTTGGTTTTTCAAAAAATATCTTTTTTCATCCTTTATATTTTTTATATATCAAAACTCAAAGGAAAATAAATACTTATTTAACTTAAAATATTTTTTTCTTTCTTTTTCTCTTTTTTAAGAGGCAGTGTTACAAAATTATTTTGATTCAAACTAAAACTTGCTTTCTTTTTTTTTTTTATACAATAAACCTCTCATGAGTTTAGTGGGGGAAAAAAAACTTCTGAAAAAAAAAATGTAATGCACACATTTAATTTTCACTGCTGTTCATTTTTCACAATGTCAGTTACAGTTCAAGCAAAAGTCACTGAATTTTTTTTGTGAACATTCATTTTTGGCCTTTTTTCAGTATGTTCAGGCCTCTGGACTCTTCATTATACCATGAAAGCTTATTTTCTTCTCTTTTTTATTTTTATTTATTTATGCCTCATTGTGTTCTTAGTCTTCATGGTCTGCATGATGACTCACAAGGGAATATAGCTGATTTCGGAAATAGAAATCATCCATTGTGTCCAGCTGTTGTTGTTGTTGTTGTTGTTTTCACTCCAAGGGGAACAAACAGAGGTGATTCCTTTTTCAAATATCGAATGTATATTCTCCCAAACAAACAAACTCCCAAAAAAAATGAAATCTAGAGTTCCTATTTTGGCCTTTCACTGGTTTGAGAGGGTTGCAAATCCCTTTTTAACCCCCTGTGAGTGTATGAGTGTGTTTCATCAGCAGCGCCAAGCATCTTCACATTTTTATCCTGGATGACGATGTTCTTTGTCCTTCTAAACACAGAGCCTTAGATCTGATCACAGCAAAAATAAATAAATACAGTAAAGATTTTCATTTACATGTAATAAAAAAAGGAAAAAAAAGAACTATGGAAACTGGTTTCTCATACCAGAGAATATACCAGACCATTTTAAACTTTTAAAGTACATTTTGTTCAAAGATTTCCAAATAAGGCAGAACACACAGCTGAGCAGTCATTGGCCTCAGATTTCTTTTGTGTGTGTTACTGAAAATGTCCTACGAGCGCTTCTTTCTTCTTTAATGTGCTTCTAGTAATAAATAAACAAACAAACAAAGAAACAAACAAATAAATAAATATTTCCAAACATTTCCTGAGGCTCGACTTGTGCAAACTGTCCATTCAGTACATTTCCCACCTCCCCTGCTCCGGACACACTCATGATTCTCTCACTTGTGGCCCACTGATACTCACTTACAGTCTTCATTAAGGAAGATGCAATGAAGGGGGCCAAGAACTGGTCTTTTTCAACTTTTCCTCTCAGACCAGTGAGGCCTCTGCTAGTCAGAGCTCTGTGATTTCCAGTGGGCTCTCCGAAAGTGAGTTGCCACCCTTGTTGCGGTGCAGCGGTGTGGATTTGGCTGACTCAGTGCGAGCATTTCTCTCAGCATACAGCGTTCCATCTGCGTGCAGCGCCTCCAGAGAGCGTGCCAGTGCCCGCTGGTCATCTTCTGGCAAGCTGTTGAGGTCAGAGGTCAATAGTGTGCCTGTGCTGCCATGGACCACATGGACTCCGTCTGGGCCACGCAACTCCACAGGGTGCTTGTGCTTGAATCGCAGCGTTCCTCGTCCTCCGATGCCCAATCCTTCATCGTCGTCATCATCGAGGTCGCTCTGGACCAGCTGGGGATGGTGGATGAATGGGTGGAGCAAAACAAAAAAGGAAATGTTGAGAGTTTTTGATTAACATTAGGATAATTCTTTATTATTTTTTAGATAAGATCGGGTGAGACAGCGTCCTCTAGTACAGTGGAATAAAAGAGTGAGGTCTTAGTAGAAAACTGCACAGAAAAATATTGAGCTATATAAGTATGTGTTGTAATCAGAAGGAAGAAAAGGAAGTGACTACAAACACAAATCAAAAAGAGAAACTGTGGTAGTGTGCTATTAGAGGATAATTAATGCAGGAAATCTTTTGATATGCCAAATTATTTTAAGTGACACAAATGAACGAAGAATATACAGATATGTAAAGCAACAAGGGGAAGTGTGTGGGCTGCTAACAGGAAATTCAACAGAAAAGGAAATAAGTGATGCTACATGTGCGGGGGAAAAAGAGAATACTTAGATTAGTTTGCCTATTCATATTTCTTTACAATTTTTGGGTCACACACAAGAAGGAAGTGGTAAATGTCCTGTAAGCAAGAAGTGGAAAAATGAGTGGTTTCTAGTGACGTGGAAGGAAACAATGCAGTGTTAGCATATAATTAGAGTAGAAAATTCACATAAAATATCCAGATAAGTTAGAAAATGCACTGACAAAAAATAGATAGAAAGGAAGTAGCAATATACCTGTGAAAAAAGTACATGAAACAACCATACGGGAGGTTAAAAAGAAAAGTAATGAAACAGTTGAGGGGAAAATAATAGTATTAGACAGAGGAAATAATAGCATTAGATGGAAGAAATCAGAGAATGATCTGAAAAGCAAAGAAAGATGCCCATATAGGAATTCCAAAAGAATAGGACTGTGCCAAGAATAAGACTTGTTCAGTGGAGTAAAACAGCAAGGTCTTAGTAGAGAGTTAGTTCCAGAAATGCTCAATTATGTAGCAAATGGTAAGATATTAAATTCAGAAATATGGATAACTTGAAATATCCAGGAAGGGGTCACAGATCTGAGAAACAAAAGGGACAGTAATAAAGTAACATAGAAACATACAGGAACGTCAACAGGGTGAGACATCGCCCTCTACTGAAGTGGAGTGAGAAAGCAGTGTGACCACAAGTTTAGTGCCTGAACATTTCATAGACACACACTAATCTTTGTTGATATACAGTGGATTAGAATTTGATTTGATGATGCATAATTCTTAAATAAATGAAAAATGACTTATTGGTAGTGTGTGTCCAGAAAGGTGAATCAGAGACACAGTGAGGGTTTGCCATGGACAGGTTTGTGAAAGAGGAAGTGCACTAGGCAGTGATGTGAGAAAAGAGGATCCAGCTTTATCGCCCACCTCTGTGATGGACGACTGGTCTTGGCTGGTCGACTTGGTGACCAGGCGTGCGGCAAAGAGCTTTTTGAGTCTCAGATAATCATCCAGTACCACTTTGAGCAGCGAGCCCTGATCAGATAGTGGGATCAGTCATGTGATGTTAAAATATCGCCATGAATCAGGACTTTGAGATCTGGTCTGGGTGGTAATTCAGCTCTGTGGCCATGAACATGTGTATTACTATAGGTATATTAAATTCTATTCTCACCTTAATGGGTCCCTCACGCATGATTTGTCCCAGCTTGGCAATGTTATCATACTCCTGTATGGCAGCTCTGAGGTAGCGGTCGTCCTCTGGTTTAGAGGCCTGAGGCTCACGGCCAAAAGTACCCTAGAAATCAAGTATAATCAGTATATTTATTTGTATGATGGCTTTTTTGTTTCATCTTCCACAGTTAAGATTAGTGATGTTGCATGATACCATATGATGCTATACCGTGATTGAAATTTTACACCTTTAAAGGTATAGACAAGTAATTTTTAGCAGAAGCTAGCCAAAGCTATATGTTTCGAAACTTGATATCCCAACAAATTCAACTACACCCTACAAATCGCTCCCCAGAACACATGCATGCCTGAACTGACAGGCAACACATACCTCAAATGGATGTTTTGTTTCTGGGTTCCAACAGAGTTTCTGCTAAGTTACTTTATTAAAGCTGCCAGAATGTGTGGAGAATTTCACATGTAACAAAAGGTCTTCCAACTTAAAAATCACTGATCCCACCTTTCATGTTACCAGTACAGCCACAACAAACTATTTTAGGTGCAGTGCTTGAATTGTACCACAAGACATTTAAAACAATTAAGGCTAATTTTAAAGAACAGATACAATAGGCAGTACAACATATGTTGGTAGTTATGATTTTGGGGTTGATACAGGGACTGGGAGGGTTTTATTGACCATTGCTTAGGTGTTTGGGCTAAAGATGATTCAAACTTTCTGAAGATCATAGGAAGCAGAAAATCTCATTCTTTTTTTCTTTACATTTATGTTGCAGTATTGACTGACAAGGTTACTTTGAACAGACACCACTGTTACCCAAATTATAGATAGAAAGTAAAAATGAATTTTAAATAATATATTATAAAATAATTAGAATATCCTTAATGTCGTCATATCATTACCATGGATGCTAGTTTTGTGCATGTGCTTGTACAGTATATCATGAGATACTGTTGCCTGATATTGGGTAACACATTTTTGAATGATTAAATACATGTTTTCTTTCATTCAATGTTGAAAGGACAGTTGGAAGGACTAAATGATACCCTAATTGTGGAATTGACCATTAAATGGCCAGTGGCCTGGTTTCTATCACAGAACTGGCAATTCTGTCTACTGCAGGGAACTGAAAATAAGGAACTGAATGTAATAGTGTGCGTCTGTTGAAGAGAACGAAGTTATTTAAATGACCAAACATAGTATTGTTATGAAACAGACATGCACGTATGCGTGTGTGATACTGACGTGAGTCCGAGCGGGACTGTTCCACAGATCTGTGATGTCACTCAGGTTCTCGGGCAGGTCGTCTTCGTGCTCAGCCTGGGCAGCCAACTCAAGGTTTCTGCAGAATGGGTCCAGCCATACAGGATTGGCTCTACACACAAACACACACAAATTTAATCATATGAGATTTTACTTTCTCTCACATGCAAGTCTGTTTATTTTGTTGTGTGTGTGTGTTCAGTGTGGTTATCTCTAAGTGACTACAAATAACTCGTGGATGTGGAGTAATAGAATTAGTGTTGTTATGACGTTGCTCATGGCTCCTCATCCTTCACAGAAACAGTAATCTGAATAATCGGAGTAGTAGAGTTCTATGGTATTATATAATAATGATATAAAAGCTTCTGAAGACTTTACTACTCAAGGTGTAAACCTGACGTCATTGGTGTATTTTGTGTCAGCAGGATCTGATACATATCTGATAAATAAAATATTTCCTAGTTAGTACATTTACATAACCACTAATTTGCAAAATGTTATTTAAAAAAAAGAATGAGGCCTTTGTGTGTTTTATGTGTGTATGGCTTATCAGGTGTAGCAGGTCGTCTCTCTCACCCCTCAAATGAGTACTTGTTGGTGTTGGGCATATCTAGGATGTCCATCAGTCCCTGGTTGCCTAGACAGCATGCAGAACAAACAAAGCTTGTTAAAGTCACCCCACACACAGACACACACACACACATATCTACAAAGTCATGTTTGTCCAGTTTCCTCAGCAACTTGCTAGGAACTCACCTGTAGAACCAGCAACGATGGCTTTCAGCTTTCTCTTGTGTCTATGCAACATACAAAGAAATAATAATAATAATAATAATAATAGTAATAATAATAATAATAATAATAATATGCTAATAAGTCACATGCGATTTAACTTCACATCAGTCTAATTCAATAAATTAAATTATAAATACAAATGTTTCTGTGCTAGTGAACATTTCTTGTTGAAATCTCCCTTGAGCAAGTCCCTTAACTGCTCTGTGTTTAGATTATATTTTCACTTGCAACTTATTATATAAAAACATCTGCCAAATTTAAAGATATAAATGAATAAATGGCTAAACCAAATTGAAACTTGGAGGAAAGTGTTAAGACGTTAAGTGAGAACAAGGTTTAAAAAATGACTTACACTGTTCTGTAATACCAATTCATGAAGATAAACAACATGGCAGCCAGAAATAGCAGCACGGCCAGGATTATTATAGCCAGCTACAGAGAGAGAGAGAGAGAGAGAGAGAGACCAAGCACCTGGGTCAAACACCAGGAGTGAGACTTCACAATGTTTGAATGAACAAAACCCAAATGTTGAAGGCTAGTAGTCAGGAAAAGGAAGCATGACAACATATTATTGTTTTATGTGATTTTTATAGCCATTTTATTATTTAATATTTTAGTTAATATTATGTTTTCCCCACCTGCATGTGTATACTGACAATAATAAATAATAAAACATCAGAAGAGGAAAATCAGAAGTCATTAAATTCTAATGGACAATTACATATTTAAAAAAAAAAAACATGAGTGTTATTTTTAAAATGTTTCTTGCTGATAAATTGTATTAAGTTGTGTGTCCTGTGACATAGGCTATTAGTTTAAAAATTCATATTGTCTGTAAACCAGACATTTTCTATATTTTTTGAAACACTAATGAAGGCTTTCTTAACAATTCTAGTTATTTCCCCCCTAATAATTTAATATTTCTACTTTTACCATTACTTGATTTGCTTCTGCATTCTTGCATACTCACTTGACATCATATGTCACTGTTCCATGCACACAGAAGTACTTATAACAGCTAAAATACCTAGATGTGTTCTTTCTCCTAATGTTGTGGACACTCACTTGAAGGGTAGTGAGGTCATCAGGGGCTCGTCCACTCACGGCAGGCTGTACATCCAGGACATTGTAGTTCCTGAACAGGTTTCTCAGCTGTTCTTTATTCTCATCAATCATCTGAATAACCCTGTCAGTGTGCCAGTCAACCCATAAATCAGTGAGATTTTCAGTATGTCATTTGTGTACACTGAAAGATCAAGAACTAAATCTGACACCAAATAATGGGCTGATATTCTGACCTCTCCACATCCAGGATGCGGTTGGTCTGTTTGTTGACAACGTGAATCAGAACATCAGTCTGAGCAAAGTTCACTCTGCCTTTTTTATCCACATGGAACTGAAAGAGAGCAAAGAGATATAGAAAAGGCAGATTCCCTTGAAGAGTTACACTTTTTAAATCTGTTCTGTTCACTTTTTATAAATAGCAATGGATGTACAATGAAGGGGCTGTTACAGGAAAATAATTAATGATAGGGTGACAGGCATCACCACCCCCAAGTTCATTACACCACAACAACTTGCCAACAACTACAATTTGTATAATTTGTAAAGTTACAGCTTTACCTCTGACTGTTGAAAACAATGATGTTTTCTACAATTATGTTTTTTCCGCTACACAAAACACTGTGTAAGTTGTTACTATAGAAATGATGGTGAAGAACAAGTGCATTAATGTCAACCTGTGATTTGTCCTGCAGCCAGCACTACTTTCAGAGCTGCTGTTATAGAAAATTAATCAACACCTTTTGATGAATCAGAATCGAGAATTCAAATGTGTAGTGGTATAATAGCAATAAAACCAATGTTTAGACACATAAAAGCCTTTACAAACCCTGGTTTGTGACATGAATCTAAATCACAGCAACTTTTTTAAGAAATCCTGTAACTGATCTGAACATAATCTCTGTAATATAAATATGATTTTGAAAAATTATCATTCATGACAGATCATTTATATGATGATAGAGCATACTTAAAAACACATGAACGAACACACACACCTGTACATCGTCCATGTTGACTATGGCTCCTGTGATGTTCGACAGCAGGTTAATAAACTCCTCCTGGAAGAGCCAGACACGTTCAGGGATCTCGTTGACGATGAGCTTCACTCTCTGGTCGTCTCTCAGGATGTAGATGCCCACCAGTGCCACGTCGCTGTGCCCTGCCAGGTCGCGCGCCAACACTTCCACCACAAAATAGCCCGGGTCATAGGCAGTGAAGAGGTCGAACGTTCGGATTATACCATCTGTCTCGCCTGGACAGGGTGGAGAATAGACACAAGGAATAGAGATAAGCACTGAACAGAACAGAATAGACTTGATCAAATGATAAACAAGGAATAAAACATAACACGCTGTTATTGGAAATCAATTAACGGCAGGCTGATGTGATGTTACCACTATGAGCACATCCCAAAGTGTTTTATTCCTCTTGCCCCCCAGCAATTTTCCAATGATTCAGTTTCTGATTTATTAAAGAATACCATAGCATACTTTTTTTATCCATTTACAGTTACTGAATGAAACGCAAGGGCTGAAAATCATAAACTGGGATGAGAAAGTGATACACACCGATGATGAAGACATTGCCTATGTCCTCTGACTCGTTTGACTGCAGTTTGATGTAGCGAATGGACAGAATGTGATAAAGAACGAGGCTGTTGTTACCGATGTCATTATCGATAGCCTGAACCCGAATTAGATCTGAACCAACTTTAGCATCTGCTGCTACACCTGCAGAGAGACAGATAGCAGATAAAACAGATTAATTTTTGATTAATATCACATTATGCACCTGCACCAACCTCACACCTGAGCCAGGCTATAAGTCACACCCACAATCTCGTCTGCACTCCTGTACCTGCAGTGTACTCCATCTTGGTGAACCTCGGCGGCTGATCGTTGATGTCTTCAAGGGAGATCCTGACTTCCTGTAGGGTCGGGTCACGGCTTGGGTCGAGTGCCATGCGGTTTCGCTGTGACCTTTGACCTCTCGGTGGCGTCCAGTTCCTGTTGCTGGAGGCTTTGACAATGATGGCGTACACTGGGATTTCCTCCCGGTCCAGGTCCTTTTTCACTCGCAAAACTCCAGCCACACTCAATCCAAAGTTCCCCTCGGTGTCTCCACCTTCAGAAAAGCAGAAGGACTACCACTTAGATCATGTTGCTTGGCTCAGACTCCTGCCTGACAAGTCCTGCTGCCTGACAAACTTCTTCTATCACCCCTGACCCAAAATCCCTCTGCTGAAACTATTGGTGCGTTCCGTTTTGCGATCATTCTGTGAAGTGATCATGTCTATTTAGCGCACTTTACAGGGACAACCCCCACTGAAGTCACTTGTAAGTTTGGTCCTAAAGAAAGTAATGAAAAACATTAACTTCAATTAACTTCATTTACCTATAAGTATCAATACTTAAAGATTATGTAATGAATACATGAGGAATACGTAAATAAACACTTTGGGGTGTGCTGTTTTAGGAAAATAATCGACAGGACGGTTTGAAGCGGAGTTAATGTCATCACCCCAAAGTTGAGTATATTTCCTATAATAGCACATCCTGAAGCATTTTATTCCTTTTGTACCACAGCAATTTACCAATTATACATTTTTTTTATTTATTAAAGAACAACGCGTCTTACTTTTTATCCATTTATAGTTATATTTAATGGAACTTCTGCGAAACAAGTTAGCTCCTGTTTGCTCCTGTTCAGCTCACGCAGAAAGAATTTCCCTGTCACATGACTTGCACCAATTCTTACATTCCCACCTGTGTACACACACCTGCCCTTAGGAGGAGGGGTTTTGTGTGTTTATGCATAAAAACATTTCTTTTTAGGAAGAAGTGCTTGTGCAAGCTGATTCTGCAAATAAAACATGGAACTGACTCAGGCGTCAATTTTCAGAAGTGACACAATAGCAACTGCGTCACTTATTGGCCAACTCATACCAACACTGACGATATACTATCCCTCTAATCCTTTTGGGTAATTGTGTGTACATAGTTTTGTAAAGCATTTTTTTGTGTGTAGATTAACTTTATAAACAATTATTTTAATTCTATCTTGTAGCTTAGAAGCTTAGCATTAAGCATTTATGCTCTTTGATGCAGAACTGAATCAGATAAGAATATAGCTTAGACATATTTTATATAAGCATATATGCTTAAATAAACACATATATTTTTGGTCATGGATGCTCCACGTAGTCTAAGTCTAAGCTATTTAATATTTTTGGAAGGAGTCTCCAGTGCTAGCACATTGTAAAGGTAAAGCTGTAACTTTAAGTTACCACCAGTGGAAAGTCTTCAGGATAGAGGAATTTCGCTTTGTTTTTTGTCTTACATACACTATATTACCAAAAGTATTCGGTCACCTGCCTTGACTCACATATGAACTTAAGTGCCATCCCATTCCTA
>CM075005.1:28240209-28291955 GCA_037576675.1 Pangasius sanitwongsei
TACTGTGTGTGTGCGCACTTGGATGGGTTAAATGCAGAGCACAAATTCCGAGTATGGGTCACCATACTTGGCCACACTTCACTTCATATATTTGCACAAAACAGAGCATAAAATTGTCTTCCTGTATAGTTACATTCCAAACACACTCACAAACTTTCTCCCTCTCACACACACATACACACACACACACTTACTGTTGAAGGGGTGATCCCAAACTTGCCCTCTCCATCGACCAGCCCATACTCTATCACTGCAAACAGTCCAGAGTCTGCATCTGTAGCACTGACTCGCACAATGATGGTGCCCAGAGCCACATCCTCAAATACCGGCCTCTGTAAACACACACATTGAGAAGTGAGACAATTAAATTATGTACGGGTAATCTATGTATAAAATTTAATTCTATATCAAAATCTCACCATTTCCTTTATAATCTTAAACTGTACATGTAATTCAAATGGTAATGTACACTCTGAACAATGTGTTAATTCTTAGCAACCAATGTCTGGTGTTAAATATGGCACTATGCATTATACACATTTGCATGTGTACAAATATTTTGTATCAGTTTACACTAAGTCTGTTTCTCACTACAGTAGCTCTTGAGCATTTCTCTATTTGAAGGCCATGTGCATGAATTCATCATTTACTACACAGGTAAACTGAGCTGAGATTATGTTTCCTGTCTGAAGTGTGACAGGAAGTGAACACTAGTCAAGCTGAAATCCTCCTCAACTGTTTTTAGAGGTCTCAGAGAAAAACAAGACTATGTGGTGACTATTTTTTCAGTTTGTCTAGTTTCAGGCATGAAAACTTTAAGAGAAGAGGGTCGATTAAGGTTGTTTGCTTTCTTACATCATAATCTTACTCCAAGAGGCCTATCAAAATTCAGTGCTTTTCTATTCAGATATCATGCTAACTGCTTCATAGAACCTTTTAAGTGTGCAGTAATTTTTTCAGTAGAAATCATGCAAAATAAAGGGTTTGCTGCAAATCCATCTGACATTAGGCTGGATTTTACACCCCATTTCTAAATATTTGGTGTCAATTCTGACCTTGAAACTTTTGATCATTTTGTTGTAAATACGATATTCAATTAATCCAATATAAATTCAAGAAATGAAAATTCAAGTATGAAATTGAAAACTATTTAAATATCCTGCTTGCGTAAGAAGGTGGCATACCATTTACTATACACTTTCAAACTATTAAGATGCTATATATATTAAATTTAAAAAGTAACATGCACAGCAATGTAGTAGTTAATGTATTTTAGAAACTAACACATGATATTAATTCAATTCATGAAGGTCTATATGCATTCCGTGTGGTTATCTTTTTTTTTTTCCAAAATTGGGTTAGGTTTTCAGAACTGTTGGTTCTTGGTACTGTGTCTCCTGACCTTTAGACCTTTAGACTTTTAGCCTCATGGCTGCACAAACAGAATGAAAAAGTGCATGACAAGTCTCTTCAGAGTCCTGGTACCTGATATGATGGCTGTGTGAAGACAGGGTTATTATCGTTTACATCAACAATACGTAGATAAACAGGAAGTTCAGATGAGCGTGGTGGACTGCCCCGATCCTGAGTGCGAACCGTGAAGTTCAACCAGTGTACTTGCTCATAATCCACTGTACGATTGGCTATAATCTTACCTGAGGGACAAAATACACGATATATCAGGCTACATATCCAAAACATTTTTAAAAACCTGACTGTTATTGTTATTATTATTATTATTAATAACAATAATAATAATAATAATAATAATAATAATAATAATAACAATACATATTATTATTATTATTATTGTTAATTACAAGTTTAGTAGATATCAAATGGCCCTGTGAATATCGGATTTAAGCGAAGTGTTCCAAAACTGAAAATGTATATTTAAATGTATATAAATAAAATAAAAAGTGAAACAAAATAAAAATAAAAAATTAAAACTAAAACAGGATTTTTGCCTGGATGCAAAGCTGCTGGATTTGGTGATGCTACTGGATTTGGTGGTGTGTTCAATTTGTCATGCATATCCTGAGGAAAGTGTGTGAATAAGCACATCTTGTCATACGGCAAGTTTGTGTGCGTTGTTGTTGTTGTTGTTGTTGTCTTTTACCGGTAGAGGGGTCCTCCAGTCTGACATAGCCTCCTCTGGGCAGATTTAACAGCTCATAAAAGATCTGGCCATTTGGGCCTTTGTCTGGATCGACAGCAGACACAGAGAGCAGAGTGGTGCCAGGCTGAGCTCCTTCCAGAATGCTCTCAGAGAAGTTAGTGACACCGAATGGACGAAAACGGGGAGCGTTGTCATTCACATCCAGCACGCTGATGGTCAGCCTGGCTGTCGAGTGGTGAAGGGAAGCAAGACAGAAAGATAGGAGAAGTTTGAGAAAGGTTAATATGGAGTGGATTACCTTTATTTAATTTTATGTTATTAATATTTAATATTGATTGTAAAGCAAAAGTATCCTAAAGTAAGGCAAGTAAAATAAACCATTGAGATAGGCAATATGATGGTAGATGGAGACAATAGGGAGAATAATTTAAAGTATAAACAAATAGTACAGTACTGAGAGGGTGAGAGAGACCGAGAGAGAAACAGAAGATCCATACTTACCATTGGGCACACTGACTGACATGTCAATAATGTCACTGGCATTGTCATGCACTGACACTATGATCTCAAAAGTAGCTACCAGCTCTCGGTTTAAAGGGTTTCGTACAAATACAGCACCTGTGGACACACACAGAAACATACAGAGCCCTGGGCCATTTCCAGATAGTGTAACAGTGGCGGAATCAGCGATAGAGACACTGGCGGCATTTCCTGTAAGAGGACATTTATTTAACATTTTTGGACAAAGTCTTCATTGTCAGCATTTTTGTAACAGTCAGAGGTAAAGCTGTAACATTGTCTGACATGGGAGAGTCTTCAGGACAGATTACTTTGTGCTTTTTGGATTCTTGGTAATAGGACAAGTCTGGAGGTGAGGAAATGGCTGTTTATTGCTGTTAACCTAACTGATAACAGAAACTAACTTTTGGGAACATTTCACAACGTGGATTATAACTGTAAACAGATGATGTTGTTCTTTAAATTTAACAAAAGTTAGCATTGACAATGCACTGTGATATAAAAGGATAAAACACTTTGGGACATAGTGTTATAGGAAAACAATCAACTTTGCCCCACATCACCACTGATTATTTCCTATAACAGCACGCCCTGTCGTGTTTTATTCCTTATATAACACAAGGTCTATCACATAATTATTAATACATTGAATATATAGCAATAAGCTGGTATATGGAAAAAAATTAAATGTTATATAAATAAGGTTTAAAATAGTTGCCTTATACTATATGATCTTTAACACAAGCAACAGCATTTGACCAGCTGCACTTTACTGCTGTTCCTCAGCCCACAGTGCTGCACTTCCCATCTGTGTCTTCTGGTTGATTCTTAAATCTGGCATACCAGTACAACTTCTGCAGTGTCAACAGTCCTGCCCCAACACCAACAACTTCTACTGCTGAACACACACCAATGTCTGTAGAATAATGACCCTATGCCTACACAAAAATCTCTCCCAGAGCTTCAAATACTGGTTATTAAGGAAATATCGCACTGTGCTCATATGTAACATGTCTTATGGGAATTCTTGTTATATATATTTCCTCTGGAGACACAGCCTTTTTCTCCTAACAGACCCATGTTCCAGTCTCAGCTTACTGTTCCTCCAGTCTCTCTCTCTGTAAATACTTCTGTCTATACCCCACTACAGTCTCTATCTTTAGCCATTATCTTGTATGTCTCATCTCTCTTCATCCATGATGTAATGTCTGTCTCGATCTTTGTTACTGTTCTTGGACTGAATCTCTTAGCCCCAACTCCAGTTCCAGTCCCTGATCCAGATACAGTCCTACCACTGACCTGTCCCTGCTCCTGTCCCTGCTTAATCCAAGACCCTGACCTCATCTAGAAGTGGCAATGTCTCGAAACCTTCTGTTTTTAATACAGTTCTTATTATTGTCTCTCTTCCAGTCTAGCCTATAACTATATCTCTGTCATGTTTCTATCTCTTGCACCAATCTGACCCTATAAGTGGTCCAACACCTGTCTCCATGGACTATGTAACTGTGACCATCAATGTGCTGACCTGTGGTAAGATTTCTTCATACTTCAGAGATCCCTGGTTTCCTAGTCACACTTTTTCCCATGTATGAACTTGCTTGCCTGCTTTGTAAATTTGATAATGGATTTACCTCCAATTGATGTTTCACCTATGATTTGATATGTGCACTGGACTATCACAATGATTACTGGAAGAGCCTAAAAAAAGAGTTTACATCCAAGAATAAGATCAATTTACACTTTAGACTTAGTTGTGCTCACCTGTGTGAAAGTCAATCCCAAACGAATCCTGCAGACCGCTCACTTGGTTATTCCCATCATCCCTCGCTTCCACAGAGATGATATAATACTCCAGACGAGGTCGGAGGTCAGGGTCCTCAGCAGCTAATGTGGCCACCACTACACCAGGGGGTGTTGACTCATTAACACTGATAGTTTGTACAGGCTGCAAGAAACGAGGCCGAGAGTCATTTATATCATCCAGCACAACAGTCAATGTGGCTGTGCCTGAGAGCGGTGGCGTGCCCCGATCTGTTGCCATGACGACCAGCCGGTATGAGCCGCGCTCCTCACGGTCAAGGGTGGCATTGCCCACAAGGACTGCACCAGAGACGGCATCGACAACAAAACGGTCCTGAGCGCCACTCTCTAAACGGTACTGCAACCAACCATTGGAGCCTGCATCAGCATCTGTGGCCGAGAGCTGTGTCACTACTACACCTGAGGAAAAAATGCAAAAATATTAATATAGAAAAACAGATAAAAAGGGAACTTTTTAAAATCAATGTTGCGAACTCCAAATAACAACTTATATTCAGTTGTACTGTTTCCAATTGTTGGAATCCATGGAAGAGGTATGAAAGCCACCACCTCCCCAATTTAACCCCTAGACTTAACCTTTATAGGGTGAAAACATCTGTTCTCAGAAATCTCTTCACTTCTCAAATACTCAGAGATGCAGCTCCTTCCTGTCCCTGTCAAGGAGAGCCCTGACTCTCTCAAGTTCTTACCAGTAGGACTGTTTTCTGGCAGGCGCACAGTGAAGCTGGAAGGGCTGAACACTGGAGGATTGTCGTTCCTGTCCAGGATGGTGATGGTGAGAGGAACACTGCTATTTAGACCGCCAATGTCTTCACTGACCAGGAACAACTCCACTCGCGGATCAGAGAAGGCTTCCCTGTCCAACATGGCTCCCTCACGCACTGATACCACAGCTACAGTGAAGAAACAGCTCAGTGTAACAGAGACCAAATTTAATTTCAGCTTGTTATCCTAAACTTCTTATCTTTAACGTTCTCATGCCCATTAGAGAATTCAATGTATTAAAAGGTTTAAATGCAATGTTTCAAAAATGTATCTCACCTGTGGTGGGGTTGATGGTGAAAAGATCCACCCTTGGACCAATCAGGCCATATTTTACCACAGCATTGGGTCCAATATCTCTGTCTGTGGCCAGAACAGGCCCATTTAGGATAAGCACAGTGGTACCTGGGTGACATAGAGGGACAGAGAGAAGGAACAGAGAAGAAAAAGGGTAAGAATAGGACAAAGTTTTGTGCTTTCTTATTTACAATTTTTTTAAACAAAAAAAAAGACCAAAAATAGATTTTGTTACAATTTTATGTAACTAACACTAATAATTAAAGAAAGGACTGTCAACTGGTATGTCTTTACTGATTAGCATTTACATGTAATTGACTAACATTCAGGTAGTTTACATGTTATCATTGCCAAGAGCAGTCAAGACAAGTCAAGAATTTATGTCACGTTATGTTCATTCATCTTCATTTATTTTTTAATAAGTAATTTATCCTGATCGGGGTAATGATGGATACCAAGCCTATCCTGGGGACACCGGACACAAAGTGGGAATACATCTTGGAAAGCCACCAGTCCATCACACATACACACATTCACATCCCCATTCAAACCTAGGGTCAGCACCTAGGGTCAGTTTAAAGTAGTCAGACCTACTGGGGTTTTTGGGAGAAAACATGAGAACCAAGAGAAACCACATGGACACAAGGGTAACACCACACTGACAACACTGGAAAATTATAAATCACCAATTGACCATTACTGGAGCAACAAGGACTAACTTAAGTTATACCTTATAGAGGGGAAAATGCAGTGGGTTTGCAAGGCCCATGTCTTAGTGTAGGAGAAATGTGAAGTGAGAAGTGTAGACAAAAATTAACCCTATTCATATCCTTAACCATGAAATGTTTTTTGAACAAAAAAAAAACTCTTCATGTAAAAATGATCAAAAGACATCTTGGTGGTAAACTAAGACTTTGCATGCTAATATAAATCTAGCCACCAATTGCATGGTTTAAAACCAGATATGTAATCATTCTGGATGAAGTCACACCAGGGCAATGGTTGAGAAATTCCACTCCTGAATGTCCTTTTTGGTGTTTTCCCTAAACTACCACAACTGTGAGCTCGGCAAATAAAGGGAAAGGGAAAATAAAGATGCACTGACCATGGAGTCCTGGGACTCCTGGGAAGACTGGGATTGAGAATGACCACAGCAAGAGACAAATTCAATTCAGCTTTATATCCTTAGAATTTCAAAAAAAAAAAAAAAAAGGCAGGTTTATAGATATCTGGGTATAGATCTAGATCCCTAATGAGCAAGCCAAAGGTGAAAGTGCCCAGGAAAAACTAGTTAATGTCTGATAGCGAACACTAGCAGGACGTCTATTCTATAGCTGGGTGGCTTTGCAGGACAAATCTGTCTCTCTTAGGCAACACCAAACTTTATTTTTGTATGCATAGAGAAATCACACTTAACATATACACACAGATAAGATAAGCTTTGAGCCAGAAAGCCGTTCCCTCCAACAAAATGTTCTACTCTATCTAGAAAAATATTGTGAGTGATGGCATTGAAAGCTGGACTGACATCAAGTATTACAAGCAAGCAGATATAGCCCTGGTCAGAGGCCAGTATTAGGTCATTTACTACTTTAACCAGATAAAGTCTTAACAGTTTGCTGTTTCAATACTATGATGAGGCCTAAACCCTGACTGAAAGATTTAGTGTAAAGTATGTGATTCCTGTGCAAGTATGAATTCTGCTTGTATGAGCTACAACCTCATCTAGGATATTGGAGATAAATGGGGATAATTTGATATTGTCCCATATTTTGAAAATTCAAAGTGTCAATGTCAGGTTTCTTAATCAGTGGTTTGATAACTGATAGTTCGAAAAATTTAGGTATGTTAGGCCAAGGGAGGAGTTTAGTATTTTTAACAGAAGTTTGCTTGCTTCTGGCTGTATATCCATAATGGTCTTATATAAAACCACTGCATTATTTCAAACAAAGATACTGGCCTCAGACAGCAGACCACCATTAAATTTTATTGGTAAATAACCAACAGACATTGCAACTTTGTAAAAATTCTGGTTGAAACCCATAATGACCACTCAAGCAGAACCCATTTATTTCTGGTTATGAAGAAGAGATATGACTGTAAATGCTGCCTACCTGTGGGCGAATTCTCGCTGATCTCTCCTCTGTAGCTTGATGACGTGAAGACTGGTCGGTTGTCGTTAACATCCAAAATGGTGACCACCAGAATTTCAGAGTCCTGCAGTGGGACAACAATAAAAATTAAAGTAGGTGATGACCTGCATATATGTAGCAAGACTGCACTCATGACTGGATCTTAAATTAAGAAGGCAATCATAAGTTATTACGGCTTCATTCAATTTTAAAGCCATTTATTTGACCAAATTTAAAATCATCATTTGATAGACTTTGACTGGGCAGATAGTGCACTACTTAGGGTTTATGACACCATTGTTATACCCGATGTAACAAGTATATTTAGTTAATAAGAAGCGTTATGTATATTGGGGGCTTACAAATTTGTGAACCCTGGGTAGCCACAGAAATAGAATATGACATAAAATATGACATATAAAAAACAATATACTTAAAAATAAAAAGGTGCACTGTACTTACCCTTCGAGCAATACGTGGGTTCTCTGGGTTGTCCTTCACTGTGATAGTCAGTGTATATTCTGCAATTCTCTCTCTATCCAAGGGTCTGTTTACCTGAACCACACCTGACTGAGAGAAAGAGAGAGATAAATGAACTCCACATATTAAATCCAATTCAACAGTCAAGCCAAGTGAACAGTTAAACCAAATGAAACCACTGCTCTTATATTAACTCCTCTTCCCAACTACAAGCCACCCTCGCTCCCTCCATCCCTGCCACTCTCTCACAGTTTCGTTGATGTAGAAAGCGCCATCTGGATTGCCTGCTGTGATGTTGTATGTTAGGAGAGCATTGCGTCCACTGTCTGCATCCTGAGCTCGCACCCGGGTGATGGAGGTCTGGACAGGTGCTCCCTCACTCACACTGGTGTTCAGGGGCAAGTTCATCAATACGGGGTCGTTATCATTAATATCCAATACCACAACACCCACCATCACCTACACACACAAAAAACCACACTAATAGTTGAAATTAGAAAGTAAGTCATGCAGGTAATCAATGAATAAAATTTTCAGTTCTGTTTTCATAAAACAACTGTTCAAAAAAATTACAAAATATAATTAAATAAACAGTTTTATGAAGTGGCTGGTATTTGTCATTATGCAACAAAAATATTATTTTAGGGAGTCTACATCCATATTGCTAAGAAGTGAGATGAAGATATTTTAAAATATTTATTTTATAAAAGTATTACTATCTACAAGAAATGTCCTGGTTTAAAGGAGCCAATGATTGATCATTCTTACTTGTGATTAACCACTGATATAGCAAAATGCTTGCTTGCTGTTTTTCATCAGGGATACAAAGCTAAATATTAGGGGAATATTACAAGCCCGTGTGTGCGTGTGTGTGTGGATATATACCGTGCTGCTACGTGGAGGTGTTCCCAGATCTTTAGCAGTAACTGTGATGTTATAATAAGCTGTAGTCTCTCTGTCCAGTTCGATGTCTCTTCTGACTCTCAGCTCTCCCTCCACAGGAGAGACTATAAACTCGTCTAGAACACATAACACAGAGAAACACTAAGAGAATAAACCTAAAATGTCCTCACATGCAAACAAACAAACACACATAATGCACATAAAATTCTCTCAGCAACACATTCACATAAAATGTTCTCACATTTACTATACCTTTCTCACTTTCACGTACACTCTTACATTCAAATAAAATGCTTTTTTTTTTTTTTACATATAAATGCACTTACCACTTTTCTCTTTCACATTCACAAGAAATATGTATCAAACATTCTTATTAACATATCAGGTTCTCATTAATGTATCAAATATTCATGCTTTCAGATAAAATTCTCTCATTTACAAAGAATACGCTCACATTCACATAAACATGCTATCTTGCTACCTCGATTTTAAGAAAACAAAAAATTATTTCATCAAAAATAATCTCAATTCTTTCAAAATTTGACTAGGCTTTCTGCAAAGCTCATGTAAGGAAATGAGGAACCAGTTTAACAAATATGGTGGTAAAATATTCTGCTTAAATATGTCTTATCTGCAAGATTGTTAGCTAAATATACTTACATTATTTAGTACAAATTAAACCAGATTTAAACTGAATCAATAAATAACAGATGCTTTCAGATGGTATGTTGGTGACTTTCAGTGGAAATCAGAATGAAATCTTTAAATGCAGTTTTCCCCTTTTCATTTTTGGGGAAAATCAGATTTTAAAATGCTAGAACTTTACTCATTCTTGAGATATGTGCAAAAGTGAAACATGTCTGTAGTTTCCAGAACTTCATTTAGCAGAACATGCCATACTTTCCCCATATGAAGGGGTTTCCCAGGCTGCCACATAAATGTGCTCACATTTACACATAAAATGCTCTCTGTATATTTTGAATAACAGCCAAGTGGCACATCATGTTTCATATTTCACAAACTCTCTGCTCACATTAGGTCAATTATCACTGAGCATTTGAAGCTTTTTTTTTTTTGTCATCTGTCTTACACTTACATTAACTTTTTACTTGCACAGGATTGGGAATAAACTTCAATAGAGATCCATTTAATTACATAATGGGAGCTATATTTCAGATCATGATCTAAATATTCTGAATTTTCCAAATATTTAGCCTATAGCTGAATACTGTGGTGTTTCTTTAGTAATGATAGCCATTACACCAACATACGAAACCAGAATAAGCATAAATATGCTGTTTATTCACTGTCCCACTGTCTCATGTCATGTGTCATATGTAATAATTATATTGATGGGCCAACTTCAACTGTCCACATGTCTTATTGACACTGTTGTAGTGTCAATAAAAATGAAATTTGTTCCAATTAGTAATAAGAAGTGGTGTATATTGGACCGAAGTTCTTTACAATATGGACTTCTCTCTCTCTCACACACATACACACACACAGCTCTCACTGTTGGGGTCGCCGGCTGTGATGCTGTATTCCACTTTTCCATTAAGACCCGAGTCTTCATCAGTGGTCCTCAGTGTGAAGACTCGAGGCCCCGGCTGGCCCTCTGTGATCTCAAACGGGCCCTCGAAAGGCCTTGGGAACTGTGGAGTCACATCGTTCACATCTATCACATTCACCAGAACCTAAAACACAGAGGAATGAACTAATGACTACATTTCCATCCATTTCCATATGTTTCTTTGCCACTTATTTAATTTTGTAATGTGGGTGCTCCTGTTCATAATTTTCTCAGCTAAACCTCACAATGATTCACAATTTTCCTTTGCTGACTTTTACAAAACATTTGGATAGAAAGTTGCCACTATCTCAGCAGGAGACAAATTCACATTTATATAAAGAATAAAGCTGATTACATATGGAGTCTATAATGATATGCATGTGTGTAGGTAATGCACATTCTAACCATCATAAATTTAATGAGCTTTGGTGTTTTTTCCCCTTTTTAATGCTACCTTTTAACCTTAAAACTAAAGAAGTATACTCAATCAAGTATTCATGTACCTGCCAAATAAATGATTACCATATTACCAATTATATAAAAACCAAAAAGATACCTTAAAGTGATATCTTGGTACCTAATAATGCTTCTGTATTTTATTTTTCAATTCCCTTTTTTTGTGACCTACAATGATACAAAGCTATAAAGTATTTTATTACTCACTTCCCCATCTGTGATCACTACAGACAGAAAACTAATAGATCAGTTATGTAGATATATGCAGATATAATGGCTTCTCACAGGAGCCCTGGCTAGTGATTTGTCCAGCTCTGAAATAGGACATTAAATAACATTCTATGAAAAGACTGCTGCGATAGTGAAAACATTTCAGTAATTGGTGCTGAAAAATGCTAGAATGTTGACAGAAATTGGCTTGTTTAAAGGATCGAGCTTAACTTCTGGTAGTTTATTAACCCCTTCAGACCTGCTAGTTTTTCCAATGAGCAAAAAATGTTTTACTCACTTGAAGACTAGAAATGAGTCTTAAAAAACTTGTGAACTAGAGTTTAAACATATACAGTGTGGAAAGAACATACGTACTTTAACAAGGAATAATGCAATAAGAATGTAGAAAAAAGGTTGTTGTATGATAAGATGAAGTCTCAAAAAACTTATTTAATTCTTTTTGTTCCTTGTAGTGTATGAGTCAGAGTTTGTATGTATATGTCTGTATGCATTTGTGGCTGTGTTATGTGTACTTGCTGGTAGCATTACTGGCTTTTGCACTCTCACCAGACACTGGGCCACATTCATTTTGAAATGGAGGAGATCTAGGATGTCTTTTTTGGGATCTTGGCCCTCTCGGCATCCTACCTGTACTCAGACCAACTGTTAACTACAGCCAGGTCAAAAGCATGTGATCATTCTAAGGGTCCACTTTTTGGACCAAATGTCACTTTATACTCTAAAATATTCATTCATCCCTCCATTCTCTGTACCGCTTATCCTGTCGTGATGAGCCTGGAATATATCCCAGGGGACTCGGGGCACAAGGCGAGGGGACACGCTGGATGGGGTGCCAACCCATCATAGGGTACAATCACACACACACACACACACACACACACACCCATTCACACACTACAGACAATTTTGAAATGCCAGTCAGCCTACAACGCATGTCTTTGGACTGGGAGAGAAAACTGGAGTACCCAGAGGAAACCCTTGAAGCACCAGGAGAACATGCAAACTCTGCGCACACAGGGCGAATCGCCAACCCCAGAGGGGAGAGGCAACAGTGGTAACCACTAAGCCACTGTGCCCCCATACTCTAAAATATAATAATATGAATAATATTAATAATTAATAAACATTAATGTTCAAAAAACCTTAACATTAGAACATTACATTTAGCTCTGTATTTTAGCTCTGAAATGCTTGCACAAATTTCACAACCTGGTCAAGTCAGTAGGTTCCAGCTGATATCTTTCAAGACCTGATGTCCATTGCGATGGACATTAAATTCTGAAAGATCTTCAAATTAACTTTGAATATTGTTATCTAATACTATTAAGATTGTAATAGGTATATGTTGATGAGGCTACCATGACCATAAATTAGTATATAACAGGTATAAAAGGTGCTTACTCCTCCTCCTGTCTAGTCAGTGAGCCATGCCTGCCTAAAGTGATGCCTGAAGCTCTCTCAGATTAAGTTAGTGGTCATATCTTCACTGTGATTAGTTGATCAGGGACCAATCAGTGACCGGGCATTATTCATATTATAAAAGCATACAGTTTTATTGGTTTAAAAAAACAAAACAAAATAAAAAATAAAAAAAACGTGATGTCTCTTCCAATGGACACAGAGTCTGAAGGGGTTAAAGCAATGTAAATGGAAAATTAAATTTCCACCACTACAGCACAGTATTAATGATATAAATATTAATGGTATAAATCTCTCTCTCTCTCACTACACATTCTACTCCTGAGCTATCAGTGATCTTGACCCCCTACTGCTTTCCAGATCCAGCCTGATGTCTTACTTCTGGTTGGCGTTCTCATCACTTGGAAATCGCTCACTGCTGCTGAGGATGGCCCCATATGGACAGCTTAAAGAAAGCTTAGAAACTATTAAGATTTGGACTGCAATTGATACTAACAGTTTTGCTACGGTGGCTTAGAACTACAATTGCTATGATAGCTTTAGGACTGCAATTGCCATGAACAGTTTTGCTTTCAAGTCACATGTTAAAACTATGTTGAAGTTCCTGGTTATACAATTGCACTTTTTGACCATAGATACAGAAGGGATTTATTTATAATCACACTATCCCATGTGACCCAGATGAGGAAGGGTTTCCTTTTGAATCTGGTTCCTCTCAAGGTTTCTTCCTCATATCATCTCGGGGAGTTGCCACCATTGCCTCTGGCTTGTTCATTAGGGAAAAATTGATAAATTTTAAATTTTTATCCTGAATTTATATATTTCTGTAAAGTTGCTTTGTGACAATGTCCATTGTTAAAACACTACACAAATAAAATCGAATTGAATTGAAATATAAATATATTCACATCTCTTTATCTTTATTTATCTAATCTCTTTAGAAATTGCAGGTAAATTGTCACACCTATAGTGCCTCTATAGCGTGTGTTGCATGTATGCTTATAATTATCACTCACAGTGGCACTAGATGTCAGTCTGAGCTGTGGTATTGGACATTGATCAGTAGCAGTGATGATCAGTGTGTAGCGTCCACTACTGATCTCATAATCCACCTCTCTTATCACTGTGATCCGACCCTGTGGGCATAAACACACGCACACAGAGCTTAATATTACACCTAGATTTACATGTAATACAAACTGTTCTCAAGAACCATCTGTTTTTATCTACCATGGTAGGACTGATGCTGAATGTTTGAGCCACATTGCCGAACGTGATGGCATAGCGCAGAGTCCCATTCAGTCCTTCGTCAGGGTCAGAGGCTGTAACTGTAGCAATGGTGGCTCCTACTGTGTCAGGACCCTCAGTGAGGATGGTCACGTACTCTTTTGCAGCAAACGTTGGGGCGTTGTCGTTCTCATCGATTATATGAACCCACACCGTGGTGGAGGTCTGCAGGGAAACATGACATGATATGTTGGAGTAGGAATCAACATCTTCTGACCAATCAGAATCAAGAATTCAACAGCACTGTGAAATATGTGTCAGATGTGACCTCTTATACTGAATGGTCACCAATATTTCGACTGCTATTGTAGAGCCACCTTTATTCCCAAAATTGTTAGAGAGAGTATTCAATGCAATGCTCACTCTACAATTCACTATTAATCTTTGTGCTGTGACAATATGCGGATTGTTATCTTATACAGAAAATAACTGGTGTGAAAAGAACAGGATAAGAAAATGTAGTTCAAGTCAACACAAAATCTGACAGGATGTTTCACAGAAATATCTGCTTTACTGCAGGTGGTGTGATTATCAACACTCAAAAGCAAAAAAAAAGTCTTATAAAGTCCTGAAACCAGACAACTATTGTACTCTGTAAAACTGCTTCTTTAATCTAAACGGTTATTGCCAGAAATGTCATCTATACTTATCTGTCCTGTGACCTATAAAATACAGCACATGAAGTCCAAACAAAGGAAGCTTTTCCCCACTTACACTTATTCACATTTTTCAGCTGTCATCATCATGCTCATGTCAAAATTCTTGAAGTGCTTTTCTGAGCAGAGATGAACGAGGTAGCAGAGTGCATGTAACGAGGCGTCTGTAAACTTTGTCCTTCCTGTTAGTACAGTATATACTGCAGTATCACAGGGAAAACAGGCACCCAGATTGGCAATATTATGAGAAAAAATGCAATATTAAATCAAATTTAAGGTAGATTTTTGTGTGGGTCTGCACAGATTTTTCTCACTTCTTAGTCACTGTGCACAGTACACTAGGAAAAGTGTGAAATGAATAAAAAATGAGGGCCTATTAACAGGTGCTATATCCATTTCTGGGGAAATACAAGCCAAAAAGCAATTAAAAAAAAGAGGGGCGTAAAAGATAAAAGCTCTGAAAATTGCAGGTTTTATTTTCTAAACAGTGTGAACAGAAACATCTAGTCGGAGATTCCAGCTCAATCTGAAGTATTTTATTCCTCTTTTACGACAGCAATTTTTAGCAATTTGTAAATTTATTAAAGAGTGATGCATAATACTTTAACCTTTTATAGATACATGTCATGTTGTGCAACATCAACAAGCAAATTAGTTCCTGTTATAAATTATGCTACAGTAGTTATAAACACTCATTCCTTCACCAGCTTCTCTTTTTTGTCTCTTGAATAAGGCAAAATGAATAAGACAAAAATAAATGCAGTTTGTAATGTTTCCAAGAAACCAAAAAGCACAAACTCCTGTTTTGTGCAGACTCTCCTTTAGCAGAAAACCTACTGTTTCTTACAAAGGACTCACAGTGGAGACTCCTTCCAAAAATGCTAAATAAACATTTCCTTACAGAAAGCTTCACTATAACAATGATTATGTGTATTCATTAAGTAACTTTTTTTTAATCCATTTATTATTAGGTTTAGATTATGTGGAGCCTCTGCCATGCAAGTCCCTGTGAAGGAGATGTTACTATAGGAACAATAACTTATTAGAATGAGCACATTAAAATAAACCTGTGATTTGTCCTTTAGTCAGAACTACTGTCAGAGCTGCTGTTATAAAAAAAATTAATCAATACTTTCTGACCAATCAGAATGGAGAATTCAACAGCGCTGTGGTATAAATATCCAATACATGGCTATGAGGCCTTCATGACATTTAAAGCATATAATTTAAAAATAATAATGCATTAGTTGTTGATATTATTGATGGTCTTGATACGATCTTTAAACCACACTTAGCCTATTTATTTATTTATTTATTTATTTATCTTTATTCATTTTATTTATGTGTCAAGGAACATTGAAGATGTTCTGGTGACTTGTGGTGGCCAGACATCTTATTATGATACTTTAATTTGGATTTGTGTGTGTAGTTGTATAGTTCAGACAAAATAGGCTTTGTACAATAGGTGTATTTGATACGTAAATGTATAGTCATCTGTAGTGCTCACTTTAGTCCTAGCAGTGAAACCTGTTCTTTTCACTTTCCCTCTCACTCATTTAAATGCTTAAACATTCTTTCATAGGGATATGCCTGTCTATTTCTTTATTTCCATGGCTCACCTTCACATTGCTGATTACGTGCATTCACATAACGTTCATTTACTTGGTTTGGTTAATGTGAAACCAGTGGTGAAACTAGAATTAGTACATCCCGAAAATGATGTGTGTTTCTTGTTCATTCCCGTCTGGCCTGTTTGACATGCTGATCTCTAACAACTGCTACACTTTACAATAGTTCAGTGCCAGTTAAAGTGAAAGCTGTTAAACACACACACACACACACAAAACAATCAAAACTATCTGACTACATTTTATTCTCATTTTCTATCATCATCAAATTACATAAGTCCCCACTGGGTAAAAATGTGTGGTGGGTGGAAAGAACTACAATTTGTCTAGTCTAGTGATTTGTCAAGCATGTTAAGAGTTCAATTTCAATTTCATTGGTATGAGTTCTCTAAATGAGTACAAAACAAAAACCCCATGTTTAATTAACACCTACAGCATCAAATTTAAACTCTACCTTTTACAGTAGATGCAAATACTGTATGCATTTGCAAAATGTCTTATAAAATGTTGACATTTCTTTTTATTTAATTGTTTATGTAGATATTTATTAAGTACACATAATGGTACCTTTAAATCAATGTTGAGAACCACAGTTCTCACAGTGGGGTCCATAATTTTTCTTCTTATTATTATTATTATTGTCATCATCATTAGTAATAATAGTATTTAAACATTATTACTAAATATATGAATATCAAAATTTTTGAGTGATTGAAAAGGTATAAGGCTTTAAAGGTAAAAATAAATAATTATAAAGTGATTACAAGCTACATATTTAGCTTATGTACCTAACACTGGTGGGATTAGCAAGGTGGATTTTTTTTTTATCTGTCATCTATTTTCATCTATGTAAATTTAATTTAAAGAAACATAGATAGACAGGCAGGCAGGGGGTGGGCTGGCCTCAGGGGCGGATACGTGTGTGTGTGTACGTGAGAGTGTGTGTGTGTGAGAGAGAAAGAGAGAGAGAGAGAGAGAGAGAAAGAGAGAGAGGAGGAGAGCACGAGACCAGTGAGTAAACTCAGCAGCTGTGCGTAGAGTCAGCGCTCCTCGCGCTGTGCCGGAAAAAAAAACCGCAAAAAAAAGTTTACTTGTCAGAAACGGTTCTGGTTGACTGCCTACAATCAAAAGGAGGAGTAGTGTCATTCAAGAAGTTTAAGGAAACGTACAAGGAGTGGATCTACAGTAGAGATGGAGTTGTTCTCGGCTGTGTTGCTTTGCCTTCACCTCGTCATGGCTGTTGAAGGTAAGCGGCTGTAAAGAGGCGAGCCCGGGCGTGTGTGAGAGAGAGAGAGAGAGAGAGAGAGACACTATACACTTTTCCCACCTGCAGGCTGTCAATAAAAGTCAGGCCTTTCAGCAGGAGCAACAGGTTTTAGCCAGATGCGCCTCCACCTTGACTGATTTAATGATTTAACGCGCATGAGTGTGGCATTGTGAATTAGAGCAGCACTGTAATTATTGCCTCACCCTGACGTTACTGTAACACTGCAGGCGTTCATTTAACACACACACACACACATAGTGTAGTCACAAAGTTAAGTCATGCTGCTGGGTAAATTAGGCGTTACATTACTGAAACACTGAATTAGAGCACATTAAGTGTAGTTATTAAGCTCACTGATACGTGACATATTTACTCCAATCACTTTTTAAAGGATTTTAAAGGTCATGTTAGAAAAGTCGCCTGTTACTCAAACAGGTCTTGAACTGAAAGTTGCCACATGAAGTGTTATTGCATAACAGCCAGAGTTTGTGCAACCTCAGTCTTATTTTTTCCCCTGTTTCTTTATTTCCTCTGTAAAACTGATGAAACACGAAGGCAACTGCAGTTCTGCTCTTTTTCCTTTTCCCCTGCACGTGTGAAATTTATAACGCGGTTGTGCAGGGGGAAAAAAAATCAGAAATAAAAATCCCGAAGTGGAAAACGTTTCCCCCATGCCACAGCTTTGTTTTTAACTGGATTCTTATCTCTTAACCGTTCAGGTTCCGCCCCTGAACATCTGCCAATGACTCCAATCTTTTGAACAAACCCATTTAAATGATTCGACATCGGCTTGTATTTGATTCATTTGATTCACCACCAAATAAACCAGGCAGAAAAACTCCCGGAAACAGGATATTGCGTAGGCTGCAAGTACATACAATACTAAACGATTTAGTATTGTATGTACATAGAGAAACATGAATATAAATGTAAATGGTGACACTATAAATATAGGCTGAGAGAAAAAGAAAAAAAACAGCTTATAACTAAATTTTAAAATATTATTAGAGATGGAAACGCTCTACATGACATAGTGGAAAAAAAATACATAAATAAAAAAGTTTCCCAAAACAATTGATTCGTTCCTGTTTGCGAATGATTCACTCGATTCATTAAAGAGTTATTGTAGGGAATCGATTCGTTCGTGAATCCACTGTCGCTACGTCTATCCTCTCAAACCAAAACAGCGCGCGCTGGTTACTTCCGTATAGCTCTCCTGCTTGACCTCAACAAAGAAGTCAAAACTCAAAATGCCATTTTTAGCCAGATGTTCACACACAAATCCTGGCATGTGTGAAGGACAGAAGCAGTGTGTCCTTGAGGAGATTTTGACTAAAGATAAGTGCGAATGGTGCATGCTTGTTTGGCGCTAATGAGCAGCATTGGATTGATTGTGAGGGAGTGCGGATATGGAGCTAAGGAACACAGCTGGGGAGCTCCTCCGCATCCAGCTGGGTTTTGCTCGTCCCAGTCAGGTCAGCACAAGCTGACTTTCCAGAGTTCAGTAGGGACCCCTGAATAGACCATACTGATTTGTCCATTTCTTTAAAGCAGATTGATGTAATTATAGACTGAAGGGCATGTACCTGCTTAGTGTATATCCGACTGTTTTTTTAAATTAACAAGTATACAGGCAGGGTTGCCAGGTTTCACCAAAAAGCTCATCTCTCATCTCCAGCTCATCATCACATTTCAGGCATTGGAAAAGGGAGCCTTGTGTTTTTCAGACTTTGCTTTGGAAACAATGTCACCACAGTGATTCATTTCTGATTTGCAGTAAAAGTAATATGCATTTTTACCATCACAATGTGATTGCATAGCTACCCTTCTGACCTGAATCACTGTAATATCTATATAGTTCCCACTACAACAGAAATGGTTCTGTATTTGGTTCAGTCCTGCATTTACACTAAATTATTTAAATTGCAGCCTACACAATATTTTATCTTTATCAAATTAAATCTTTTATTTCTAACGTTAAGTAATTAGACATCAGATGCAGAGTCGAATCCAATCCAAGATTAAAGTTCTTGCTCAAGGGCACAACCCTCTGGCTGTTCTGGGACTTGATCTCACAACCTTTTACTAAAGGCAAACCATTAAAACGGTATGTTTATTGTGAGAAAGAGTATGGTGTGGATTAATTTATCATTAAGCGGCATGACAGTACTGTAAAGTGTTTAATGATAGGTGAAAGCAGTGGACCCCCTCAATGCTCCTACTGACACCTTTCAACAAGCCTGTGTGTATGTGTGTATGTGAGTGTCTGCATGTGTATGTTAGTATTGGCTTTGGGTTTACAATAAACACTGAAACAATAGAGGCACATAAACCTATTAAGTTAAAGATTTCAATAGAGTACTTTCCATAGTTTTTTAGTCAATAAACTTTACACACAGGCCATCAGAGCTGGGCAATTTGACGACATTATGTCAATATCAAATGCAATAGCAATATACCATCTAAACATGCCAACTATTTAAACACAAACTAAATAATTCACTAATTGGTATGAAAATTGGTTGCTTGATTTTCATGTTATGTGCTAGGCTTCGTACTAGCTTTGTTGGTAGATTAGCAAATCAAGCTAACTGTAATAGCTATATAAACTCACCAGAGGCACCAGAGATCTCTGCTACTTCCTTCCAAGCTTTATTTTTGTTGTAACGTGTCTATACACATTTAATAAGAAGTTGTATGTGACAGGATAAAATGAAACCACAGTTTCAGTTGTCAAACAGCAAATGGGAACTAATTGTAGGTAGGAACAAAGTTGTGAGTGGGGAACTGAAGAAACATGGGACCATATGTGCAAATGAAGGCATCATTCAAGCCAGATGTTTGGATTTATCACTTTACCACATCATACCTCATTTGCATCGGATTGATAAAATCTCACTTTAAATGTTGTTTTGTTGTTTGTTGCTATCGGTGAAATTGAGGTGATATGTCATGCACATGCATAGAAATCGAATGGTTTCCTGTCGCTTGCGAGTGGGAACATTGGGTAAGTGGTTAGGTCTTTTCTAAGAACACTGCTAGATCAAACTCCACTCTATTGACACTGACTGCTGTGCATAACCAATTGCAACTGATTTTGGCTTCGTAGCTTTTCTCTGATTGGCTGCCGATTGTCAAAAATTCATCGATAAAACAAATGTTAGTATCAGCTATTATCTGTCACTGCCCAAGTTTATCCCCGTAGCAATTTTCCATAGGGCACATATAATCTTTAAACACATCAACAATACACTAGAGTATCTATCACTGTAATGTGCTCACTGTAAATTGCATTTCCTCATCATATTGCTTTATGTTGTGTCTGACTCTGAGGCCAGCATGAGTGAGTCTTCCTGAAACCGTTCATGGTTAATACTTCAAGCAATTAAAGCTTGTTTGCAATGAGCCTTTGTATCAGCCACACAGTGTAATCAGGGAATCAGGCTCCAGTCTCAGGCTTTGTGAGAACTGCAGCATTATCATATTTGCGCAGGACAGGCAGAGTGATATGAGGTCACCAGTGGCAGGGTCTTTGCACCAGTCAAAATAATGCTGCATTAAAGTAATATGTGAAAGCTCTCCTGTGAGTGGAAATGGGCCTCCAGCAGGGAGAGTAATGGCCACAGATTGGGAAGATCAGGAAAAATGAGAATAATGGATTGGAACTGAATCAGATTTGACTCTATTGTCACTGTGAGAGACAGGAACAGGCACAGGGCCCGCGGCTACTTGCAATCACACAGCATGCTTTTCCTATTGCTCTTCCTGATGGCCAGACACACACACACACACACACACACACATATATATACACGCCCTGACAACTTACCACTTAGGTTAAAAGAGGGTCAAAGCCTGTTCATATGCTAAACAGTTCCTATCCTGTATATATATCTGCATATGGGAACAAATTCAGGCACCTCTTAAGCTAAGCAGCAGTAACAAACACTAACTGGGATGTTCATTTATAAATATTACAAATATGACATTTGCAACTCTACGTCTGAACCTGTTTATGAACTTTCAGCTCATGGTCCATCAGGGTATGTATCTGTTTTTTTGTCCACTGGTTGGAAATTAGACTTGAGGAGGATGTACTGCCTAGGAGTGGGTGATATGACAAAAATATCATCACAATTCTTTATGACATTTCTACAATATGCAATATGTGTCGCAATATATATTTTCTAACAAACTGCCAGTTAAACAGTAGTGTGCTTAAACAAACCAGAAAAACATTTTAACCAGTAAAGTATCATTGAACGTACAATTTGTGAATGGGAGCACCCGAGTCAGTGCAAAATCTTAACATCAAATTTTTCATAAAAATCAAAATTTGTTTGTTTGTTTAAACTGTGTAATGCAAGATTAAATGTTCCATTCTGGAGGCAGTTACTTTAGCAAGCACATCCTTTGAAGGTCCTTGTTTCACTGGACAACATTTTAATCGTAAAGGAACCATGACAGCTAGCAGACTAGCTACACAGCTGTGAGATTGTTTTACATAAGTTAGTTTATTTTAACCTTGGAATGAGGGCCATATGAGGCAGTTTGTAAATGTTCTCCTTGTTCAAAGTGGTAGTTTAGGCTGCCCTGTTTGTTAAAACCTTCACGGAACACTGATCCGGTGAACAGAATTATGGGATTGCTTACATTAAGAAGAATACAATGCGGCAAGTGCAAATGGATTTAAAGAAGCATTTATAAAATGATCACAGGCTAACAAATGAGCCATTTAGTTAATTTAGGATTGAGGTGCTTTTGCATTAAAGAGGGGATGGTTTGCAGACATGGAAGATCTTTTCTCTTAACATTAAACTCCACTTGTTTCCATGGAAGTGGGGAGGTGTTGTAATCTCTCGGGTGGTGTAGTTTTATTAGGAGCGCTTTGCAAGCCAAGACCAGCGCAGGAAGGAAGTCTCTGCCCCTCCAAATACCAGCACAACATCTCTATCACTTACAAACATCCGGAAGGCTCCTTCTGTAGTCTGCCGTGCCCTCCCTCTCTCTCTCTCTCTCTCTCTCTCTCTCTCTCTCTCTCTCTGTGTATGCATGTGTGTCTGTGCTCTCTGTATCTGTTCCCCCACTGGTATTCCTCTGCGTTTAATATCATGCAGATGTTACACAGAAATGTATCAGTGTTTATCATGATCATATGCGCAAACACACACACCCACTATGACAGCACTACAATGCTGCGGTTGCACTTACTGAAAGTGTCATTGTTTGGGGACAGGGACGAATGTTAAATGAGTCATTTGTGAATGCTGAATAGTGGGGCATCAGGACTGTTGGATTTCCCACACTGCTTATTTTAACCTAGAAATAATCTGAGTGTAATGTAGTGAACCTTGAATCAGCGAACAAATGTGTAATTTTAAAGCCACTGGACTGTTGGGTGTGGTTGAATTCATGACTCATAAGTCTTTTATACAACAACAGACAGATATACAGATACTGATTACTGAATATACATGGTGAATTGTAGGGAAATGTTTTGGTTTTATTAAAATTTGTATTATTCAAGACAAAAAGGGATATTTATAACCTACACACTCCAATCTTTTTCCTCTCAGCTTCACAGTTTAAATAAAACTGAAACACACACACACACACAGTTACTTTTCTTTAAATAGAAACCCCTCACTATCCCCAGAGTCAACTTTCACCAGTATAGAGAGAAGCCTCATCAATTCATACAGAAAATGACACTGCACAAAGTTCATGGAATACAAATTTGATGCTGTACAAAACCAAATGGTGTCTTAGTGTTTAGCCTAGCTAACTGTGAACATGGTGGCGCAGTAGCCTTATTAGCAAAATTCAAGAAAGAGAAAAAGAGAAACTGGTAAGGGAACAACTGTTTAAAACACAAGTGATGATTTGTTTCTTGGATGTTCCACCACATTAATCATTATGGAAAAAAAGGAAAAATTCAATAAATAGTTTTTTTAATATATAAAACTTGTAATCATTGGCAAAATCCTGTGATATAACAGGAATAAAATGTGTGGGGATGTACTGTTATAGGAAAATAAGCAACATCAGGGTGGTAACAGTAACTCCACTTCACCTCACATATTTTCCAGTACCGCTGAAAAACACTAAAAGCTTACAAGAAGAAACTGTTTTTCTCTGTGGCAGATTCCTTTATAGTATAACTTGCAGAAGGCATCAGTTATGCATGTAGCTTGTAGTGCAGCTAGTTAGCCAGAGTGTCAGCTTGTTATACAAGATTGTTTCTTGTAAGTGTATCACCTGTACTCAGACTTCTGCTAATATGAATTTAACCTTAATATTGAAGCTGACACTTGACAGGGTCAGCAGTTTCTGTTGTTGCAGTCTGTGTGTGCTTGTGGACACGTATGGGGGTAACTGAGTGTTGCTCACCAAAACCCGTGAAACTTAGGAGGAACCTTAGAGATTTAAAGAGCTCAAAAGTCACAACCCCAGCAAAAAAAAAAAAAAAACTGAGCAGAACAAATGTCACAGAGAGATGGAGGAAGGAACAAATGGAAAAAGAAGAGGAGAGTTTCGCTGACTTGGCTAGTATAGTTTTACTATGCCTGAAATAGTAGCTGGCAGTAATATCAGCTGGCAGCTGACAGTTTTTGCATATATAGCATGAATGACAAATTAAATATGGAGTCATAAAAAAGGGTATATTAAAGTAAACGCAAGTAATAGCACAGACAGGAAGTTCAAACAAAAGTGTTAAGTATTATAAAAATATATTTATATACGAGTAAAACATGGGACATGAAAAAATATAGAGGTGAACATATTGCCAGGCTTCTCTTTGAAACATAATAAAACAGGTTTTGCTTTTTTTTTTTTTACTTTCCTATGTTTTATCCTTTTGATTGTCACTAAACCAGCATTTTATCTTCTAGTTTGGTTTTGAAACTTTCCTCTCTAATTTTACCAAGTAAGCATTCTAAACTTTAACTATAGGTAGGTACTTTTGTTTTTTCTTGGCTGAGTCAAGTCGATAATGGCGTGACATTTTGACATTTTGATTGAAATGCCAGCTCAGCATCTTCACACACACACACTGGCACAGGTGGAATGAATCGCAGTCTAGTAAATGAGCTCTAGTTGACTGATGGATGTAGGCTGTGTGCTCTTTCAGTATGCTTCAGTCATGCACACACATACACACCTGCACTCCTACACCGCTCAGGAAATGACCACAAACACTCATGTCTGAACATTTGTATATGCATGAAGCTGTGCTCAAGCAACAACAGCAAGTCATTTAATCACAGTGTGCTGTGCATTATGTAACAATGTACTGCCCCTTTAACTCTGGTCTTCTCTTATATTATATATATACACACACACACACACACACACACAGCCGGTCAAAAGTTATCGTTTCTATTACACCTGTAACAGCTTAACAGTTCAAACTTTTATGGAAGGAGTCTCCAGTGTCAGGCCTTTGTAACAGTCAGTGGTAAAGCTGTAATTTTAAGTTTTTTGGTTGGTCTCCACAAGGAAAACTGTTTATTTATTTTTAAAAAACTGCAGTAAAAAACTAACAGAGCCAAAAGTTTTCATTTTGCTTACTGAAATTAAGGCTAGTGTTAAACATAGGTGTAGACATAGCGTTAATTTGCTGAATTAATAATTATGTTAGTAGTGTGGTGTAAGATTGAGGTCATGTGACTAAAATCACCTACAACCTTTTTTGTGTAATATGTACTGTTTTTAAAGTCAGACATTAAGATGACAAGATAATGATGCCCTAAAATGCTATTGGCCAATATAAAATAAAGAGTTTGTTTAATCAAAGTTATTCAAAATATCTAAAAATTATTTAGGTTTTTGTCTGCATAGCTATTTTGTAACAATTGAGAAGAAACACTAATAAATTTTGGTTGAAAGCAAAGTTGGAAATAGTAATTATTATTTATCTTTTGTGTTTCCATCTCCAGGTAACACTGAATACCACGCCCACTCGCTCAGTGTCTCAGTGCCGTACGTCTCCTACATTTGCCCGGAAGGTGCCAACGTCACGATGGTATGTGAACAGTCTGGCGCTCTGGAGCATCCAACTGACCGACTGCAGCACGTCTGGCTCTTCACGCCACACATGGACCAGCGGTGTCATGATCGACTGCAGCACAGCAACTCTGTAGTGCACGGAGCTCAGGCCACGTCTTTCAGTGTCACGCTGCTGGGTGTGACACAGGCCAGCCAAGGACGCTACTGCTGCCTGGCACTGGACATACTGCAGGAAAGCAAGCACAAGCCAGTCGTGCAGCAGCGGGCACACAGCCACATGATGCTTACCATCACACCACGTAAGAAAGAGGCAGTCTAAGTTCACTGCCAACTGTTATTTCCTGTAATTAAAAACTATTACCTAGTCTTTAAGAACATATTATTTACAGCTTAGAAAGGTCCTCTTATAGTATATAATTAAACATGCTGTTTTTTTGCCTATTGCTGCGGTGGCAACTGTTAACACATGTAAAGTGTAGCAACATGCTTTTACCACCCTGAAGTTGATTATTTTCCTATATCAGCATTATCCAAAGTGTTTTATTCCTCTTACACCACAGCAATTTGGCAACATTTTTTTTTACTAATTAAAGAACATGTTGACATACTTTTGTATTTTTTTTTGTAGTTTATAGTGATTTGAATTACAACCAACATTACTGTCAGAGGTGCTGTTATAGAAGATTAATTACCACCTTCTGACCAATCAGATTTGAGAATTAAATAGTACTGTGGTATAATATAGTTAGTTATATACGGTGATTGTGCTTTTAATACAGACTAATAGTAATAATTTGTGAATGGTATTAATGAGCCAAACTGTTGTTTTTAACTGATTAAAAACATTTCTTGCTTTTTGACTCATTGGTCACTATTGTATTTATATTATTAGCGACTGTGTGTAGTTTAAATAACATTCACCATCATATGTCTTTCCCAGGTCGCAACAACAGTTTGAAGTGCACACAGCTGCTGTCACCACCTCCCCAAGGTATAATGAACACAACAAAGAATATGCTATATGGTTAGTGATTGATGCTAATTGTAGTTGCAGTGTCACTTTAGTAATACACTGTCTTTTTTAATGATTTGAAATTTGAAACGAGACAATTATGTCTTGCTTACGTCTCTGTGATGTTACATGATCAACTGTTCGGCTTCCTATTTTGAAAGCATAAATTCACACATATCGCTTAATCATTCCGTTAAATAGAATTTTATTATTCTTTATCATCCTTTAGGTACAGTGGCTGCAGGTCTGGCTACAGCTGCATGCATTATGGGTATTTTGTGTCTTCCTGTCTTACTGGTCCTGGTGTACCGCCAAAGACAAAGAACCCACAGCAGCCGGCGTGAGTATACACACATGATTGGTTTCATGTACTGCTGGGTACAGATATTCTTCAGTAGCGAGTTAAAACAGTTTATTATTGGCTGAATGCAGTAGTTATGTCACGTAATACATAACGCATAGCAAGCAGTACTAAATGAGTCAATGTCTGGTGTCAGTCATGACAACACATTTTGTGTGTACAGAACATCTCTTACAGTTTAGTTTTTAATAACTAGTGGACTCCCAGAATCCTTCAGACCTTACTATAAGTGACTTGAAAGCTTTGCATGTTTAGCCTCACATCCTGCACAATGCTGCATTATAGTATATTACGGCTACAGGAAATCGTAGTCACCGATATTCCTGTCACACAATGACCAGTTTCCACTTCCTGTTTCTCACAGGTGCACACGAGCTAGTTCGCATGGACAGGTGAGTTCCCACACAGACACTAAATCAGCTGCTGTAAAACAATAGTTTGACTAAAAATGAAATGCACACAGTTTGCCTTTATCCCCAAATATAAACAAAGACATGCTTGGTGTGTGAAGTTTGCTTTTTTGGCAGTGCACTGTCAAATGCCATAAATGAGCTAAGACACCAACGTATCTAACAATTAAGAGAAGCTTATAGTCTGCATTGTAGCACTATGTAAACTGTGTGTGTAAATCATCACACATCTACCTCAAACCGCATTGAGTTGTTAAGTAATCTCAGACATGCTTATGTGGTTTCTGACACAGTACGTGACAGAAAGCATGTTTGGACCAGGTGATCATGGGTGTCATGAAATAGTCCCAGGAGTTGCATCCAAATCTGGGCCGGCAAGCTATTAACACCACTGAAGACTATCTGTTACAATCTGGATTTACTACTACTTAAAATTAGCTACTGTCACCACTGACTGGATGGGAGTACCCCTACTTCTGTGTGTACAAACACAGTCTGATTATGCGTGTTGAATCTGTTTGCAAGAACCCAGCTCCCTTCCAAGCTACCAATGAAGACATCAAAAAACAATTCATCCAGTGGCTGCCTGTTAAAGATTACATTTATGGCAGATGCCTTTATCCAAAGTGACTTACAGTTAGCTGCTTAGTGGTAACGGGATTTGAACTCTCAACCTTCGGATCAGGAGTTCAGTAGTCCAAAGCCTGAACCACAGAGCTACCGCTTCCTGCAACAAATTCTGTGGTGTTAGCTACCATATTTTGATTTAATAAGCCAAAACATTTTGGCAATTAGGTTGAAAAAACATCCAGCACCACTGTGCGGACCTGGAGCAGATCCAGCGATATATTTTGTCCTGCTCCAGTGCAATGACTATTTGGGACAGTTATCTAAACTTAGACAAAAAGATGCTGCAAAAGAATTAATAATATGCATATATAAAGTAGTAGCAGCCATCTAGAAACTGGAATCACTTCCTTTCATAGCACATAGTTTGGTGACACTCTGAACAAGTACAGGGTGTGGCGTTTGAGTTTTTGGTGATTTAGGAATGTGATAATGCTAAATTGGTTGTTATAAGCATTCCTTACTTGTTAGCTACATTATTCTCCATTAGTAGCTCCAGAGTAAAATTAAAGAAACTTCAGACACCAAACACTTCCTGGCTACATTTGTGAAATGGGACAACTGTGTTAATAAAACATTTTGGTTTATAATGGTTTATAATGTAACTGCCCTTTAATTGTTATGTTATTCTGCTTCTCTCTCCAGTGAGGCTCAAGGTCACGAGAACCCTGTGTACATGGGAGGTTCTCCACAGCCACCATCTCGCACCGTGGCTCAGATTCTGACACGCCAGACATCTGAAACAGGACGCCACCTTCTGTCCGACCCAGGCACCCCTTTTAGCCCAAACCCACATGGAGACGTGTTTTTCCCTGCGCATGGTAAGAGACAAAACATACACGCTCCTTCTCAGCACAAGATAAACAAACCCTCTTATTACACATCTTTTTGTGCAGTGTTTATTTGTATTCCCCGCACAAGGTCAGAGATCCCAAACACACACATACATCACATCTTCTTTGTGCAATTTAAATATATCTGCTAACATACCTGCTTATACACATACTCAGGAACTGAGTCAAAACACACACAGTTTTATGTTGCCCAATAGACACAGATCAAATTCACTTTAAAATTGCTTTCAGATTTGAGTTACCTAGGCCACAGATAGAGCAAACATTAGCACCACATCTACATTTTACAACACTCAAATCCCAAATGGCTTCTTATTCTGTGTGTGTGTGATGTTCTGGGAAATCAGATATCGCTATGATTGAATTCTTACAAACAAACAAAAAAAGATGGAAAAATGGGTTTTTCTGCCTATAACAATGTTAAGAATTCATTAAAATATTTCACCAAAACAACTTGGAATTGTTTTTGTTTACTTATTAATCTTGTTATCCTCCTGCAAAGATCATTTTAGTAAGGAGCCAATGTAACAAATGTGGTGGTAAAAACAACCAGTCTAAGTGTTTATTCATCGCACAGTGAATATCACACATTCATCAAGTTGTTGGATAGCTACATGCTGTAGAGAAACAGACATAAACCTGATCAGTTTAGTTTGTAAACAGATTACAGTAATCAGCTGTCAAAATGTCACACCACAGTTAGAATTAAATCTTTAAATGAGATTTTCTTCCTTTTCCATTTTGGTGGTATATAGACATTAAAATGCTAGAACTTTACTTGTGCTTGAGATGCATGCAAAAGAGAAATACATTTCAGTTCAAGAAAACATTTTCAGAAATATATAAAGTAGAAAATGTCACAGCTTAACCATGGGAAGGGTTTACCTACAGCACCACACAAATGTGCGCACTAAAAGGGGTATAATATAATGATGCAGTGTCGAAGTTGTGCATTATTTGACCATTAGTGCACTTTACAAGAACTACAGGAAGAGAGTGATTCCAATAAGTGCCTTCTTGAAATTAACTACTTACATATGATAATAGGTTTAGGACTTTGTTCTTTTTTAATATCTACTTAGAAAATTGGTAAGTGATTAAAAAAGTAGAACATGGGACTGTCAACATTCAAATATGGACATGTGAATGACTTTGAATATGCAAATATTATGAAAATTCAAATAGTATTTGAACAGTGAAATTTGTTCTTACAACCCTAACACACACACACACACAATAGTGTCCAGTCTGCACACTATGACAGGTTTTACTGGTCTACACAACAGCATAGTGTTTACAACATTTCCAATGAAAATTAGTCAGCAGTAAGGTTAAACACACACATATACACACCCAATAGCATGAGTTCTTGCAGCTTGATCCTGTTTATAATCTGGAGACTGTTACTAGAAGGCATTAAAGTTCCTCTTCAAAGCTAATTGCTATTTGCTAATTGCTAATTGCAAAGTCTTAAAAAAAATTAAATTTATAAAAAAAAATGGAATGTGCTACATTATCATTAAGATAAAGAAAAACAAACCTTGTTTGCTCTGTACACCCTTAGCCACTTTGAAACTGCCTCATATTCTGTAGAGAATATTACATTTTGACTTTATTTTAGTGCAAAGAAAAATTCAGTTGTGTTTGTTTGATGTCAGTGTTTTCACATCAGTGACTGACACAATGACCACGAAATCGACTTTACGTTTATTTCAAGTGTATGACTCAAACAAGAGCTGCAATTCTGAAGGCACCAAAAACACATGGATATTCTAATTAGCCATGGCAAATTTGTCAAGATACAATTCCAATTTGGGTTTATCAACCATCAGATCAACCATCAGGTCTCTACTGCCAACTTTTAGTTCCTATTTTGGTTCTCATGAACCTCATTTTCACTGTAGCTTGACTTTTAGAAAAATGGAAGAGAAACTCAAATGCTGTTTCAGCTCTAATGCTGATAAAGCACAACAATAGCCAGGGGTCTGGCAAGCTGAACTGCAGAGCATGCATGGTGTTTATGAGGAAGTTTTCATTAAAAAATAAATCCATTTAAAGCAGCAGAAATGAAATTAGAAAAAAATTAAAGAAAGATGCCTGCTATATTTTCTAATCAGGAGCTCATAAGGCTCACAATACTAATGATAATAACACCCACAATCATTGTGTCACCTTATAATGTGAAATCTGGGTTAATATTTGCAATTTGGCATGAGAGCTCATCGTGCTTAGAGGTATAACACTGTGTGAAATGCTTTGCAGACGGGATCATGTAATGAATGAAGAGAGAATGCCAACGTGTAGTAACAATGCCAATGAACCAACATCACAATTAGAGCAGTGTGCCGAGCTATAATGTGGAAGCCTGAAGGAGAGCAGAAGAAATTTAGATTTTCCCCCACCTCGCCTCCGACCTTTTACTCAGCGCTCATTTTCACAACTATACACAGTTACACAACGACCCACTTCTGTTTTTCTGCTCTGTTCCTGCAATCACTGATTCTGGGAAAGAGTTTTGTGGCATTTCTTTTGTTGCTCCACGCTTCAGTTATCTGTCGTAACACAAATTTACACACAAGAGGGACAAAGTGTTACAAGTTACAATGCAAATTTACAGTGTTATGGCTCTGTGTGTAGTAGTTCCGGTTGAAACTCAAATCATAGGTTTAACCTAATCCGCTGGTTCTAATACGTTGTCATTTCTATAGAAACAGCTTATTCACAGGGACTTATATAGCAGATGATCCACATACACTGCTTAAAAGATGATATGGTGACGTTTTCTATTAGGAGATGTTTATTTAACATTTTTGGAAGGAGTCTCCAGTGTCAGTGCTTCGTAACAGTCAGAAGTAAAGCTGTAGCTTTAAGTTTTTTTTGCCACAGGAAAGTCTTTAGGACAAAAGGCTTTGAGCTTTGTGGTTTCTATGCAACATATTACAGCATTTTTTTTGTCTTATTATTTTCAATTGAGAAAAAACAAGTGTGGCTGGTGACCAGCCATGCAATGATAGAATCATAAAGTGCAATAAATCTATTTTAATCATAAAGTGACTGAACAATTGTAATAAGTAATTGTTATTTTAACACTGAGTAAAATAATCATTATTAGACTTTTGGCCGTTACTGTGCAGCCCTAACAGGTTTTATAAGAAGTAAATGTGTGTGCGTGCTCTCTGTGTGTGCGTTTAATGACAAATATGGTTCCATAGAAACACATAAGAAGTCAAACTTCAGGAACTGTAGTGTGTGTGTGTCTTTACAGAAAAACATGTTACTATGAGAATGTGTGCGTATGTGTGTGTATACTAATGTGTTTGCGCTGTTTTGCAGAGCCCATCCCAGAGTCACCTGACTTCCAGCCATTGTAGGATGGAGAGACATTGTCTTTCTCAGCACCCCTGAAATGCCTTGCACTTATCTTTTTCTCCATCTTCTCTGCCTCCCTCCATCCTCCCTGCTTTCTCTATGACCCCGAGGACAAGGAGAGAACACCCACCTTCTCCGTCTACACACACATGCACACATTTTCCACCTGTATCAATAGCCAGGGGCCAGGAGGAGCTCATGTCACTTTGTGGTAAGGGGAACGCTTTTTCGCAGACAGACCGGAATGTTCCACAACTGAGGGGAATGGGGGGCAGTTTCAGAAGGAGGTGTTGCTCCGCCCACTGATAAGCAGAACCACTGAGAAAACCCACTCTTGCACATTCAAATTGTTTTCTTCTCTTGTCTTTTCTTCTGAACATTGAGACGGAAACTGCTCTGTTCCCTGTCGGTCTCCATCTGTCTGGTGCTTTTTGTGTAGCACATGTGTATGTGATGTGCCAGTGTGTCACAGCTCGTAATGGGTATTTTTACTTCTTTATGCTCATTATGACCAAACTATTATGCCAAAGAAAACTAAAGAAGTCCACTTAGCTTTAAGATATTGAATAAATACTTTTGGGTTTATATAGGTTATATATATATTTTATATATTGTAATGTGTGTGTGTGTGTGTGTGTGAGAGAGAGAGAGAGAGAGAGAGAGAAAGAGAGAGAAACCTTCAGCTGGGCCTGAATCAAACTCCTAACAATAAAAGGTTATTGTGATATTGTGTGGATGGTTGGATAGATTATGAATAGATAGATATATGTGTTAGTGTATGTATATATGGATGTATATATGCATGAATGGATGGATGGATGGAATTACAGATATGTAATAAACAGACACCTATTTGTCTCTATATGTGGGACAATAAAAAAAGTGTTTGTATATGACTCTCTGTAAAAAGTATCATGTTGTGTAATGCAATATGACTGCTGTAAAAAAAAAAAGTATATATTTGTTCTCTTTTTGTGTATTTTGTACAATAAAAACTTACAAGTCCCATTTAGTCTTCAACCAATTTATGAGGTATTCAACAGCACAAGAACAATTTGTTCTGCCATACAAGGCTGTGAGTATTTCACTCTTAAAGAGAGAAAGAGAGAGATTCTGCCAAGACTGCAAGAACCTGAAACGGGAACTAGCACAATATTTGAAATTGTAACTTCCTGTTTCAGAAAAAGGCACACTTGTGGGTTTCCTGTTTTTGCAGTTCACTAGTTTATACTTCTTGTCTTTAAATGGTAAATGTGCCAGGAGGTCTAAATGCCACTCTGGTGTTCATAACCAGCTTTGGCAACACTCTTACCACAAATTCGGAGGTTCATTCAGGAGTTCAGTAGAAGTTCAGTGCATAATATTTTTTAAAAGAAAATACTGGTGTAATTCGCACTGCTGTTAATTTGCCAAACACATTTGAATGCAGCTCATAAATCAAAAAACAAAAAAAAATATACTTATGATTCAGCAGTGTGTTTTACCCACATCACTGATCACCTTTGTGGTCACTTGCAGCAACAGATAAAAGAGGGTGCTTTCAACTGGAACAAATTTTGGAGCAACAGTAAATTTCCTTTCTATTATGAAGAATCCTGTGTGTTGGCTAACTAGCTAAAAGACTAATTAAATGAACGCCATTCATCTCACAGGTGCACAAACCAAACTACCTAGTCAACATGATCATTATGCTATACTTAGAATAGTAAGGACAATAGTTAGGTTTGTGTGACTGCTGCTTTACTCATACATGTTTAACAGGCAGTGATTCTCTAAAAGGGGGTGCTCTTACTCAAATAGCTATGTGTATGTCGTCAAAATGATGAACCTGGCAGGAATCTACACTAGTTGATGAAAGTGCACACGTTTTCCCTCGCAAATTGCACGTATAAGAAGTAAAGCGGTTGAAACGCACCTTACGCATTCTGCTTCTGTCACAATATAATCTCACAATGACCATATTCGATAATTTTACTGATATAGAAAACATTCACTTGGTCAGAGTAGCCGGTAAACACGTCCGCTTACATACAATTTCACTTTTTCAATATAATACACGCTATCTAAATGACATAATTAACCACTCTGCCCTCAGTAACCAAATATTTACAGCCAGGATAGTTTGCATTATAGACAAAGAGCTGTTAATCATCTATAAACATCTTTTATTTATCTATAAAATATAAAAATCAGACTTATGTACAGTTTATGTATAGTAGAAATATTTAACCCATCTGCCCCAATATTCAGCCCAGACCAATACAAAATGGCCAGGGGTTAAAAAATAAATAAATAAATAAAAATAAAAAAATCCGCTAGGATTTTCTGTAAGAGCTTTTGTTTACTGTTTGTCAGTGTCTTGAAAAGGACATTGCATCAGATTGCAATGTCTTCTGTGCATGTCCTGTTACTGCTTGAATACAGTCTATGTTGATTTGCTCCCTTAGGCCTCCACAGACTCATCTAAAAAAATGTCTTACAAACACGTGATCTTATAAGGTGCTGGACAGGGAGTTTCCCCAAAGAGGAAATGAGAGGAAGTCAACATGCCCTTGGAATCTGGGTTTGTAATATTATTTGTGACCTCTCTGCCACTTCTTACTGAATCATCTTTTCATCTTTGCAGACTATTTAAAGTTGTTGCATCTGTCTTCTATTAAATGATAAAGAGAAACCAATAGAAATTAGAAATAGAAACCAGAATTGAGAATTCAACAGTGTTGGTGTATAAACAGACCACATAACACACTTTGTATGAGCAAACCTGTAAGGTTACTCAACAAAGTAGCTTGTAAATTAATCGAGTTACTGTCTGTGCCATCTGTGCCAAACTAACTGCATTTAGCAGTTATTAATTTTGAGCCTGGCTTATACTTACAGTTCATTGTAAATCCTAACTGGAATGCAGTGCTGGTTTTTTTAGACACACAAGGATCAGCAAGTGCATGTCTAACACAATGCCATCTTAATAAGGAGTTAGTCAATACACAATACACATATAATACACACATAATACTCTCTACTACTCTTACGTCCTACTATCTCCATGGACAGATTGCTATCAATTCAATTCAATGCTATCCATACTTTGTGGTTGTAATATGAGGGTTTTGAAACTCTGGCAGTCTAGTACACACACACACTCACCGATAGTGGCGGAGTTCCGTCGTCCTCCACAGTGACAGTGAGTGTGTACTGCTGCTGTCTCTCTCTGTCAGGAGGTGAAGGTCTGGTCACGATCTCTCCGCTCATGCGGTCCATGCGGAATGTTAAATCCTGGTTGCCGTCGGTGATGTAATAGGACAGAGCAGCATTGGGCCCGATGTCTCGATCTGTAGCTATGACACGTAGGACCGACGTACCGCCACCTACATTCTACACAAAGATACACACATGTATAAGCTGGTTAAGGTTCAGTGGTTAAGGTTCTGGTCTACTGATCTACCCACTGTTAGACCCTTTGTATTTCATGGGTGCTGTATCATTGCTGATCCTGGTTCTCTGACCAAAGTTTCCTAACAAGCTGGGATATGTGCCGAAAAGGTTTTAACTGCCCTTTATATGTTTCAATAAAATTTGTTTTTCAAGATACTAAAATAACTGAAAGTTAAGACTGGATGTCCCTGGCAAATTCTTTAGAATACAAATACAGAATTTACTACTTACTAATATGCTAAAATTGCAAAACACAAAAAATTGAAATAATACATATCGTCTTTGTCTCAATTTTCAGCAATATAAAGCATATTTATAAGTAGACACACAAGACGTCTTGTCTTAACTAACAGACGCTTACTGACTACTTTCAGGTCCCGAGGCTCTGATGTGGTTTGATTGACAGGCCGAGTTGCACTCACCTCACTGACACTGACATTGTAGCCGCGAGGGCTCTGGACGACAGGAGCATTATCATTTACATCCACAATATTCACAGTAAGCGAATGATCCGTAAACCGAGGAGGAGAGCCGTTATCTATGGCCCGCACCTGGACACACATGCAAAGTATAAGGAAATACTGTGGGGTGAAATCTGAAAGTCTGAAGGCCATGACACTGAACAATCTGTCTCTCAATGTGGTCGTGTTTTAGGGATCACCAGCAGGCCCCTGAAAAGAGGACAAATGTGTGAGCTGGGGTTTAACGGTACAAAAGCTCAGAGACAAATAGAAGTGCTTTGAATGAAAAGAGAAAGTAGATTGTAACAGGAATATCATTAATTATACTGTAGTCAACAAAGAAGCTTGTTTCTGATTGGCTGGAAGATGTTTGTTATTTCTGTATTGTACCATAGCGCTGTTGAATTCTCAAGTCTAGTTGGTCAGAAGGTTTTTCAGTAGTTGACGGCAGCTCTCACATGAGTGCCGGTTGTATCTCAAATCACAGGTTTATATTAACGTATTTGATCTAATATAATTTCTATAGTAGCAACTAATTTACAGAGACTCTTAAATGGATTAAAATGTAAGTGATAACAGGAACTAACTTTTTCAGGGGATGTTTCAGAACATTAAACTTTATGGCTAAATGGATAGGTACTACTTGTTGAACTTTAATAAAAATTGTAACTGTTGGCAAATTGCTGTGGTATAAGAGTAATAAAACACTTCAAGACATGCTGTTATAGAAGCATAATAAAATTTGTGGTGGTAACTGTAACTCTGCTTAAAGTCTGGCCACATCATAACACTCCTATTACATCACATTCTGAAGTGCTTTAATCCTTACTCATATTTGGGCAGCAGTAACACAGATCCTGCCAAAAATATCTAATCCTGTAAAACAAAAAAGCTGCTCATCTGATGTAATAATGTTGAAATGTAACAATAACAATGGTTTAGGCCATGCTATGCTTTTACAGATGAAAATGAATAACAAGGAATTACATAGAAATAAATTAATTTTAATCTCCAGTATATGGAAATGTAATGGCAGCCTTCTGCAATGTGAAGGTGGAGCTAGTTTTAGTAAATAAATAAAATGTCTGCCACTAACTAACCGCTAACTATTAGTTAAGTGCTAGTTGAGGCCTCTATTAATTTTCCTCATCAGTGCGCACTTCAGTAACAGTAACGAGGAGTGTGTGTTGTGGATCTCTCATGAGATTAGCTCTCACCTTAAGCAGATAGCGGTCCACTGCTTCTCGGTCGAGAGGAGCGTTTACATAAATGTCTCCAAACGTGTTGTTGATGGTTCGGATCTCAAAGATATCCCTCATGTTCCCTGCCACCAGCGTGAAGTTCACCTGGATGGAGAGAAAGAAAAGGATTAAGGAACTTTAACAGGAAGCTCATCAAGTGCCAGAAAACACAGGCTAAAACTGATGTTAAAACAGTCAAAGTCTCATCTCAGATCCCACTGTAGGACTGAAACCACACTGATCTTCTCTCTCTCACCAGTCCATTGCTCCCGGCATCTTTATCCCGTGCCGTCACCATTGCCACTCTCTGTCCGATGGGTGTATCTTCTGGAACGTTCACCGATAAGTCTGATGTGAGGTCGAACTCTGGGCTGTTGTCATTCTCGTCGAGAATGGTGATAGACACCTGTCAAAAAAGCATGAACAGCAAACAGTTTGTAATAGTTTGTAATAGCAATAAAGACTTCAGTAATATGTGCAGTCTAAAATATAAATATACAATTCAAATAAGTCCATAAAAAAAACTATTTCTTACCTTCTACAAATGCACAATATGTTGGGAAAAATAATGAGAAAGCATTTTGGTTAGACATGTATATTTTTTGACAATGCCTTCTGATAACACATTATTAAATTCAGATTATAAAAGTTTCCAGAAGATTATAGAGGTTTACCACAGTGGATCCTCTTTTAGGCCCTCCGTCATCAGCAACCACTGTGAGAGTGTAGGAGTCACCCTTCTCTCGGTCTATCAGACCAGTCACAGTGATTCGACCCTATTGTACAGACACAGACACTGTGGAACAAGGAAAATGCAACATTTTTGGAGTAATACAAGGATTTTAATGGATTAAACTGTGTTTTATGTTTGTATGCTACTTAACACCAGACGTCCCATTCAGTTAAGTCATCCCTGGGAATGGACATGGAGGTCATGTGACAGCAACTAAAATCTTCTATTTCACATGATCTCAAAATAGCTAGGACGTCATTTCCGTAACATAGCTTTAAGAATTGTTCCTTGGCTTTCCTTCTGTGTGTGTTCTGCAATGTCAGTTTGAGCCCCAGGTTAAGGTTTCTCACCGTGACAGCATCGATCTTGAAGAGTGCGAGAGCAGTGGGCGATGTATCGGGGTCAAAGCGGTAAGTCAGCTGATTCAGATTATCTGCTGACTGAGCTCGCACTTGGATCACTTCTGTTCCGGTGGCTATATTTTCCCTCAGGGATGCTTCATACCCAGCCATCAGGAAGGACACAGCCTCGTCCAGCTCATTCAGCAGAGTGACGTATACAGTGCAGAAAGCCCGATTAAAGGGAGGCGCTTGGTCTGTGGCTGACACATTCATTAAGTAGCTGGTCTTGGTCTCGTAGTCGAGATAATCCACGGTGGTCACTAGTCCTGTACTAATGTCCACCTCAAATTTACGGTCTGAACCCGAGATGAGGGCGTAGGATACAGCACCTCCATCTCCTACACATAGATGTAGAGAGAAAGAGACAGGTGGATTAAACTATATTAACCATTCTTATCCCATAAATGTGCAGACTGAAGTGCTGAGAAAGTTCTGGATGTACATACTAGTTTTAATGATGATTACAGTGCCTTGCTATGTATTCACCCCCTTGAACTTTTTCACATTTTGCAGTGTTACAACCTGACAGTTAATTACATGTCATTGCCTCTTGGTTACTTATCTCACTAACGCCATCTTTTTCCAGTTACTGAAATTTGGTTTTCTCTAGGAAGAGTTACTGTTATGCCACAATCTGTCCATCCATCCATTTTCTGTACTGCACAATCACACACACACTCACCCATTCACATAATTTAGAAATGCCAAACAGCCTACAGCACATGTGTTTGGACTGGGAGAGGAAACCCCCAAAGCACGGGGAGAACATGCAACATGCATACATGGACAGAGGGTGGGAATCGAACCCCCAACCCCGGCGATGCAAGGCAAGTGTGCTAATCACTAAGCCACCATGCTCCCCCCGATTTTAATAATATATTTAATAGTTTTCAAAGTTTGGGATTTTTTTTATAATGAAGCCCTTATTGATACTTTTTCTCAGACTTGTTTTGATAGCTCAAACAATGATACTGTGATCGCATCACACAGGTGGACTTCGTTCAACACCCATCTTTATTAGTCATGTGCAAACTAATGATTTAGAATCTGAAGTATGAAAACTACAGTAGTATTTTAGCTCTGCTAGGGGCACCATCATTAATTGGGTAGTCAGGAGGATGTCTGGTTTAGTCTGAGTTTTACAGATTAAATGCCTTAATGTAGGGTTCAAGGGGATACGGACTGCCGTTGTACCTGAGGGTACATTTGCATTGTTTGCACCTTGGAGCATCCGCACAGCACCTTTTTTCTGACATAAGATTGTATCAGTCATAGTTTGACTGACTGCTGCATGATGAGAAGTAGCACGTATTCCGAACGTGATGTGAGATGTGACCTCTCTTTGTGTCTCCGTTTTTCCTACCACTACTTCACACTTGTTTCTGGTCAGTTGGTGTAGAGCCTCACTTGTAAGTTGCTTTGAAAAATGTTTATCTGACAGCCAAATAACATCTGCAGCTCTTCAACTAATAGCAATAACACATAAGAGTGTGTGAGACAGGGAAGTGAGACAGGGAAGTCACTATAGATGTTTTAGGAGTTGTGCGTCATTTACAATAATAAAAAAAACACAGCATGCAGGTTGTCACGTTCTCAAAAATAGACTACAAAGAGGAAACAAACCCAAATCATTCCAAAATAATGAGCCCTTTTTGTGCACTATCTTTGTGCCCTTAAGTAGCTCCTGTTGACGTCCTGAATATTCTGGGGGCATGCAGACAAGGGCATGCATTTTCACTATTCTGGCAACTCAGGAAAATAATGTAGCAGCATCAGGAAACTGCTAATGCCACAGAAGGCATGTTAGCCAATTATTGCAGTCTCATTGCATAATGCAGGGGCTCTTAAAGTTTTTACAACCAAGGACCCTTTAACTGGAGGAAATTTTGTAATCCAACTGTTCATATATATGGGTCATTATTAAAATGTGCAAATAACTGTAGCAACTCATGAATAAATAAAATAGCTTTGATAATGGTTGGTTGTGATTTCCGTCACTGTAAAATAAAAAAAAACTAAAAAAAAAAAAAAAGCTAAAAAAACACTGACTCCCTGATTATGCTTCCCAGGCCCCTGCGTTCAGACCTGTGAGCAGAATTCTAAATATATATTCCATTCATAAACATGTATATAGTGGGAAAAAAATGTGCATAAGATATTTAAACAGCATGTAGCATCAGTCAGGCCACCACTGATCTCATCACAAAATAATATAATGTCACAAAGGAGACACCTATAAAGACCTATAAAGAATGAACTTAAACAGCCTCCAACGAAAAAACAACAATCCAAAACCCGGAATCCAAACAGGCTTTTGTACAGCTTTAAGGTGTGTTGGGGATCACTGAAAATCAAGAATTACACTGAGATTTGAATTGCTTTTGATTGGCTGTGTACAAACAGTATACTGCAAGAAAACTAAAGCACTATATGCACCTGTGTCTGGGTCAGTGGCTCGTACCACAATCACAGAGGTGCCGATTCCAGCTGTTTCTCTCAGGCCGAGTCTGTTATATTGCTGCTGGGTGAACACGGGACGCTCATCATTCACATCCTCCACATACACTATCACCTACAGAGACATAGAGCAAGAGAGAGTGAGTGACGGTGACAGGTGGGGGTGAAGAACCTGGTGAGACCTCCTTTTGTTTGGAAGATGATATAGGAATTAATTGATGGCCATACACTCTCAGCATAATGGGTACTAAACTGTACCTTTTGTAAAATTACTATCTGTACTATTACTATTAAGTATAGTATCTTTACTATATTACTTATCTTTACTATTAAGTATAGTATCTTTACTATTACTAATTACTATTACTATTTAATTACTATGTTCCACCTGGAATTGTGATTATACCTTTAAAATTATTTGATGTATATTATTAGACCTTAAGGACCAACATAAACTTGGTGTTATGGTCAGGTGTCCACAAAATTTTGGCCATATAGTCTTTAACAATATGCTTTGTGTACTTTTATAGCTAAAATGCATACCAAAGTTGTAAGCGACAAGGAAAGGTACAGTTTCATATCCTTTTTTTCTGAGAGTGTACAGTCCTTTAGAGTACAATAAAATCTTGTGCTGATCTGACCAATGCATCTTAGAATTTCCTTTACACTTTCTCACTACTTATGTCCAATCAAATTTGCTTCATATCACATTCTGATACTTTAAAGAGAATTATACCATAGCACTGTTGAATTTACATTTATGGCATTTGGAAGACACCCTTATCCAGAGCGACTAACAATTATCTCATTTACACAACTGAGCAGTTGAGGGTAAAGGGCCTTGCTCAAGGGCCCAGCAGCGGCAGCGCCGGGATTTGAACTCTCAACCTTCCAATTAGAAGTCCAACATCTTTACCACTGAGTAATAGTAATGTAGTAATGCAAATTACAGGTTTGTATTAATGGGCTTGCTCTAACATATTATAACTTCTATAGTAAAAGCATACACAGGGTATGGTGGACACTCCACATAAATGGATTAAAAATGTGTGTAATTGTTGATATGGTGAAGTTTTCTGTGAGGAGACATTTACTTAGTACTTTTAGCAGGAGTCTCCAGTGTCAGCGCTTTGTGAAAGTCAGGGGTACAGCTGTAAGTTTGACATGGCTAAAAAATTCAAGGCTTTGTGGTTTCTCGGTAACAGGGCAGTCTTATTACTTTAGTCTTATTAACTTAAAGAGAGAGGGAATGACTGTAGATGCTATAATGTAAGTGATAACCAGAAATATAACTTGTATAAGTGGATAAGCAGTATGACATCATTCTTTAATAAATTTTAAAAAAATAGTGAGTGTTGGCAAAGTGTTGTGGAATAAAACACTGGCATGGAAAATAAATTCCTTAAATAATCACATAGTACAAGTATACATGCGTGCACACACACACACACACACACACACACACCCTGACAGAGCTGCGCATGCTGCCCTGGTCACTGTTGTAGGCCTCCACCTCCAGCAGGTGAGAGCTGCTCGTTTCTCTGTCCAGAGCCCGCTGTCCTCGAGCGATCAGGCCAGACAGAAGGTCTATACTGAACTGACCGCCACTGTTACCTACACAAGACAGACACACACATTACTGTATATAGTCCAGTCCAAAAGACAAAACTCACTACCCAGAATCATAGGTATTTGTAGCCTTACATATTTTGTCAGCCTTGTCAAGCCCATAATTTAAGTGGAATATTCAATGAGTTGTGGTTGATTCTCAGTATAACACTAACACTGACATGGTAGGGTGTCTGGTGCAGGTATGTGCGAGTTATTAAACCCCAACCTTCATGGTCCTTCTTGTAAGTGTACAATTAAAGACTAAAGTTTTTTTTTTTCTATGCACAGTGTGAGTTTTATCCTTCATTACGGTCACTTGCAGGCAACCAGACGAGACAAACAAGAAAGATAGCACATTTTACAATAGCTGTAAATTGTGGCTTGTTCTGGCAAATATTTTAAAGGGTCTATAATTTACCAGCAAAAGCAACACAACAGTGAGCTGTCAGCATCAATCCTGCTGATGCACAACAAGCAATCGGCACCAGTCAATATGCTACAGTAAAAAAAAGACAGGTAACTCACTCACTCACATTTAGTAACCGCTTTATCCTGTCCGGAGCCTATCTCAGGAACACCGGGCATGAGGCAGGACTGGGACACCAGTGCATTGCAAGACACCATGCATAACATATTCACCTAGGGGAAATTTAGAGTCACCAATCCACCTACTGGCATGTTTTTGGGAAGTGAGAGGAAACCGGAGAACCCGGAGGAAACCCACATGGACAAAGGGACCCTGAAGCTGTAAAGCAGAAGTGTGCCACCTACTTACTTGTAATATTAATTCTTATTTATTATGCAACAAAGCAAAGTTTTGCATGCAGGTACAACCAGAAATAACTACAGGAGTGGACAAGATTGGTGAGACTGTTTCTCAACTCAGCAGTCACTTCAAGCTGTATAAAATCTCCAGCAACACTGCTGTACCTGATACACTCATGTATACAATCATCATTAACACCACACCCACTCTTTTACTGTACACCACCGTATAATAATAGAGTTGATCTCTGCACAGTCAGCGCCATTAAAGTGCTCTTCATGAGCAGCTGAACTGCACTAGTGAAGGAAGTCTACTCCTTGGGTTACATTACCCAGTGCTCTGTGGTTGAGACGCATTTTGTGTTTACATGCTTGTGGTTTCTCATGACTTCCTTTGACTCTCAAGCTGTTTTTGTCTTTGTGTTTATTGTGTTTGTGCAGTGTATCATTCCATCATTCAAACTTGCTATGTATTCTTAGGTTGTGTGGTCATGTCTGGACCAGGCGGCAGTGAAGCCATAAACCAAAAACTCGGAAATCAGAAAAAAAAACCTCACCTGATAGGATTCGGTACAGAACCCTGCCATTTTCTCCCTGGTCTGCATCTGTGGCCTGGATCTGTTCACACACACAAGTGCAGCCTCATAGCAGTGGAAGTAATAACAACTACATATAATGAAAAAAAAAAGAAACCTCATATAGAGCTCAAAACACACACACACACAAACAAACATGTCTGATAAAATTAAAATGATAATTTGGAAAATAAACAAACAAGCAAACAAACAAACAAATAAATGGTGATTTCTGACATTTTTTCTTTAGTCACTAGTTAGCAGGTTGCCAGGACAACATCAGCTTCACAGTAGCGGCCTAAATCAGAGGAACCACACTCAGAGGTTCTCACTCACTCACTCACTCACTCACACACACACACACACACACACACACACACACACACACACACACACACACAGAGCAGGGCCCCTTCTTCAGACTCATTAGGTTTATAAAAGGTTTTGGGGACGAGCAGAAGAAAGAGGACGCAATGGGAGGAGGGAAGGAGCGAGAATAAAGAGTTGGGGGTCACTCTGAGATAGATGAATAGAGTGGATCATACCATATCTGATCCTGTGGGGGTCTTAAACTTCACAGAAATGCTTTATTTATCAGCAAGTCACTATAAATTACTCTGTAGCCAGCTTAGACTAACACTACAGAACACTGACTTGGTTAAACATGGCAAGTCTGATTGGCCTGCGTTGTCTTGTCTGTTTCTGAATGCCAATTCAAATTTGTCATGATATTGAGCGCTCCCTCTTGGGCCTGTCTGTCTTTTTCTTCTCCATGCTTGCACTTCTTCTCAGCGTGGAAAAACAGAAAAGAAGCCAATACTGAAGCGACGACATTCTCATTCACTGCGTTGTTAAGGTAAAGTCGTGTTTCTTGATAGACACATCTCTGAAACGTGTACACATCTATGTTAATGACAGCAAGTAGTGTATAGTATATCAGTGATATCTGCATTACTTTTCTGCATGTTGTGTATTGTTGCATGTTGTTGTATGAAAATCTGACCATATCTACCTGAACATTTCAGTAAATGTGCTGGTTATTGATGGAGTTTCTCTAATGAGTGAACTTGCGTTGTGGCCTTTTCTGGCATTTTGGACTAATTTCACACCCCAGCGTGTTTTGGCTAAACGGTTAAGCCATGCTGTGATCAACCCAGAATTTAACATGCTGACATTTACAAACACTACTGAGGCAAGCGAGGGATTGGTCATCAGCAAATCTGTGTGTGTAAGAGGAGATATTTTAATAATCTTCATTTGTATTATGCTAAAGCATATTCAAGCAGGCTCACTTGTTCAGGAGTTTATTTCACAGGGATGTAATCACTTCAAATGTCAACCATGTATGTGTGGAAACCAAACGGCCTCAGAAGGATAGGAATATCTGACAGTTTTGACTTTGTGGTGACAATCAGCTGGTCCCCATGAGGAAAACCATTTTTTTAAATACAAAAACTGCATTATAATTACTTCAATGGAAGGTCCCCATAAGGGCAGACAAATATACTATATGCGTGTGTTGTTTTCAAATATATGACTCAATAAGATGCAAGATTGCACAAAAGCACTGAATTGAATCATGCAGAGAACAGATTCTTCCGCTTGCAGGCAAAAACAAAACTTGCAGCAAAATAACAAAGGGCCCAAACCTTGGCTTAAAATCCCTTCCACACCAAGAACAGCTGGACCCAACATTTCTGTACACCAAAAGAATGCCCAGTCTTTATGTAAACATTAAGTAGAACCAAACCAAACACCTAGAATAATGGCACCAAAAGCCTAAACTTTAAAATAACTACATCAAAGGACAAAACTCCTGCTACATCAAAAACAGCTGAACACACGGCTTAAAAGTTAAAAACTCAAAAGACTCAAACTGCTCTCCACACCTATAACAACTAAATATAAAAACTCAGAATCAACACACAAACAGCCTAAATATCCTGCCACAGCATAAACAGCTAAACCCAAAGCTTACAACAAAAGCTTACTCTACAAAACAAAGATCAACCTTATAATGAAAGCACAAAAGACCTAAAATCCCTACCACACCGAAAAAAACTGAACACAAAACTTATATTAAAAACATAAAAATATCAAAAACAACCAAAATAATAATACGATATAAGCCCAAAAGCTTAAGCTGGTAAGTTTAAAGGCATGCGGAAGTCTTCAGGACAGAGGACTTTGCACTTGGTAACATGACAAGCTGTCTCATTAACCTCAAGGGAGAGAAAAAAGAAAGGCTGGTGAGAAATGACTGTTTACAGCTGCTATAACGTAAGCAATAACAGGAACTAGCTTGTTCCACAGATGTTCCAAAACATTACATACAACTACAACCAGAATAAAATATGACATTCTTTAATTAATAAAATATTATACACTGGATGTGTTGTTTTAGGAAAATAGTCAGTGATGCTTCGCATCAGGCTGCATCACACCACCCTGACACTGATTATTTTCCTAAAACCACACACCCTGTCATGTTTTATGCCTTACATAACACATATCAATGCACCAGAATCACACCAAAATATATGAACACAAAACCGCTTTAGCAGCAACAGAATTGACTCGAGTTCTGTTTGGCAGATGTGTTTTAGCCAAACCTACTTCACATTTGCAAAAAAAAAAAAAACACCTACATCTTACCACATCCTGTTAATCTGCACAGAATCATTTGCACAAATCCACAGTCCAGATCGCACCAGCTGATAAATTCTGCTTTTCTCTTCAGATCCAGACAAAATGGACTCCACAAACAGCACCCTCAACTCAACCTTCACTCCTCTTACTTTCACCTATTCTCTCCCATCATCCCATCTTTCCAGTTCTGTATACCCTGAACTCCATCATCCACTCCCCACCATCATCGGCACTGTCTGCCTGTTCCTAGTGTTCGGAGGGTGTGTGATCGTCTTGGCGACATGCAGCTGGTCGGGAAGATCTGGGGTGTGTAATGGAGGATGTGCTGCAAGAGAAAGTGAATACACTGGACAGACATCATCTAGTGAGCCTCAGCTGAAACTCTGGAAGCGACTTGGCTCTGGACGGTACTCATTTTCCTCTGTCCCATCATTCCGGAGAACTCCACAGCGTTCTGCCTTGACCAAATCTAAGTTGTCGTTTCAACTAGAGCAAGACAGGAATGAACTGCAAGCGCAGCTTACTATACCTTGCTTACTACAGTATGCTACTGAGATATAAACACTAAACACAACCATGCACTGAAACACATGTAGTCCGACTAAAATACTCAGTTAACAACTCAGCACAGTGTCAATTTTATATATTAGTATATTCATTTAGCCATTCTCAAGAACCCAACCCAAGGTCCAGGAATCCTGCAACTAGCAGAGGCTCGTGACCATAGATTTTGGTGTAGCAGGACAGCATTAATAATGACATAAGCCTTAAACAAAGTTATGTCCAGATGTTACAACAGTTGACTTGCTATAGGCTGCTATCTTGTGAATTTTTACAGTAATGCTGTAATAGACAGTTGAGAGTTGAAAACATGCAGTCATCCTGCATACAGTCTAGCAGTTTGTTTTGTGGTTTTAGATGTACCTTTGTTCAACTTTGTTCAATACAGCAGGTGTGTTTCCTGTTGAGGCACAGGAAGGGTAATATCATTAATTAGGGCTGCCAGGTTTCTACACTGGAATTGGAAATTCCGTCCTTTTCTCAATCTTTGCGTGGGGAAACAAGGTCACTATGGCACATATGCATTTATGACGTACAAGTGTGTTCTAATATTTCTAATTATCCACTCCATAATCTCCATTTCCTTCTCTCAATTTTTGCAATATATCTTATGACAGAAATGGTTCTTTTATGTCTTAGACACACTGCCTGCACTTACACTTTGCCTTTGTCTGTAGAAATGTATAAACTTTACTTCCAATTACTTTCTACAAAACAGAGATCTTGCCAGTTGCAGAGTCCTCCACTGAGCATGGGGCAGCCTGATTCCTGCCCTTGTGGACCTCTATTAGCAAGATAAATTGTTGGTCACTCAAACAAACAAAAATAAATAAATAAACAAACAAACACACACACAAACAAACAAATTAAATAAAATAAGCCCATTACTTGAAATATGCTACAATATTGCTTATAACAGGGTTGCTGTTTTTTTTTTGTTTTTTTTTCCTGCATCATTTTGATGAATGACTTAAAGCAGGGGTGTCCAATCTTATCCATAAAGGGCTGGTGTGGGTGCAGGTTTTCATTCCAACTAAGCAGAAGCCACATCTGAGTCTACTGAATCAACTGATTAAACAGTTGGAATCAGGTGTGGCTCCTGCTTGATTGGAATGAAAACCTGTACCCACACTGGCCCTCTGTGCATAAGACTGGGCATCCCTGACTTAAAGCTAACACTGTCTTAAAGTCTACTTTGAAAAATAAAAAAGATTCTGGCAGTTTCCCTCACCAAATAATTTAATACTTACTGTGTTACACAACTATATACCAAAATCAGAATATTTAGTTTCAAAATTTTTCTTCTGTTCTACTTTGTACTAACAGTTATTATAGAGTCACCATGGCATCTTAAAATAAAATGTTGGTTAATTACACCTTCTCAGATGTCTGCATTAATTTGAGATGAAGGTGTCATTGACGTCAATCTTAGTGACTGTAGCTAAAACAGCAAGTGCTATAATAAGAGACATGGCACATCAAACATAGCTTTTTCTAATGATAGCATTTTTATATTTCTTCTCATTGTATCAGTGTTTGCACTGATGTTGAAGCGTGAGGTGTTTATATGTACTTGTGTCTGTACCTGTAGTACACTGGTTCCTCTTGGGGCATTCTCCAGAATAGTAGTCTCGTAGCTGTTCTGAAGGAAGATGGGTCTGTTGTCATTGACATCCAGCACTGCTACATAGACAGTAGCTGTGCCTGTTTTTCTGTCCCCAGCTGGGCCGTTATCTACAGGAAAAACAATACCAATAAACCATCAAGAATCTTGCCAATGGGAGGGTAGTTGTTAAGCTGACTGGAAGGCTGTGGGTTAAAATCCCAGGGGTGCCAGACGGCCACTGTTGGGCCAATGATCAGGACTCACAACTGCTCATCTAGTAGTTTAATTTTTTTCTTTCTTTGTATTTGTTTCACTTGTAAATTGGTTTTGGGAATAAAAAAACGAAATGAATAAATGTAGATCATCTCTAGGTCGCAATGTTAAATCTGATTATCTGAACAATTAAAAATCATCTTCTGAGATGCATCTGTGTTCTTGTGGTTGTGTCTACAGTTTCCTCAGTCAACAGTGACGCCTTTTAGAAGTAAATATTCATAGTGATGGCCAATCAAATCCCATAATAGTGGACTTAATCACTCAACTCAGTATTGAAATTGATGCACTGTGAAAATCAAAATGCTTAAAACTCTAACTGTAGTAATAATACTAAACTTGTGAGACTAACTGCATATCAATAATAGACTATAGAGAAATCTGTTTTAATTAGACTAATGCATTAAGGAAAAGAATTCCTTAATTATAAAATCTGTTTAATCTAGAGTACTTTGACATAAGAAAAAATGTGTGGAACATTTTTTTTTAATAAAACTAATACTGTATTTAAATAAGACTGTTTATATATGAGAAGATGGGGTGTGCCGTGATATTTGGCAAATTATTTTTACATATAAATTTAACTCTGAATGTCATAGTGCTGAATGAAAAGAAACTGTAATAAGTTAGACAGAGAGATAGATAGAAAAGCATAATACCCTGATAATATATGTAATACATCCATTCATATTTTTGTGCATATTAACTGTATAATTCAGTACATTCCATTTTGACAAAGTATAGGCCTGCTATGATACCAGAGCAACAAACAATTTCTAACATTTGATCTTAAATTCTATTGTGCATTTATTTGAATATGTTTGTGTGAGTGAGTAAAATTAGTGTGCATGTGTAGCAGTAACACATATGAAACTTGTAAGAAGCTAAACTCAGTGTTAGCTACACACACTGCACCTATACCACCACAGTTTCACTCCAAACAGGAAACCTCAGTGCTGCACTCTTCACACAGGAAGTGAAGGTGTTGTGCTTCACATACTCACACGCTGCATGCACCACTGAACCTGATTAGCAAATCTTACCTGCAACTGAGACAAGACAACACACACACACACACTCACACACAGGTAGACAGGTGCAGACGAAAAGGCTCACCGATAGCCTCGATGACGAGTGTGTATGAGGCCTGTGTTTCTCGGTCCAGATCCACCACAGTGCGCACCACACCGTTCCTGAAGCCCACACTGAATTTCCCATCCTGATTTCCACCTGCACAACACACACACACACAAACACACACACAGTATGATGTTTTGTATTCAACACACATTTAATACAATAAAAATAAAGCGCACATGAGTTAGCCGCACATACAGTGGAGAGAATCTTCCAGATTGCACACATGACACATAAATATCATACACACGTGCACAGGCGTACACACATGGGCCCCCAAAACCCCCTCACAAACAAAGGTAGTGCTTAATAGTATAACTCAAATCTTTTGACCTCTGACCTGTGATGAAATAGCTGAGTTCAGCGTTGAGTCCAGCATCATTATCAGAACAGTTGAGCCGCACGACCACGAAATCCCGCGGAACGTTCTCCAACACTGAAGCGTTGTACACGCGTGGGGAAAACGTAGGGGTCTCGTCATTCATGTCCAACACTATAGAACAGAGAGACAGATATAAAGACAGACAGACAGAGAGAGAAAGAGTTGTTGATGATTGTGCTAATTTGGCAGGTTAACAAAAAGACAAAGATAGCAATGATAGACAGAAAGATAGCTAGAGAGACTGATCAACAGACAGACAGATAGATAGACAGATCAATAGACATACCGACAAACTGAGACAAACTACAATTGACAGACAGGCAATAGATAGACAAGACAGACTGACAGACAGACAGCCTGACAGATAGAGAGACAGGCAACGAGACAGAAGGACAAATAGCCAGAGTAACATATCGACAGACAGACCAACCCACTGACAGATAGACAAACAGATTGACAAAAAGACCAACAAACAGACAGACAGATCAAGAGACAGACAGACATACTGACAGATAGACAGACAGACCAACTTACTAACAGACCAAAAGACAGGCCGACTGACAGACAGACAGATAAACTAATAGAAAGAGCAAGAGATATACAGACAGACAGGCAGATAGATAACCAGACAGACAGGCAGATAGCTAGACAGACTAGACTGATAGACTGACTGACCAAGATGTACTTACAGATCGACAGAATGACAGACAGACCAACAAAAGGACAGGCAGACATGCAGACCACCCAACAGATTAAAAGACAGACAGACAGACAGATAGACAGACAGACTGCCTAACAGACAGACCAACAGACAGGTGAGACAGACTGACAGACAGACAGCCCAACAGACAGATAGACAGGCAACCAGACAGGCAGACAGATAAACATTTAACCTAGTTGACTAGATTAAAATCGCTAGATTAAACTAGTAATAATAATAATAATAAGTTTATTTTATATAGCGCCTTTCTGCAAACTCAAGGTCACTTTACAATATGGAGGACGAAGAAAAAAAAAAAAAACACATGACAGCAGACAAAGAACAAAAGACAATAAACAAGAAATCCATGGCATGAATCAGATCATCCAGTCAGAAATCAGAAAAACAAGAAAGAAAAAGATGTTTTTAAGGTGGGTTTTGAAATCCTGTAATGAAGAAAGATCACGTGTGTTATTGGGAAGAGAATTGCAGAGTGTCGGAGCAGAGAGACAGAACGCTCGTCCACCAAACGATGCTAACCTGTGGCGTGGAATTAACAGTAGACC
>CM075005.1:28292055-28330319 GCA_037576675.1 Pangasius sanitwongsei
GATATAAGCAGGGGTTGGAGGGTCAAAATCAGTAAAAGTACCAGGTGCAAAATCAAAGGGGAAGTCATGTGAGTGGACAGGGGAGTTCATTGTTGGAAAGAGATTATATATGCGATTAATTTTATTTTGGAAGAATGACTCACAGAGGTCTACTGAGTTACTCATGACAGGTGCAGGAGGGTTGGTGAGTTTATTGCCTACAGAAAACAGTGTTTTAGAATGGGAGGATGCTAGTGAACTGCTAGTGAACTGTGTTGTAGCTGGAAATGTCCAGCAAGGTCACTCAATATCTGACACTTGCTCTGGATCGTACCCGTGATGGTGAGGGTGCTGGTGGAGGTGCGTGGGTATTGCCCTGCATCGAACGCCACTAGCCGCAGCTGGTACTGTGCAATCTGCTCACGGTCCAGTGCAGCTGTGGAGAACAGCACGCCTGTGCTGCTGTTGAGGCGGAAGTCCAGCCGGGGCATGCCCATCTGTAGCGCCAATGTCACCACCCCATTCTCTGCCTCATCTGGGTCCTGTACCTGCACCTGAGTGCCCACAACACACAGAGCTTTAATTCAGCCACTTCCATTTGGGATAACAGTCTAAGATTTCAGGCTGTACTTATAAATGTTTTACACACTTGGCAGCAAGCACTGTGCGGGTGAAGTGTTTTTTTTTTGTTTGTTTTTAGAATTTTCTTTTGCCATTTCATATTTTTCTTAAACGTGCTACCGCTGTTTTGCATGCACTTTTGTTAGCAAATATAAATATATACTTATTGATAGATGAAACATATTGCGCATCTTGAAAATATCTTGTATCTTGTAAGTATTGTGATATGATATTTTTGCCACATTGCCCATACCTAATGCATGCTCAAGGAACATAATAAGATTAAGAAACCCAAACCAACCCTGAAAACAGACGAGCCGATAGGAAGACCCTCCGCCACCTCAGCGGTGAATGGCAGGTTGAGGAAGGTGGGGTCATTGTCATTAAGGTCCAGCAGATTGACGTAGACGGTGGTGCTGGCTGAGGAGCGCAGTGGCGGGTTTCCACCTCAAGAGGGCAGTAGAGCATTAAGTACAAACCCCAAATATACAAACTCAAACATGACTTCTCTTCAGTCATTAAATCAACTCATGGGGAAGATATCATTGAGAAGAGAGAAAAATAGGTTTGAGAAGCAATGTAAGGATCAGAGACACCCAGACAAGCAGACGTGGATAGGGCAAAAAAACCACTATGTCTTCTGTAAAAAGATATATATATATATATATATATATATATATATATATATATGTGTGTGTGCAAAATAATAATACTATAAATATATACATACATACATACATATATATATATATATATATACATACATATATTTGGAAGGTGACTTTTAGACAGTACTGTAGATGTAAATGCAGAAACATACAAATTACAGAAACAGAGATAGGCAGACATACAGTCAGGATGAAGAAAATACCAAATAAAAAATAAAATAAAACTAAAAATAAAATAAATAACATTCTTTAGAAATACTCTGTCGTTGATTAGCATTTGTGCCACATTTTATTATTGCACTGTACTGCTGTAACCTTTCTATCCGTCCATCCATCCATCCATATACCCACCAATCAACCAGCCTATCAAATAATTTTAAACAATCTGTCAACAGTGTATGGTTGTTGATATTTAATAGAATAACTATACGCATTCTATAGACTATTAACTACTAACTCTTTTTTTCACTTTATGTGGATGGTCCAGTTTCTAGCACCTGATTTTGTGGAGCATTTATTGACTATTACCTGTGTTCTTAGTCCTATCACAATTTCACATTCAGTCTTTTGATATGATGAGAATCAGTTGATATGCTGCTTTATGACAGATAGATATTTGTAAAGTGGCTCCATCTGACTATCCAAATAAAGTGTTACCTTACTGTTACAGAATAAATCCAACATACTGCTGACCCTCCATCCATATCCCACTTACAACAAAATGTAATTAGAGGCTTAACTCCTAATAATGCCAAATTCCAGTCCAGTGTCCAGTAGGAACTGAATGACATTCTTGGGGGTGTGCGCGCATGTGTGTTTGTGTTTTACTCACGATCAGTGGCTGAAATAACGATGGTCCTCATGAGTTGGGCAGCTCGGGGATCCATGCTCTCTCTGTCCAGCACAGCGCCGCTGGTGCGAATCTTCCCGGTTCTGTTGTTGATGCTGTAATAGGGGTTTGCTGGACTGATACTGTATACGACTGTCCCGTTCTCTCCATTATCAGTGTCCAGGGCCAGCACCTGCAAAAAGAGAGAAAGAGAGAAATAAATGGCCAACATGGTGGTACCTAGGAATATAAACCTAACCTACCTGAAGGGAATGATGGGAGATTTATGTGCCTGGAGGCATAGCACAATGCTGTCTCAAACCTTACTGTTACATTTTTAAAGAGAGGATCACTTCGTAGCACTACTGCAGAAATGCTGCAAATTGCCTAATTGGTCATTAGAGAAACAAAGAGTCTTGGGGTCTTTAATTATTGAGAAAGCGCCGGCAAGGAAACTTTGTGCTGTGCTGACTACAGAGAGACACAGAGAGAGAGAGAGAGAGAGAGAGAGAGAGAGAGAGAGAGAAAGCAGGCACTAAGGGTAGTTCATGCTCTTACAAGCAGCAGTAAAGAGCAATGTAAGTTACAGTTGATGGAAATTAGCTACAAGTTAGAAATGAGAAACAAAGAGCAGGATGTGAATTCAAACAAGTCAAGGAAAAGATGGACTCTTTTTTATTTTATATTCCCGCTGGAATGACTGACACTACGAAATGTTCCAGACCCTTGAACACATGTGGCAGTATTTCTGTGGAATCAAAGTACAAGTAGTAATGAATAAAACATTGGGGATGTGCTGTTACAGGAAATTAATCATCAACCAGGTGCTGTGATGTGGCCTGATACAAAGCAGTTACTGTTACTATCATGGATTACTCATGGATTACTTCCAAATAACAGCATGTCTCAAAGTGTTTTATTCTGCTTATACCACAACAATGTACCAACAACACATACGTTTTAACTAGTTATTGTTACATTTAATGTTGTGGAACATCTGAGAAAGTCATACTTCCTTAGTAAAACACACACTGTTTCTGTTTGCTAGTGTTTAAAAGCTGACAGGTTCCTCTCTAATCGTGGTGAGAAGGTAATTACCTATGCAATTCACTGCAGGCTACATTTTGATTAGTCACCCGAACCTCTTAATTAAGCTTTGAGTTGGCTTGTTAATTAATGGACATATTCAGGGGCTTAATTAGAAAATAAACTCCAATAACAGGACATGATGAAGGGCAATAAAGTGCTAGCATCCATCCATCCATGAGTATATTTTTATATACTCAAACACTGCTCAGGAAGTAAACTATAAAAATACGCAAACGGAAAATGGATTAGGAAGGTTACAAACTCTGGAATAGTGCACTCTAAAGCGAATATGGTGTGATTTTTGATAGATTGGGGTGTTTAGTGTGAAATTAGCAAAAATAATCACTATAAGGGTTAATTGGAAGTACTCACAGAGATGACATCGGTATTGATGGGACTCATTTCCACGACGTTAGCTAGATATGGCTCATCCTGCCACATGGGGGCATTGTCATTAATATCCAGGACAGTGATGTTGACCTGCATAAATAAACAAAAAAAATCCCATAAACATGAATACTTCACATATTAATTAGAATTGTTCACAATAGACCATAATATCAAACAACACAAAATACCAAAGCTAAACTAGTTTTACACCCCTTGAGGAAAAAAGGGTTGCTCAAGGGTTCTCTGCATAGTTATGGGTTGTTGGCTTCATTAAGGCACCATCTCTGAAAGGGAACCATCTGTTGTAGCTGACTTCATAGCACCTTTAAAGGTTCCCACAACGAAACTCATTAAAGAACATTTTACAGATGGAGTGCTTTCTCTTAAGGATTATGTGTTTTATTCCTCATATACCACAGCAATTTCCCAATGCACTGCATATTTGAATCTATTTATAGTTACATTTAAACGATATTACTATAAATTATAGCAGCTATAAACAGTGGGAGAACAAGTAGAAAATATCAAAGGTACACCTCAAATATGAAAAATAAAGTGTGCTGTTACCGTGGCGATGCCGGTTTTCTGTAGAGGCCCCACCCCTCCGTCCACAGCTCGCACGATCAGAATGTACTCAGACTTCACCTCACGATCCAGCAGAGCCGTGCTGGTGATCTCCCCTGTAAACACCCACACACACACACACACACAAACAAAGAAAATACACAAACATTTCACCTTCCCATCCATCATAGCTAGTGCTGACCGTCCCTACACACACACACACACACAAACCTGCATTACAATCCTTTTTTCAAACTGTCCTCAATGCTGTGGCTAGGGAGTGTGTGTATTTAAGCTCTTTTGTGTGAGTTTCTTGGCATTAATCAGTAAACCAATATATATTAAAACAAAAATGTGGATTTTTTTTTTTTTTTAGAAATTTTAATTTCATAGTTCCTCCTTTTAAATTTTTGATGACTTAATTTGATGACTCACTAATCCAATTTGCATCTAATAAAATGCTCTCTAGAACGAGCTTTTGGTTTCATTTCATTATAATTCATAATACAGTGTCCTCAGTGGTTATCAGAATAAAATTAGGATCATTGCAATTATTATGTAATTATTATACTACATTTAATGGCTAAATCAAACTTATGTGGTTTTTATCTTGGGGGTTCAAACGTCCAGTATGGTCACAGAACCCCGGGGACCCTTGACCTTTTGCTATACACGTACTGTATAAATTATGGATATGAAAATAAAACTGTCTGAAGTTAATAAAACAAAATTTGCAGCTTGTCATGTTACAGAGAAACTGCAAAGCACAAAGTCCTGAAGATGTTCCTGTGGTAGAAAACGTCAAAGTTTTACCCCTGACTGTTACAAAGTGCTGACACTGGAGACTCCTTTAATTAAAGGTCCTTACAGAAAAATTAATCATAACAGCCATTGTATAGGCTTAGATTATGTGAATCATTTGCCTTATGTGAATCAAGCCCCTGTGAAATAGCTTTACTATGGAAACAATACTGTATTAAGGCGAGCACATTTGCCTTCTGGCCGTGCTGTTACTGAACATAAACCAGCACCTTCTAAACAATCAGAACCAAGAATTCAACAGAGCTGTGTTTAGTTATGTTGAAAAGTGTACCTGTACAATGATATAATTTTTAATTATATCTTAGAAAACAGATAGAGTGAGAAAAACTGTGACTACAAAATATCATGTAATTGATCTGGCTAATTGTTTAAGCTTATTAATTTTTTTTTTTTAGCCCAGAAGCCAGAACAAAGCTTTTCATATGTAACCCATTTCCTGAAAAAGGTAACTTATGAAGCAAACGTGGGGTCAGATCAGATAAAGGACAAACCTTGTCAAAAAAATTCCAAAGTGCTCCTTTAATTAGATAAATACTTATGCATGCCTGTCTCACTTTCCTTCCAGCATTAATCACATGTGTGTATGCATGTGCTCACCTGAACGTGTGTTCAGTCTGAACTCAGAGGGGCCCTGCAGTGAGTAGATGAGCGAGGCCTGGCCAAATTCTCTGGATGCATCCAAATCTGTCGCTGTCACAAATAACACAGTCGCCCCTGAGACAGAGAGAGAGAGGGATGGAGAGCAACTATTGTAGAACCATTCTGACTGATAATGAGCTTATGGGAGTGCAGCCAATAACGACAGCAGATAATAGAGATAGAGTGAGACAGAAAACGACAGAATGATGCCCTGTGCACAAACACACAGCAGAAATGACAGAATTCTAAAAGCAGATGAAGTAAATCGCGACTGGGAGCCGCATTGATGAGTCAGGCGCCGAGAGTGTTTATGGATTTTAGGATTATCAGGGAGCTTGGCAGAGAGCGAGATAGGCAGCAAGCCAAGCACCGGCTCTGATCAATACGGCTAGAGTCCAAACGAGACGAGCCGCCACGAGCTCACACACCACTAAAACACCTCTCTCTCTCTCTCTCACACACACACACACACAAACACACACTTCAGTATGTATACACACACATGTACATCAGTCACACACTTACACACAAACACAAGTTTTCAACATGTGGAAATATGGTCCCACAACATCTCATACTCTCAGAAATATAGTAAAATAGCACACACACACACAGGCTCAGCGTGGGCCTTTGGCAGGCACTGTCCGGTGTCAGTGTAATTTTCTCAGGCAATTGGAGACAGATCTATTGTCTGGGACAAAAGAACCGAATGAATAAATGCATACGAATGACGAGCATCACTCGAGCTGAACGCTCAATCTGAGTGAACCTCTCGCACAAAACACAACACAGGCAACCAACATCAAATGATGTGAGCAGTGAAGAAAAAAAGGAAGTGAGCAGGGGCAAAAGGAGCAGCAGACGAACCCGTGTCCACAGTGACAGTGCAGACAGAAGAGTGTAGATGAGCACAGAAACAGCAGGGCAGCTGGAAAACCTTTTGAGAGCGTGTGACATTAATTTCCTGTCTAAAATCATCAGACATGACTTGAACAATTTCTCGTGTGACAACTGTGAATTATTATTCACACATTCAGTTCATATACAGGGGCGTGTCTAGTGGTTAAATTTTTTTTGAACACCACAAGTACTCTTTACTGAAACTAAATCATCTAGTGCATAGTTGAGTCATTCTCAGAACATGGTTAAACACCTGTTCCCTAATTTATTGGTCACGACATCCTTTAAAAAATTAGCCCCATTGCACAGACTTCACTGAATAAATTTAAAGGTTCCTAAGCAGTAAAATGATTTGACATTTTATTATTGTGTACATTTTAGCAGAATAAAATAAGTTTTTAATAATATAAATCATTTAAAAAAACTTTTCACCCTGCATTTCATGTCATTGTTGTTACCTATTTAAAAAACTCATATTTTGATAAAAATCACAAAAAGTTGTGCATAAGTGTTTCCAGGGTCAAAGTTCCAATGAGCCGCCATGTAACCAGCACTTGTAGCGTTTCCCTCCACACTCTATAACGCATTCATTTCCTTGTAAATTCTGTTTTCATGTGGACAGTTTAGATGTGTCAGTGGAGTTACATCTACAATTTTCTTGTAAAATCATTTTTACCATAAAAATGGACTTAATAGTGGTGTGATTAATGATGTGTGTAAAATACATCTTTAACGGAAATTTGTCACTGGTGTAACCTCCTGTCCTTATGACACCAGTGACAATTAATAACTCCAGTGACTTAAAATGATGGCACCAGATCAAGAACATTGGTTAATCGTTCAAAAAGAATTTCACTACATAATTCAAAATGTAACATTTTGCTGGTCAGAAAGTCACTACATTTTGAGAATGACCCAGATTTCTTGTCAGTTGTATAATATTCACTACGTGTCCACTTGCATAATTTATTGCTGCTGATGGGCATTTCTATGATGTTTACATGGATTTGGTTATTAAGTGGTTATTAAGGAAATTAAGTCTTTCCCTTTGTGAAGTAATCTTCTAATTGGTTAAATGCAACATGACTGTTGGGCTAATTTGCATAAAGTTAAAAGTTCCTGAACATTCGGTGGTAATTTCGATTCATCCCAGTGACTCAAATCTTTTGATTCCGTTCACCAAAAAGATCCGTTTAAATTCGTTCACTGATTCGCTCAGTGACCCTTTCCGTGAGTTACATCATTGCACCAGTAGGTGGCGCCAGTGCGTGTTTTTATTTTTATTTATTTATTTTTTTTAAAGATATTATGACTAAGACGCTGATTGTTTCATTTAATACATTCATTTAAAAACTTTTAAAGAGACAAGTTTTACTATTATGATTTATTAAAATTGGCATGTCCAATCCACAAAGAGAAGGTCTAGTGAATTTATTTTCAAGAAAGACATTTCAGTCAGTGCAGCCTAGTTTTGAGAGAGTGGTCACAAATGAGGATACAAATGTAATAAAAAAAAAAAAACATTTTACATATATTGAAGTTTTCAATGCTACAATAATTTTTTCACATTCATGTATAGCAGATTATGCTATGAACAACACATTCATGTAGGGCGGATTATGCTATGAACAACACAGCCACCACCACCACACGGGACTTGTCTTAGTGCTACACACTTTTCAGATGCATTGCTCCACCCTCTTTCTCTTCTTGTTGAAAGCGTGGGGAACTGAACAAACATGCATATATTAGCCGAGCCGACATCAGTTAGCCAGCAGATCCTCATTCGTTCACCTAGTTCCTTCATTTCGTTCAAGACCAACAATTACCATTTGGTTCATCAGTTCGCTCAGAATCAGTAGGTAAGGGGCTCAAAGGAAGTGCTCCTTCACAGCCCGCACTCTGCTGTAGTCTTTAAAAAGCAGGAAAAAGCTGCCAAAGCAGTCACGTTTTACACGGGCAGGACTTAGGTGAACGAAAAATATGAGTCAGTACATGGAAGTGAAGGAGAACGACTCATTCACTTAAAAGATGTACTCAAAAACACTGATTCGTTCACAAACGAAACACCACTATGGCAGATTTTGTTTGCAAACCAATAGCTTTCACAGTCTGTGTGTGAAAATTATAAACTTTAGTTGAAACCTTTGAGCTGTGATCGACTTGTTACTGTAATAGAATTGTAATCACAAATGTTCCAATGACAGCTGCAGATTTATGACTCTAAAAATGGACTTGAAACGCATAAAACTGCAATCTCATCACTGCATCTGCTGCAATTATTTCTGACTGGAGTTCCATAACAGTGCCTGGACATTCACATAGCAATTCCATATATCCACAATCCCCTCAAATTCAACATTCATGCCTAACTGTTTATTCCCAAAAGGCTTGTAGCAATTTGAGCAAAACAAATAATACAATTTGAAAAGATTCAAACTGTTTGCACTTCTAATAGCCACTGTGTCGTAGATGTTGCGATGGCTGTGCAAATGTGTAGCTGTTCAACAAAAAGGATGAGAACTGGGAACGTGGGAATTATCGAAGAACCATTAGTGAACAAGGAAAAGAAGAAACACTCATGGTGAAATTCCCCACTTCAACAAAGTTCCACATTCAAAAAATTCCATTAAAGATTGTTCTCGAATTGTACCTGCAACCATGTTCTCGGAGATCCGTACAATGTATGAGGATTGGCTGAACTCTGGAGGATTGTCATTCTCATCCTAAAAAAGAGAGCAAACAATGAGATTTTCAACAGATATGAGAGATTAGCTTCAGTAAAACTGAAATCTGAAGTTCATGTTCACACTGTTTCAGTTTTGTTCATGTTGTTCATATTGTTTTACTAATTAATATATTACTATATTTACTGATTACTACAACTAGAAGTATTAGTACTATTATGCCACACTACTACTCACTACTTTTACATGTTTGGTGTTATTGTTGCTGCTGCTTTCAGTCAATAAGAAAAAACTTTTTCTACTTATTAGAGAAGAATAATGTAATCATTTGGAAAATATAATCTGACAGATTTGTATTCATTCATGATAAATGATGAAATAATAACTATAGACTGTAGTGGAACTGAACCATGATATATGCCAGCCAATCATACATGCGAATGATCCTTCAGAACGACATGCAGAAAGTTCTCCTCTGTGTGTGGTTAAAATTATGATAAAGATAAATTTATTATTTAAAAAATTTGCAAAAAGCAGTACATGTAGAATTTGCTTATCGCAACTGGTGGTTCTCTATTAAGAGAGAGCTGTTATGTTGGAAATTGGCTTTGACTGAACTGGAACGCACTGTAAAAGTCAAATAAAAATCAAAAGGCTTATTTTCTAAAGAGTTCAAAGTGTTATTAGCCAGAGCTGGCTGAAGTCACCGAATCATTTCAGCCTTCAATAAGGAGCTCAAAAGCCGTGACGAACTGAACAGGTAAATGCAGCATCATGCCTTTCTTTGTATTCCGCCTTACTCACAGCTGAAAATAGAGCATACACACAGTGAATGACAATATAGCTAATACACACACACCCACACACACACACAGCTGGCTAAATGGCTCTACCCCCTGCTGTTTTGCAGCAACTGAAATGAGTCTAATCATAACCATGGTAATAAGGAAGAGGAAATGTCAGAGAGAGATATTCATGGATTGACTAACTGGGCCTGCACACTCAAAAAAGTTCAGAGAGGAGCTGAATTAACACGTAGATGCACACACACTGTATACGCACACATGCTTGGATGGCAAAATAGACAGAATACAAATACTAAATACTAAATCAATTTCAATATCTGCAATACATTATGCTACTATTACATGTTTTCATATCATTCATATACACTTTATTTCTTATGATATGTTGTACTGTGAGAGACAACAAAGAAATTGTATCTGTTTTATTAGTACATTTATTCTTCTTTTCTGCTCTAGCCCTCTGCATTTCTGGTTAGTTCATTTTGGTGGTGTAAGCTAGCAAATTAGATGAACTAGACAGTTTGGAAACCGAGCAATACAGTAAACTTTCTAAAATGTTACAAGCATTGTTAGACCGAAATGAAAATTTTTATCTGAAAGAGATTTATTTTTGAAAAACTTTGTTCATATTCTGTGACTACGGTATATTTTATGATTCAAAACAATTAACATTGGTGAAAACTGAAAATAGATTTCCAAATACATTTTGGTGAATAAGAAACTATTACTCTTTATCTATAATGGTCCCAGACTCCATATTCCCGACAAATTGCTACAAAGTGCTTTCTGGGTATTATGTCTGGGTATTAGTGGGCCATTAATCTATGTCATTGGATTTTGGGATTCTACCAAAAGGCATAACCCTAAAAAATAGTGTGTTAAATAGTGGATAGGCTGGAATTTAGGATATCCTGGGTAGCCATCTATTTAGCCTAACTATCAAGCTATATTGCACCCCCAGCATTATTACAAAATATGGGTGCTTCAGTGATCAAGAGACAACAAAAAAATCTTAAAATCCAGATGTGAAATAGCACCATTGCCATTATACAGATGAGCCAGAAGCAGAAGTGCCATTTTTGTTATATTATATAATATTTTATTAGTTGGCAATAAATAATTAGTAACTAAATAATTAGTTTGTCTGTGTATACCCTGATGATCCTTTGATTCATTTTTTGCAAAGTCTTTTCATGCTTTTCTTTAAAGCCTTTAAGTCTAAGCTGTACTTGTCTTGTTTCTTCTTTTCATATTTTCCAGTTTTGACTCTTGCTTGCTGACCCATGCTATGGACTAGGAAAATGACTCTTGGGCTGTACATAATATGCTCCTGATTCATCAACCTGCATGTTACAATAATCCTTTTGGACTCTATGTATAGTTTTGTACTGTACACTCATTTGTGAAAGGTTTTCATAGTATTATACCCTTCATAGAAACTTGTCCTTGTGTCACTCTCAGCTATTTTAATAGCTCTCACTTGGAATTCATTTGAGATAAAAGCCTCTATTTTACAGGTGAATAAATATAGATGTAACCTTTCACTCTGCTCCTGAGTGACATATAAGCAGGAGTGTAAATTACTCACAAACAGCTCTACAGTGATGGGTACGGTGCTGTTTAAGGCCGGAGCTCCTCCGTCTATGGCCATCAGTGTCAGATAGATCATTCCACCAGGAACCTGTTCATAGTCTAGAGGTCTGTTCACTGTGATCACTGAGAAAAAAAGGAATTAATTTAAAAAAGGATTATTTCTATGATAATGCCATAAACCCCCAGGCAATCAATACAAATATGCTTCCTCTAAATACACATTAATCCATAAAGGCCCCGGTTCAATCTGCGTCCTCCCTGAGGGGCTGCTATTGTGTGACTTTGCTGAGCTGAGTGTGCAGTCTGCTGTAATCGTATAGGTCACTGAGTATAAGAATGCATAACATAAGCTAATCACTGCAATTAGACTACGTATTAAATGGAATATAATGTGTGTGAGTTAGAGAAGGTAGCCTGCGGCCCACGTACCTGCGTAGCCCTCCACCATGGTGATGCTGAAAAAACTGCGGAACTGAGAGGCATAGATGATGGAGTAGGTCAAGACGTTATTAGGAGGAGAGTCTTCATCAGTCGCCTGCGTGAGTTAGAGAGACAGGTTTCTGTATTCATGCCTGTTTTGTTTTTGCATAGTTTTGTGTGTATATTGCAAGTCAAACACTTTTTGAGGACAAACACCTGTATTTTCACTATTAGTGCCACAGACAAACCTAAAAGGCACCGAATGAAAATAAAATCAGTAAGGACTAAAACACGTGGGGGCATGACGTTATAGGAAATAATCAACAACCAACAACAATCTCAAAGTGTTTTATTCCTCTTACACAACAGCAATTTGATTACATTTTTTTGATTAATTAAATGATAATAGGATTAAATGATAATATAACTGACAGTGATAAAAAAAAGTATGATGTGTAGTTTTTTAATTAATAAAGGATTGCTAGCATTGAAAAATTTCTGTGGAATAAGAGGAATAAAACACTACAGGATGTGCTGAAAATAAGGAAAATAATCACCTGTGGGGTTTTAACAGTGACTCTGCTTTAGGTTGAGCTGCATAACAACACACCGTTCTTGATTTTCCTACTACAGCACACTGTTGTGTTTTATTCCTTCCTTTATTGCATTGATTAGAATAGAGCATTTGTGATATTCCAGATCATAATATTGTCATGAATAAAATTAGTTTAATGTGCATCACTCAATTGAGAAAGATAACAGAATTCATGAGAACCCAGGAGCAAACACAATCACTGCTGAAACCATAAGAAAAAAAAAAAAACATATCAAACTGAACATCAGATAAATGGCAAATCAACACGTCTGAATGTAAGCAAGCACTTTGTGACAGGCCTATTTACAGCCATCTGTCTATCATCACTCAGCTTAGCACTCAGATGAGAAGTGTGATTAGCAGAATCTAGAGACATAATCAAACCCTGACATGATGTATTAACCAATAATAGAGAGGCATATATGCTGAGACAGGAGTTTAATGAGTGCTAAAGAGTGAAGTGATTGGACTAGACAGCAGGACACGCTGGAGTCTGACACCACTGGGATTATGGAGAATAACTGAATGCTGAGAAAGAAGATGAGGAAGAAGTTATTTTGCTCTAGAACATTCTGGTTAGATGAAGTGGACACCACAGACACACACATATAAAACAGAGAGATGCACCTCATCATTAATCTCATGGATGTGAATACACACATTTAGAGAGAATTCAAGGCTGCTGCCCAAACCACATACATACAACACACACTGTGTAGTACAGTATATGCAACTACACTAGTTATTGTATATCTATTATACTGTACCAAACTATACATATAATATTTAATTCAGTAGTACGTGGTTTGGGACATGGCCCAGTTATTTGTAACTCTAAAGATATAATTATCTGCTCTGTATCTCCAAGGCCAATAGATGCAAACTATCCTGCTATTCCCAGCTAGTTATCTAAAATACAGTATAGACAATAAAACTATTACCTCTGGTCACTTCTGATGTGTGTATTTTTTTAACCTACATTTTATCTGTGATTTATCTGTGTACTTTATTATCTAATCTGTGTATTTTGTATTTTAAGCTGTTTAATGGTTATAGTTTTCTAACCAGCCACACACACACACACACACACACACACACACAAACACAGCCTCAGTCAACAAAAAGGTTAAACATTAACATTTACACTTAAGCTGTCAAGCTACATTTAACACACCTCAGAGGAATCGACCAGAAAGAAAGAAAAGTGTTTAGGAGGAAAATGAAAAATGCTATAGTTTCTCTTAACAAGAAGGTCCTCTGTTTAGGATAACGTGCTGTATGATATACAGTATATACAGTTCTATGCCATAGTTTCACTGTTCCTAGTTCCTAGTTTCCTTTCTGTGTTGAGTTTATGTGTATATAAAGAGAACTTAGAGTAGAAAGTACTTTATAATTATGTTCCTCACTTGCTTTGCTATGAGATGGGTAGTAACACATTTACTATATTTAATCTGTTACATTTACGTTTTATATACACATTACTTTAAATAAGAATTAACTGGTATTAAAACTGAATTAACGTGAGATGGTGGGTACTATTATTTTATTTAAAAAAAACTCAAATCATGAAAAGATGCCTTAGTTTATGTTCTTCTTTTTTGCCTGTCATACCTGTACATGTATGTGTAACTCACAGAAATGTTATAGTTTGATTCAACAATGGGCTGAATGTGAGACTGTTAATGGAACAGAGCCATGAGTTTGGGACTCACCCTCGCTCTGGCCACTTGCTGAGCGACTTGCTGGTTTTCCATCAGTGAACCAGAATAAGCATCCTTCTGAAAGACAGGAGCGTTGTCATTCACGTCCATCACATTGACACGGAGACGTCCTGTGGTCTCTTCCCCACCTCCGTCACGAGCCAAGACCGTCAGAGTGTAGCGACGCGTCAACTCGTAATCCAGACGGCCCCTCAGTGTCACCCAGCCCGTCTCAGGATCCAATGAGAATCTGCAGGGGGCGGAGTTACAGACAGGATGTATAAATTAACAACAAGTCAAGGTTCCTAAATGAAAATGATTCCAAATAAGAAAATAAATCTATGATTTTCTCACTGGTCAGGCTCGTCACTGAAGTAGTAGTGTACAACACCAAAAGTGCCAAAATCATTATCTGTAGCCTAGAGAGAGACAGAGAGACACAGAAAGAGATAGAGAGAGATAGAGAGACAGAGAGAGATAGAGAGAGTTGTATTTAGTTAGTAGTTGAATTTAGTTATGAAAAACAATAACTAAACTAACACTAGCTTGCTATCTAAAATGCAGTCTGCTGGTTGCTTCCAGTGTGTGTGTGTGTGTTTTTTTTTTTTATTTTAACCCAATTTGTGTTTCACCCATGTATTTTATTACTGAATTGGTGTATTTTGTTCTCCAGCCTGTACAGCACTTTGGGCATGAGCCAGATAGTGTTAGCACGCTAGCCAACACACCTGGATGCTTACTCTTAATTTAGTTCACACTCTCTCTCTCCCCTGATCAGATTTTTTTTCAAGCCTAAAGTTGCAGGTGTGATGATGTTTAAAATATCTGAGTCAAAGTATGTGTATAAACTTCCTGCCAATTTTACCCCAGCACTCCTTAATGTGAATTACTATTACGGGATTGTCAGGGTGATTCACAGCAACTTAGGAACATAATATGTCATGGCACGTCTGTAATTCATGCTGTACCGTTTTTTTGCTTCGTCTTTGGTGTTTGTGTTCACATCATGAATGATGTAACCATTGCAAGCAAACTCTCAGTGATCCTCCGAGAGAAGAAAAAAGAGGAAAATACCATTTGGCCCTGCTTCAGTGCTGTGTTTGGGGTCTCAGCAGGCAATACTACAAACAAGGCGCATTTATTTCTGACTACAAAGACATCAACTGAGCACAAATAAGAAAAAAATGTCTTAGGCATAAGCAAATGAATAATATTCCTGCATTAACCAGCAAATTGTGTGTGCACCTGCATGATATGTGCACCGCATGGGGAAAGACCCAGTGTGATTATATTTATGTTTGAAACACTGTCCAGCCTATATCATTCTCTCAGCAGATGGTCATGAGTGAAGTTCCTGTCCTGTGCTAGCCAAACAAACACACACACACGCACGCACACACACACACACACACACACACACACACACACACACATTCTTACACTCTATGAGACTCTGAGAGTGTTTGTATGCAGGTGTTGGAGTATATGTGTATGTGTGTGTGTGTGTGTGTGTTGGTGTGAATAGCTATTTCAGACCTGCAGAGCGTGGAGAAGGAAATTGCTTCAGATAAATGCTTTGATTTTTCAAGTGTATTTATGCAAATAAGCAAATAAACGACTGAGACAACAGACAACAATCACAAAGCATGTTTCTCCAACCTCATCTGTGTGTGATAATAACAGCATAACAAAAGTTCTCACAGCCCTTTCTCCCTCTCACTCTTTCTCTAACACACAAACACAGAGAAGGAGAGAGAGGAACATCTGTTTGAATACTAGACTTGTTTTCGAAAAGGAATTCAAATTCCTCAAAGTAATGCACATGGGAGCATACATAAATTTTAAGCTAAGAGATGTAAAAACAAAAAAAATAAAATAAAATAAATCTCCCCCATACACAAGCTGGTGCACATAACTTAAAGTAATACACACATAGGTACACATCAAACTCAAATTAATGCACACAAACAAATACAGAATATATATATATATATATATATATATATATATATATATATATATATAAAACAGGTACACAAACCTCAAATTAATAACAAAAACAGGTACACAAACCTCAAATTAATTCACACAAACAAATACAGAAAACTCATGAATAACAATGAATAACACAAACAGTTATACACCAAACTCAAAGTAATACACACAAGCAGGTACACAACAAATTCAAAGTAATACACACAAGCAGGCACACAAAACTCAAATTAATACAGAAAATTAATTAATACACACAAACTAATTCAGCACATATACTGTTTAACTCTAGTAATAAACTTTCTCTCTCTCTCTCTCTCTCTCTAACACACACACACACACACAGAGAATTGGTGTGTAATAAAGTTACCTAAGGATTTTGTAATAAAGGGGTTGCAGAACTGCAGTGCCGCCTCGAACACTGTTAGCCGCCATGATTCATCAGAGCTCTGACCATCTCATTGTGTATGTGTGTATGCGTGTGTGTGTGTGTGCCAAACTAGACACTACACAACAATCTAATCACACAGACAATCATTATGTAATTTTAATCCAAACACTTTTATCCAAAGTCACATATAACTTTGACGAAATCCAATCCAAGCAGAGAGCCGAGCACTTGAAGGATAAGGTGACTCTCTGGCACTTGTTGAGCTCACACCCTTCCAGTCCAGAATTTAAGAAAGTAACAGCCACTCATCCATCAAATGCAGGTAAAGCTTGATACTAGCAGGCAACAGCACACTGTTTACAGCACACTGCAACAACATATGTACCATTATGTAGCATTTATGGAAGCAGTCTCCAGTATCAGCCCTTTGCAACAGTCAGAATTAAAGCTGTAACTTTAGCTGGAAATGGACAGAGGACTTTGCACTTTCTGGTTCCTGTGGAATATGACAAGCTGTATGGTTTGTTGTCTTACTGACTTTGAGAGGGAGAAATTTCTTTTTTCTCACTCCTACTACACATCTCACATTTTTTTCCTCATTTCTTTTTTCTTTCTGCTTTTTTACATTCTCTTTCTCTTCTTTTCCTTTCTCACATGCTCATTTCCTTTCTTTTATCACTTCTCTTCTTCCTTCCTAGTTTTCCATTTACCTTTTCTTCCTTCTTTCATTCCTTTATTTATTCCCTCCATCACTTTCACCCCCTTTGGAAAACTATTTTTTGTTACTAGGTTTCTAGGATTTATGTAAGATCTGTGCTCAGTACTTCAGATTGTGATTCAAGCCACAGGGCAGAAGCCTTCACTCTTTCTTACTGTCCTCTATTCCCTCTCTATTCTTCATTCTCCTACTGTCTCCTTCTTTCCATTTCTCCATTCTTCCTATTCTTCTGTCTTGGCCTACATGTTCTCTTCTCTCTCTCTCTCTCTCTCTCTCTCTCAAGAAACTTTCTCTACCTAACTCCCCTTGCTACCTTTTTGCCCTAAAGCTACTCCTCTTTCCTTCCCTTTCTCTCTAGCTCTCTCTCTCTTGCTGTCTCAGATAGACAGGTCCATAAGTGCAGCGATGATAGTGCCAAGGGGGTTAGCGTGATGACAGGCACCATGCTGACAGTGGACCTAATGCAAAGAGGAAGGGGCGTGAAGGAAAGAGGAGAAAGAGAACATATACCTATAAAGGAAGATGGTATACATCTCTATGTCCCTCTCTTCTTTCCTTCTCAATACACATTAGTTTTCCAAAAATCACCTGACAGGCTGTCCTGCTCCCTTCCTGAAGGAAAGATGTGAAACTTTAGACAAAGCTGAGTTGAGTGAGATAACGTCTGTGGAGGGAGGGAGAGAGACGGCCTCATGTCTGATGGCCAGTCTGATGCCCTGAGCCCTATCGAGCGTGAGTGACAGATGCTAAATTATGTTTGCAATTGAACAAAAAATCAGGGAGTGTCAAACAAGCAGGAGTGAAGCCTCTGAGCAAAGCCAAAAACAATCTGTCCATAGCAAATGATGCAACAGAAGTGTTTGGGCTAAAAAGTGCGAGAGGGAACAATAAGTGTCATTTTAACTGTCAGGCTGTAATCACAACACTTAGAGGGATATCTCCACCAAAAATCAGGCTCCGTCTTCCAGGTAGGTACTGACATCCTGACAGCAAACACTCTGAGAACTATTAGGTAATGTCCTAGACAGAGAACTTCAACTTCCAGGTTTTAAAGATTATTTGTTTTGAAAAGAAATCAGGAATTATTACTTGAAATGGAATACTATGCACACTTTCATTCTAAACCAACCCAAAACATAGAACGTAGTATGCAGTATTTAAAGTGTGTGGCAGGATGCAAGTGCAATAGTGGTTTCATTTGGGGAAATCCAAGAATTGCAATGGTCAGAACACAAAGTCAAACAAAGATCATCCATAATCTATGTCAAAGCAGGTTAAAGTCAAAAGCAGAATGTACAATGAAACAGAATTCAGAAAAAAAAACAAGGCTCAGACTTAAAGTGAATAACTGCACAATAAGACTTTGCAGTGATACTTTGAGAAAACATGTTATATACTCAAACAAAATACAGTAATCAAGGGCTGACACAGAACAGGTGAGCACAGTGTTGTAGCAAACAAATAACATGAATGGAGGAACGGAGACAGGACTAGAGCAGAAACTAAAAAACGAGCACATGGCATTTGTCGCCAGTGTGACAACCTGTTTGGGCCACATTTCTAAGCATGTGACCCGAGCTATGTGGTGTACAGCATTCCACCATTTTATTTTCAAAATAAAAGCAGGTGCAGTAACTGAAGTAATCCCTGCTGTCAAACTGGTGCATCACTAATCACTTTTGAGGACATCATCCAAGCTACAGTGTTGAGCTAGCATTATGTAGGTAATATTTAGCGACTGCAGTGTAACAGCTTATTTTATTCAATACTAAATTTTACAGAGTGATGGTAGGGGAAAAGAACTAGGTATTTAGCTATATATGTTAACAAACCCTTGCCATGACTTTAGCCATTTAGCTTTAATTACTTGCGTCTTTAATGGCGCTATTAGCAAATTAGCTATTTTTGTTTAGCTATACTCCAAAGACAGACACTTTCAGCATGCTGCTGCTAAATTTCTATTTTTTACGATTAATATGGAACATATCATGTGATATCACATGAGCTTTGTGTAAGTAACCTAGTTAATAGCACACACACAGCCACAGCCACCACACTCATTGGAAACCTGTGGTGAAGAACACATATACAACTATAGAGTAACTCAGATTGTTTATGATTACCAGCTTGAGACCTACAGATTTGAAAGAAATTGCACAGGAACTATTTTGAAATTACTGAAAGATATAATCATGCCCTAGTCCTAATCCAGAGTTAGGCTTCCTGGATCTACACAGTTTTTGTTTGAACGCTTTGAGCCACACCTAGATGTTACAATCATGAAAAGCAATGAGGATAAAGCTTTAGTCTATCTCCTCGATCTTCTGAAAAGGTGTGTGTGTTGAAGAGAGTGCAGATGTGAACTGACATGCTGCACAAATTGCTTTCTGCTGCTTCTTCAACCAGAGGGAAGAGTGTGAGGAAACCAATTACCTTCTGTCAGAGCAACCATCAAATACACACAACCATAAACACACTAAACACACAAAGAGAGAGCGAGAGAGAGAGAGCAAGAGGGAGAGCGTGAGAGAGAGAGAGAACTGCATGGAGTAGTCTTAAGCTAAATATATCAAATATTAAACAAATAATCGCACATATATGCTCAGTAATTTCATCTATTTGCAAATAGCTTTGGCCTCACAATACAGCTACTGGCACAGTAGCCAAGTTTCCTAGCAAGCTAGCTAACGTTAAATCCAGTAGTATAATTACCAAGCTAACTAACATTAAGCCTGTTATCATATTTTATTATTAAAATCATTAGCCACATTTGCTAGCAAGCTAGCTATCATTAGGGTAACTTTGTGATAATTAAAACTATCATGCAACTTTGCTGTCAAATTAGATAAGTTTGGTTAAGTATTAGATTGTGTGATTAAAACCAGTAGCCCTGGATAGTACTGCATGTTAGACTTCATCCTCCCAATCTGGTGTCTTTCGTGAGATAGTAGTGTGATGCGGCCCGACATGAAGTGGAGTTACTATTACCACCCGGATCTTGATTATTTTCCAATAGCAACAAGTCTTAAAATGTTTTATTCCTCTTATACCACATCAATTTGATTATTTTATTATTAATTAAAGAACAACATGCCACTGACACTGGAGACTCATTCCATAAATGTTATGTAAATATTAAATAACAACATATTTTTTAATCTGTATTGGAACAAACGCATTGCCTGTGATTTGCCTTGTAGTTGGGACTACTGTCAGAGCTGCTGTTATAGAAGATAACCACCTTCTGACCGATCAAATTTGAGATTTCATCCAAAGCAAAACTGCCCAAACAAAAACACTCAAATACTTCTCACTTCAAAATGTCCTAATATGAGCTTATAGAAAGGGTATTTGTGCCAAGACTGTTACAATGTTATAAGGCAGACACATTAGAAAGAAAGTTCTTTCTATGCTATTTGTGTCTCAATCCTTCTGTGGCTCTGTTGGGAGATGTGCTATTGTGGGAAATTACTCAGTATGGATCCAAATGAGCAAATGAGCTTCTGCAACAAGCTCAGCGTGCTGCTAATGTAATAAAGAAACAATTTGGTTTAAAATTGCTAAATTTATCTATTTGCAGACATAGCTAATCCCCTGCACAAACAACACAATGCCCACAAACAAAATTGCACAATGATCTGCACACAAATTTATGAAAGAATAGATACACACACACACACACACACACAAAGGTATGGGTGTCTCTCACTCTCATTTCTCTTTTTCTTCCTAACTCAGTCTCGCTTTCAGTCTCTCTAAAGTTCCATACTCAATTCTAACTCTTGCTGAAAAGGCAGAATTCTGAAGAGGGCAAGTCTACACCCGATTAGCAACAAACGGTAAGAGGGTGAAAAGCAATTCACTGAAGGACTCTGGAACAAAGTTCTGAAGTAAACATTCAATGGGTTTAGCCACTTATCCCTGCAAATCGAAACAAAGTTTTTCTGACAAATCAGCTTTATCTTATGATTTCTATCCTAATGGGTGTGGTCTCTTCCAGGATGACTTCACCCTCATAAACATGGTACAAGAACTCACTGAATAGTTTGATGAGGATGAAAATGATGTAAACCATATGCTGTGACCTTCATAGTCACTTGATGTCAAACAAATTGAACACCTACTCTTATGCCCCATGGTGGCCCAACACTTAGGTTGGGAAGAATCTGATCATGGGTTAGATTGTAGTGTGGGGTAGAAGTTTAGCATGGGATAGAATCTTGACATGTAATCTGTGATTAGGATAGAACCTGAGATAAAATACAGAATATACAGTAGATCTTGGATTAAATTTGAGAATGAGGTAGGGTAAGAGAAACTTTGGGCAGAATGTGAGATTGAGAGGATTTTGGGGTTGGGTAAATCTTAGTTTGAGGCTCTTGAAGGAATAATCCTGATTTGGTAGGGGGAAGAATAAAAAGGTGGGGCAGAATTTGAGATTGGGGTTGAATTTAAGATTTAGAAAATTATAAAGTTTTAAAGTCACTTCATGAGTTCTTGCATTAAAGCCAAAAGATTAAGCTTTAGCTGTAATGAAACCACATCAGTGGTCATTTTAAATGAATAGGCAGAGAATTGGCTTAAAAATCAAAAGAAATATTATGCTTTTTTTTTTTTTTTTAAGTGAGATCAAAACATCATTGTACAGGAAGGACATGTCTCACCCCAGGCTGTTTACTGACTAAACCTATCAGTGCATTTAGGAAAAACTCAAACACACAGCACACATAAACAAGCAGAAGCACATACACAGTCTAAATGACCTACAACCGCAGACCTAATCACAAATACACACATAAACACCCACATGCACAGACATTAGTGGGTGAGGGATCAGCGTCTTTACAGACTGTGAGCGAGTGATAAGAAAATGAGTCAAACAAAGTGATTGGGTGGGTAAAAGAGAGATGCCAAGAATGTTTAGGATAAAAAGAGAATGAGTAAACACACAAGCAGCGCGAGAAAGAGATTAAAAAATGAACAGAAGTTGTAGCTCACATATTCTGTTCTGCTACTGACAGCAAAATACAGAAGAAGAAGACAAAAATGAGTGGGAGAGGGAGATAGTGAGTGGCGTGGAGAGATTCAGGCACGAAAAAGAGCAGAAGAGGAAGAGACGAGATTTAACAGTTTGGATATCAGAACGCTTAGTCGTTATTACTATACACAATATATACTATATATATCATGATTTTTAAGATAACAGCAGCACTGTCTTTAGAGAACCTATGAAAAACCAAACGTGTTTTGACCAATAGAAGGCTAAACCTTGTTATTCTCTCACTCAGAATGTAAAAATGTCTATTATATTCAAACATGATTCAGGCTTTACATTTTCATAGACACTTTCATTGAGCAAACATTATGTATATTTCCATTTATTATCATAGTAAAACATCTAGCACCCATCTCAAGGACACTGGATATTTTTTGATGCTGAAGCATAGATTATTAGGATCGCTTTTCCTTTTATGATAATTTTAACTAAATTCAGTCACCATGCATGCACCTGACATGAAGAGGGGGCGTGTCAAGTTTCAGCAGACAGAGTGCCTCATCTATGTAAACAAAATAGTAACATTTAGTTTAGATTTAATTTTGGATTCATAGCACCAAAACAGGAATTTGTAGCTTCATGTTGTCCACCATATAGCACGAAGTCATTAATGCGCATACAGGATTTCTGGAAAAACTGCAAATAGCTGAATAAACAGAATCCCCAAACTCCAAGCCCAGGTACGGCCGGCACACACAAACTACATCAAATATAACCAACACCTGACAAACAAAGATTCAAACAGATACACACACAGGGACAGAAACCCATTAGCAATATAATGGATAGAAGGAAAAGAGAAAGTGAAAAAGTGAAGGAAGGTGATAAGAGATGGATGAACGCAAACAACTTCAAGTCCAGAGAGAGAGGGGAAAAAAGAACAGAGCAATTTAGGAGATATAAGAAGATCCGAGGTTCTGCAGCCTCGAGAAAGCCAGACACGTAAACGCGCGCGCACACACACACAATGTAAATCGCTATAAATATTTATAATGATCAGCAATGCTATCAGTGATGAACACAAACACAGTGTGAAAAGCTCTGAATTTCCTATGAAGCAAAACGCACAAATACTGTATGAGTCAACAGACCACAAGACAAATCAAGAAAATGTTGGCACAAAAAAGTGAACTAAATGCTAAAAAAAATAAAAATGTGTAACAGTGACACAGCTGACCATTTCCCCACTCAACTTTTTCTTCATTAAGATTAGAGGAAGAGCTAAACAATATAGCATTCCAGATATAAATCCTGTGTATAAATAAGTAAAGCTATTCCACTTCCTGTTTATGCACAGCTCCATTTACATATTAGCACATATTAGCATATAAGTGAGTATATGACAAGAAAGCTTATGAGTGTGGGTTGAGTGCAACCATATGGCTCTGTCATCTCTGCTACATGTTAATGTTAGCCATAATAAACCTCCAGCAATCTGTAAATATTTAAATTGCACAACTGTGCAAATGAATGAATGGCTTAAGCAGAGGTACTGAGTTACGGCCACTTATTCTCATTGTAAAACCGAACCCATTTGCAACAACGTGTGCGGAATTTAGAAAGCGTGCTATAGTTTCAATTCAACACTGCAACACAAACTAGAGGGAAACAAATAGTCTGAGGGCCATTATTTTATTATAAGTCCAAAAACAACATGCTTCTGAGACAGGAACTGGATGGGATGCTTTACTTTTTAGGTCAAGTTGAACCAAGAGGAAGTTTGTATTAGATTACTGATTTGAGGAGATGTCCAGTGAAGAAATCTCAAATAAATTTCAACTTTATGTATGGCTACATGCACTGCAATGGACTGCCATACAATCCAGTGTATTCCCGCTTCATGCTCAGTTTTCCCAGGATAGACTCCGGATCCACCTCAAGCCTGACCAGGATAAAATGCTGACTGAAGATGAAGATATATGGTTATTATACATATTGAGCTTAAAATTACATCGCCATAATTACACTACATACAGCGGTGTATTACTTTGACATACTATTTATTAGAGGCTTGTGATTTGGGACTTCATATGAGGTTAAACCTAGAACCCGTAAAGGTCTATTAGCTTGTCCCTCTTGGGAAATCCTTAATGGTTCCCCATCAGATAGGTTTTAAGTAAAAGCCCTTACATTTACATTTACATTTATAGCATTTGGCAGACGCCCTTATCCAGAGCGACTTACATTTATCTTATTTATACAACTGAGCAGTTGAGGGTTAAGGGCCTTGTTCAAGGGCCCAGCAGTAGATCGAACTCATGACCTTCCGATCAGTAGCCCAACATCCTAACCACTGAGCTACCACTGCCCTTAAGGAAGTAGACTTCTTAACTATCCATACATAGTAATCCTATAGACATCATGATGTCTGGAGTTATGTGATTCTTTCTATCAGACAAGCCATCTCACTGACAAGACAAATTTTCATATTGTCTTTAGACCATCAATGCTTCCCAGTGCATAAATTAAAGATGTTGTGCTGACTACTAAGCCCTCTTCATTGTCACTAAAGTGTAGAAAAGTGGTCAATTGAACACTGTAATATTTAGTATATAGATCCGTTTTTATCTACTATCATTGATTTGGACACATTATATGACGTGTATATGTCATTGAATAACTCATTAACTCAGGCTGTGCTCAATCAAGAGACATACAGTATAATACTCAGTGTTACTGTCAAAAGTTGATCAAATTTATGTTAAAAAAAAAAAACCCAAAAAATATGATATAAGTTAATATAGGTCTGAAAGAGTTTGAACCCCTTAAACTCATGGGTTCAGACATTTTATCAGTCAGTTTATCCTATTTTCTGTTAAATTATTTTATCACAATGTCTGCACATAAACTAAACTCAACGTTTAGGAGATAATGTACAATTCTATACTGTCCTGAGAGGATGAGGAAAAGTGAATATAATTATACATTCTATATGTAGAGAAAAACCCACGTGCTACTATACTAGATGCCATAGGTGGCATAATATTGTGACATACTACTCAGTACAGTTAACCTCCGTGAGTGGGATAAATGGATGTTAATTTCTCTCCATCTTCCAGGCTGTATTCAGAGACTGTAGTAACCCAGAAGTGAGTCGTCCTCCATATAAAGCCATTACCAAGCCTTCAAATTAAAGGTCATCTTACATGGTTTAACACCATACTCAATGTCCACAACCCTGTAAAACAGCAGCAGTTTTATGTCAGTCATAAAAGCACTGCTGTTTTATGATCTTCTCCCTGAGCAGAATCGGGTCTCAGCTACCACATCAGACATCACCATCACTTGAATAATAACATAAAGAAAGACATTATTAATGACCAGATAAGATGCTAAACAGGCTGTGAGCAAAATGGGAAACCAATTAGAACAGCAGATTATTATGAAACAACAGTAATTAAGCATTGTTAAGCACTAATGAGACTCGGTTGGATGAGTGAATGCTGTCAGATCTGAGGAGTCAAGATCGTAACAATGATAAATAAAAAACACAATGTGTACTACCTTGCTTAGTGAAAGAACAGGGGGAAGAAATTACTGTCTAAAGACAAATATCTACTAATTCTTATGCTGTGGGCTTTTGCAGTATAATAAGCTATGGTGATTTCAACATAAAAGACAGTTGAAGACTGGAAAAAGACCAGGTGATTTTTTTTCTAATTTTCAACCGTACTGTGTCTGTGAGCCTGTGCCCATGATAGCCTCAGATTCATGTTCTTGGCTGACAGGAGTGGAACCCAATGTGGTCTTCTGTTGCTGTAGCCCATTCACCACAGTGTTCGATATTTTGTACATACTGAGTTGCTTTTCTGCTCACCATGGTTGTAAAGAGTGATTATTTCAGTTACTATAGCCTTCTTGGCAGCTCAAGCCAATCTGGCCATTTTCCTCCGCCTTTCCAACAAGGTATTTCCACCCACAGAACTGTCGCTCACTCAATGTATATTGTTTTTCACACCATTCTGTGTAAACTCTAGGGACTGTTGTGTGTGAAAATCCAAGCAGATCAGCAATTTATGAAATACTCAAAGCAGCCCATCTGGCACCAACAACCATGCCATAATCAAAGACACAGAGATCATACTTTTTCTTCATTCTGATGTTTGATGTGAAAATTATCTGAAGCTTTTGACCTGTATCTGCATGATTTTTTGCATTGCACTGCTGCCACGTGATTGGCTGATTAGAGAACTGCATGAATGTGCAGGTGTATAGGTGTTCCTAATAAAGTGGACGGTGAGTGTATAGTGCATAAACATCTTGGAATGAATATGAGTTGGCCATTAGTGGAGAGAACATGACATTACCATAAATCTGATTTATTATTCACAAGCCTGGATCTGCATCTGCCTGCTTTTCCATTGTGAATTATTTGACGTGACCCAAGTGGTTTCTACTGCAAATCAAACCTAATTCTCCATGCTGCAAATACTTGGACATTATACAGCAGAATTATTATATTGGCCATTTATATCTTAAGTGATCAAGATAGATTGATGGAAGCTACTATGGAACATGAAGGAAACAATAAGAATCAATCAGCTGTTTAAAAACCAGGCATTAAACCTTTTACAGGTGGAGCTTGGAATTAAGTGGGGAGTGATAAAGGCACACAAGAGAGCAGAGAGCACAGAATGAAAGACAGAATGAGAATCAGTTACATAGTGCTAATAAGGCAATGTGAGTATGAACTCAAATATACAAGCTGTTGTTACATGTAGCAAGTTCATACAAACATGTCAACACTACAAGTCATTACTGAACCAATGTAAATATACAGTCAAAATAAGAGAACTCAGGAAGTACCCTCCCAAAAATCAAAGCTTTCTTTCACACATACTTCATTGAAAAAGGCTCCTTTTAAAGATATTCAAAAAATAAATTTATTTATTTATTTATTTATTTATTTTACTAAAGGTTGTATTACACATGCAAACTTTTAGTAAGTAAGGGCCCGAGAGCATCTCTGACACGGTAAAAGCAGTAATCAGTGTAATTTGAGTTTTAATTTTTAAACCCTCAGTTTAAATTTTTATTTAAAAAAGCACAGAAAAACCACATTCATAAATAAATTGACATATCAGTAAAGAGAAAATGTTATAAAAGTTGATGGAACTTTTCGTTTTTGCCATATCATAGTCAGCAGCAATAAGCCTGGACCAACTAGAAGAAGAATATCAGGTCCCTGCTGAGTTACACATGCTACTATAAATAATTTTTTTAAATTCAAATTTTGGTCTAAAAATACCAATGAGCAATTTTGATATTGTAAATATCAAACTGATTGTCTTCATATACAGAAAAGCTGTTTCTCTTAAAGACAGTCAGTGGAAGTTCATTAGACCTGGGAACAAGTAAAGAGAAGAGTCTTAATGTTTGTCTTTGTGTCTTACAGGTTTTGGTGGCTGAGATACAGTGCAGGACTACCATTAGTGGTTTGGTGCTGGTCCATTTTTATCTTATTTAGGCAAGCATGAGGGCTTCAAATGCAATTTGGGTCAGTGGAGGAAACAAAGAAGTGGAGTATCAGGGATGAACAAACACCTGAGTGGACTCCCTGAAAAATATCCTGATGTTGCAAAGAAGAAAACCTGCATGACTGAGTCAGGCTTGCAACATGTCCTGAGAAAAATAAAAAGATCACTCAACTACCGAGGTTGAGGTTTCATGCATTTTCGTGTCAGGTGATAAAAGAGTTCTTAAAGGAAGGAAGGAAAAACATTGTCAAGACGTTGCCAAGCAGCTTTGATCAGTTGTAATGCATGATGAGATGCCTGCCAGTTAAGCTGAGATACAAGTTCTATCTTCTGTTCATACATAACTTCATTCATACAAAAAACTGAACAAACTTGCTCTTAATTAATAAGATTTCTTCACAAGACTTATATTCCGATAGAAACAAAGCAAATATGCATATACAAAGTTTTATAGAGATTTAAAAAGGCTAGTGGATGATTTAAGATCCTATTCAGTGTTAATTTGTCTCCATCACAAGGTCAATTGTACTCTTGAAGAAGACCCAATGCTTTTTACTGATCTATATTGATTTCTAATGCACTTACATGTGAGTGAGGACAAGTGGGTGAATTAAGGACAGAATAAAAAGTTAAGAGTTATGAGCACCTGCACCGTACGTGTTGCCATTTTACATTATTTATGGTAACGATTATTAAAAAGTGACCCCACTGAGTACAGGCTGATGATACAAATTCCAGCACTTCAGTAGAATTTAGACAAAAGTATAACCCTTATGTTCTACTTACAACTAAGCAGTGAATGCTCTATTAATCCTAGCCAATATTTCTTCAATTCTCTCTATTTATTAGCAAAATAAAGATATTTTCCCATGCTTCCCATGCTTGGGGATTCTCTCTAAAGCGTGTGTGTGTGTGTGTGTGTGTGTGTGTACTGTTGAAATGTAAATAAGAGATGGAGGAAGAGAAGTCATTTTTTAACACTTGTATCTGGCCTTGTTACTCTCTGGTTACGGTTATGTGCAAAAATTTGCATTCCCCAAGGTTACTGAATGAAAAAATGTATGACTGAGAGAATACAGATGCTGAAGGATACAACAGAGTTTGAAGGTAGTGTGAAAGACAAAGAGTAGACATATAAGATTTTTACCACCAAGTCATGCAGTGTGACAAAAAAAAGCATGAATTTTAAATATCATTCTCAACGAAATCCACAATAGGAACAGGAACATGAATAAATGGTACATGTGAGTTTGTGTACTTGTACTTGTATAATTTGTTTAGGGGGATAATAAACCTCAATATGGCCATACTACCATTAGTTATTTATTTAAGCGTTGTCCAGTATTTTAAACCAAAGGGAAAACCAAAAAAGAGGGAAATTGCCAGTTATTCTGCCCTAGCTCTCGTCAAATATCTTTTTTTCACCTCTTTTATTGGTGGTTGAGTGGCAGAAATTGGTCAATCCTGTCCATTTGGAGTTGGTTTTCTTGTTTTATTGGTCATAGTGCTTTATAAGATTAAGAAGAGATTGAAAGCTTGGCTTACAATCATATAAAAGATCACATCCAATAAAACAAGAAAATTGCAGAAGTACTGTATCCCCATCGTAAGTCTTGTTGATGTGGCACATGAGTGCATAGGGGTTTGTGTGTGTGTGTGTGTACTCACTTGAATCCTCAGTAGTGATGTTCCAGTTGCTGTGCTCTCCAGTAAGCTAATGTTATACAGCGGTTGGCTGAATACAGGCCTGTTGTCATTCTCATTGAGTAGATCGATGAAGACCCGGGCGAAGCCCACATGCTCTGCCACAGACTCATTGGCATACAGCTGGATGGAAATCACAATTATGGAAAACATTAAAATCAAGAACAGCTCTTTAGTATCAATAATTAATATGTCTATATTGCTTATTTGGTAATGATGGCACTTGCTCTTGTATGCCGTCATTATAACAAATGATTCAATTTAATATGAGCGCTGCGACTTTACCAGAAAAAGAGATATACAAGATTGAACACTACTGAATATTACTTTATATTTAGCATAGATGGAAATAAATGATGTTTCATGAATTCGAGTCCTGGTAGTTTGTTCATTAGGTTCGGTGTCCTGTCATATATTTGGTTTGCAAAGATAGATATAAGAGGTACTCTTACCAAATGCTATATATACTGCATATTAGAGCAGACTTTATATATTCATACAGCTTCAAAATGTATTAAATATTCAAATATAGTCAGTGAAAATGCAGTGTTGCTGCTTAACTCCAATCAGGAAAGTCTTTAAGACTCAGATGCAAATAATGATAACTAAGCCTAGATTTTCTAGAAAGCAGCAGTATGTCACTTCAAACACGAGGAACTGATGCTTCAGGCTGTGCTCCAGTCATCCCGGCTAAATAAGCAGCAGAAAATGTAACACCTACTGAAATACTGCATCACTCTGACCAAATCATATTATTTATTTTATTGCTATGTTAACTATGCTATGTCTTATAACATATGACATCACTCATGATGTGTGTATGACATGGTTACATCTGTGTCATGAAGTGATAACAAGTGAAGGTTCAAGTGCGTTATTACCAAAGAGACTACAGAGCATAGAAATGAAATTAGATGCAAGTCAGTAAATGATATAACTTTAAGGGTTGCATATTACTAATAATCATGCTGTTCAATCAAGTTATTAACCATTATTGATATGTTACTCAACTATTAATTAAACCTCAATTATTTAAGAAAGAAAACCACATTTAGAAAAGAGGAATTGTGTACACTGTACACTGGTCATCAATAAACAACTTATTACTTGATTATAAATGGTTTATTACCAAACCTTAATTTAGCATGTTACCGATTTCATGCAGCTACTATAAGCATACATACTTTGTGCACTGTATTAAACAACACTTAGATTATATAAAGCAGAGTATATAAAATATTAATATATTAAGCATATATTAAGCACTGATAGACTTGGTGTACTTAATATTTCATTTCTAAATACTTATCTATTAATCTGCTAATAGGAACTGGCTAATACTTAACAACTAGTTGACTAATATATCAATCATCAATAACTGACTTGTAAACAGCGTAATAAATTAGTAATGTGTTACCCTTAATTCTGTGTTAATAACACTGTTTATTATGCACTGAGTTAAGTAGTATACACTGAGTTAGTTACTAGGTTAGTATGGACAGTTAGACACAGTCTTTGTGTGTATGGTCATGTTATACATACATATATTTTTTGATAACAGTCGTGTTTTATTTTAACGTTTTATTTGTCTTACTTTACAACAAAATAACGAATTCTATATGTGAGATCACTGATGTCACATGCACACACTTGCTTTTTCCTCGTGCAGACTTTTTAAAGCCAGTTTTAGTTTTAGTTGCCCTATTTTTTATAAATACTCAATATTATGTGAGCCAGATTAGGATAAGGCCTGTGGTCTACTTACAGAAAAGCTGTAGCTTCTGATAGTCTCAAAGTCCAGAGGCACAGCCACACGCACACGGATATCAGCTCGGCCCTGCACTGACGTGGGGGAGATGGTGAAGTGATCCGAGTTGTTCCCCATTAAGATCACTTCAAACATGCTGTTCACTCCCTACAGAGAGACAGAGAGAAAGTAAGAGATGAGTGTGGATGAGTGCCTATTTAATATTGCCCTCATAAGGGTTTGTCTGCAATGTGTTCAGTTTCAAAATTAGTGCAAAAGGCCCATTGTTAGGTATTTTGAATTGAACTCAAACAAATAATGAAAAGAAAAAACTTACAACATGATTCTTTTATGATCAGCTGTTACTTTTGATGATGATTTAAGTATTTTTATTTATTTATTTATTTTTGACATCCTCAGTGGCACAGCATAAAAGAGTTTGCACTATCATCACAAGATTGTGAGTTCGAATACCATCAAGCTAAACTGAAAACATCCATGACCTGAAGTCCAAGAGAGCAAAATTGGCCCTGCACTCTGGGTGGAAGGGATGGTGTTACTCTCTCTCCTGTCAATCACAATAATTCAAGACTTAAAGGCAGTCTGAAAATCTCACTGGACAGTGCTGGACAGATGACAGATGGATGAGAAAAATAAATGCCAAAATATGCTTCACAACAGAATGTGTGGTTTCCAGTGGCTCCTACTTTAGCTTACACACAAATTATCCCTGCATCACAGAGCACAGAACTCATTGCTGGAATTCCTGGTAATTGCATCATGTCAGCTAAGCAGAGGTCATAGTTAGCCACTTGGCTAAACCTAGGCAAACTAACCTGGGAATTAGCTAGGCCAACTTAGGGCCACACACACACACACACAGAGTCAAGTCGACTCCACAGGTGGTGGAAGAGAGTCTGTCGAACTTAGATGTGTCAGAACGTGCCTCATTAGTGTCGTTCTTTCTTCCTTTAAGGAATGAAGGAAATGAGGGCTTTGAGGAGCAAAAGGAAGTGATGAGTCACCAGCTCCTAAGATAACAGGAGGATTCACACTTTCTGATTAAGCAAAAACAGAGAGCACTAGAGAACGAGATGGACAGGGAGAGACAAATGTTGATTATGAAAAGGTGATACTGCACTCATGAGGACATGGCTAAACAAATACATGAAGCTTACATTAAAGCAATAGTTTGCCCAAAAACTGACATATACAAAAAACTCTCCCCAAATTTGTCCAGTCAGACAAGTCACATGTGATGCCCAAAGTTTGCTTCTACAACGCTAAGGTAACTAACACCAGAAGCATGTATTTACCACCTTACAAACTGCATATCTAAATTTATAACACTGGACATTGTCCAGTCTCTATGAAAAACTGGTCCTGGCTCTATTAATATAATACCTTGTGAGAGAAGAGGTGAAAACAGTGACAGACTCAGACATTCAGACAGTGAAGGGAAGTTCCTCCTTGTGTCATGAGGGATGGCAGGCCTGTGGAAGTGATTTCTGCTGCTTTGGATGGTCCCACATGGATACCCTAAACGTGTGCACATCCCAAAAACAGTTTATGCCCAAGACTCACCTTACTTACTTAGTGGATAATCTTAACTGGTTATTGTACCTAAGAACTGCTGCTGTAATCATACATACAGGATTATGATGCTCATACTAAACATCCTTTCTACACACTTAGTAGTGCTTGACTTCGTAGTGTACAATTGTGAAGATGGGCTCCCTTTTGAGTCTCGGTTTCTCTCAATCCTTCGTCCTCACGTCATCTTAGGGAGTTTGTCTTGCCACTGTCGAAATCTACATCCGGATTTTGCAAAGCTGCTTTGTGGCAATGTCTATTGTTAAAAATACTGTACAAATGAAGTTGATCTGTGCACTGTGGCTCAAAGGAGAAGGTGGTACTGAGTGGGGTTTGTCTAGCATCTTCAGGTAGGTGCCTGTTTTTGGCTTTGTGGGCAAGCATCAGTATTTTCAGTATGATGACAGTGAAGGAAAGACAGCAATGGAACAATGAGGAGGAACTTTGGGAAGTTGAAATCAAAATGTGTAGCTGCAGTTTCTGGATCAACTGGAGGAATCTGTTGGTTTGCCAAGGAAGTACCTGTCAGGAGTGAGCTGAGAGTCCAAGGGACTTAAGATGACAAGGGACTGAACAAGTATTTGAGGGGCCTCTGAAAGAAGAAATGAGCCCTTCTGATATTAAGTAGCTACCTCAGTCAGGAAAGCAAGATGAGCAGAGAATGATAGTTGCTGTCAGATAGTGAGATTATAGTGTTCTCCAGGATGATAACAAGATCTTTATGTGAGCACATATCTCCAGAAATTTACACTTGCTGGAATATAGTTTCAGGTGGTCAGCTGACATCCATGGTGAGTCAAATCATGAAGGAGGGAAGTTGAATCTGAAGGAGGGAAGGAGAGGATGAGATGTGTGTCAGCAGCATATTAGATATGAAAAGCCTTGTGAGAATATTATCTCACAGCAGAAGTAGATATAGAGAGAAAAAAAATAAGAAGAATGATCACTGAGTCTTGTAGAACTGCAGTGCAGAGTGGTGCATGGAGCCGATCCCCTCCACGTCACTTGATATGATCATCTATTTGGGTAGGAAACACCAACAATTTTAAAACAATTTCATAAAAAAGTTGAATTAATATCTATCCATCCATCCATTTTCTGTACCACTTATCCTACACAGGGTCACGAGGGAGCCTGAATCCTATCCCAGGTGACTCTGGACACAAGGTGGGAGACACCCTGGACTGGGTGCCAACCCATCACAGGGCACAATCACACACACACACACACACACCCATTCACACACTACGGACAATTTAGAGATGTCAATCTGCCTACAACACGTCTTTGGACTGGGGGAGGAAACCAGAGTACCCAGAGAAAACCCCTGAAGCACAGGGAGAACGTGCATACTCCGCGCACACAGGAGGGAGGCAGGAAGCATATTCCCAACCCAGGAGGTGAGAGGCAAACACGCTAACCACTAAGCCACTGTGCCGCCAGTTGAATTAAGGGAATTAATGTATTAAAGAAATTAAAGTAACTCTTTACTTAGTTAGACAGGCTGCTTTAGACACTCTACACACCATCATGAACTATGAAATGACATTGTTAAGAATTAGTTGATAGGCTGGTTAATGACAGTCACAAGACAGGTTGTTGACAGTATACACTGTGCATTGTTGATCCCTGGATTAGTTTTACATGGTGTTACTGGTGTACTTGTGATTTTAGTCCCATTTTAATCCGTCATGTCAGACATTTTTACTTACTGTGCGACTGGAAAGATTATGTCATCTTTAACTTACTATAAAAAGATGTGTAGAAATAACTCCAGATAATATAGCGTATATCTCATTCTAATCGACATGTTGATAACAATTCTGTTCCAGCTTGTGGGAATAGTGGTTTTGTGCTTTTTCTTCATTATTAGAGATACTTCAGGAAGTTTTATTATATCTCTTATATATTATACCTCTTAATGAAATCAAAATGCATAATAATAAAACATAGACAAAATGTAAAAGAACCTTTCAGAGAAGTTATGTTTTCAGGGGTTATAAGTAAGTCACTGAATTCCTAACACAGGTATAGTCTACATACATATTATGGTCATGTGACCTACTGAGCAGGCAGAATTCCTGCAACAAGAGGCTAGTAAAGGTAAAAAAAAAAATGCAGCTTGTATTAAAGGTATAAGGTATGTGTCTTAAGCATAGACCTTTCGGTGTGGTGACCATGCATATATCACGAAGACACTCATCTCTGTAATTTATACAGACAATGCCATTCCATGTGAATCAGTCATAATTACTAAAGCCATCAACATTTCTTAACCGATACATGTCTTGAAATCTTATTAAAAGATTTTTAAATAATTAAAGCTAGCCAGTGTTACTTTGCTATTAAATGGCATTGCAACAAGGACCTGTCACTGGAGTATATACATAGCTAATGAGCTATACATATGTATACAGGGGGTCGAAAAGTGAATGTGTACACACAAACACACACACTTTCTATCCCAAATCCCACTAAAAACACACACAGACACACACACAAACACACTCATGTGCATTACAAAGGCTCTCAGTTTAATGAAGTGCAGCAGACAATTACCGTACACCCAGACACACACATAAATACACACACACACACACACAAACATACACTTCTGGATCTCATTTGCAGACGAAGCCATTCGCGACCGTGGTGCAAGCGATTGATCCGAAAAGGGAAAATTGTTTCGGAGTTCAATAAACATTTCACCCGGGGAGATCCGCTGTGGAGCAAAATACCGAGACGAGAAAAGAAGCGGAAAAAAAGATTAACGGACAATAACTGCAACAGTCGGCGATCGAGGTTAATCCATGCCATTCGCCCCCTTTTTATCTCTCGTTTATGAAAATCGCTTCTCCGCAGGCTGTAGATTGTAATTGTGGGTATGAATGTGGAATCAGAGGCCTCCCTTCATGCTGAAAGACTATGATTATAACGAGAGGAGAAGAGGATAAAGCCTCTCTTTAACCACATGGCAGCATGAGCCATGTCCTCTTGATGGACTAAATGAGAAAACAAGAGGATGATTTTAGCAGGAGGGATTGAAGGCTTGCTGACAAGAATAAATGTGACAAAATCAGAGTGTTTGGGTTCCTCCTAATTAAGCTGTATTGTAATTTGCAATTATACAAAATGAAATCCATCCTGGTGCACATCAGTGTTTCTTAACACATTTTTGTATAAGCTTGACAGGTTTGTCTTAATAAGGAGCAGAGCTGATAATGGCTACAGACACACATACACACACATTATATTTTTGTCATTTTTATGTCTACAAAGCCAAGACTTTTTTGAAACATTCGTTTTATCTTTTTTACTACTCCAGGATCAAAAAGCTCTGGGCTGAGTTATTGCAGTACAAAGTTCAACACTGAATATTACAAACAGTATGACACTTAACACTTTATTTACCAGTTAAGATGATCTTGCAGTTTTCAAACTGGGCCCTGAATCTCTCTATACACACTCAAAGGACAATTTATTAGGAACACCTGTACACCTGATCATTCATACAATTATCCAATCAGCTAATCATGTGGCTGCAGCGTAATTCATAGATCAGGCAGATACAGGTAAAGAGTTTCAGCTATTCTTCAAATCAAACATCAGAATGGGGGGGAGGAATGTCAGTGACTCTGACCATGGTATGTTTGTTAGTGCCAGATGGGCTGGTTTGAGTATTTCAGAAACTGCTGATCTCCTGGGATTTTGTTGATGAGAGAGGTCAGAGGAGAATGGACAGCTTGGTTTTAGCTGACAGAAAGGCTACAGTAACTCAAATAACAAACCCTTACAAACTTGGTGAGCTGAAAAGCATCTCAGAATGCAAAAAAATGTGTGGAATCTTGAGGCGGATGGGCTACAACAGCAGAAGACCACATTGTGTTCCACTCCTGTCAACCAAGAACAGGAATCTGAGGCTACAGCACTCACCAGAACTGAACAATTGAAGATTGAAAAAAAGACATTGCCTGTTTTTTTCCCCCCAGTCTTCATTATCTGACTGCATGAATGATCAGGTGTACATGTGTTCCTAATAGTGTGGTCAGCGTGAATTGAAACTCTATATTATAACTATAACCATAGCTGTTAGTATTGTTGCACTGTTAGTAAACATTTTAAACACTATTTAAGCCTAATAATAAAAAACAGTTTTGCTGTTATTTATTGTTTTTTTTTTAATATGGTGAAGTTGGTTGGAGTTGGCTGGAGTTGGTTCATATTCATTGAATATGAAACACCTCCAACTCTACCAACACCCCTCCTCTGGTAAACCAGTGTAACACAGAAGAAATTTGCATAATAGAGACTGGTTTTTATTTCATGACCAATAACTCTGTGCTGCACATTCAGTTCTAACTCAGATTTTCTAATGACATTTTTAACATTCAAATATATATATTTTTTATTATTAACATCTTGACTTCAAAGACAACATACGATCAGTGTTGGTACGCTCAGTATTGCCTCACAAGGTAGATGTTCTTAAATTAAGTGATCAGATTTTTCACCTTCACGCATTTCTGACATTCTGCAGACACTAAAAATGTGCCATAAAATGAGCATACACTCAAAACAGCTTAGAGTGGAGACAACGACTTGTTTGTAACAAATACAGGCTGTGGAGAAGCGTTCTGGATCGATGGCCATATTACACTGGAGGTTGCTTTTTTTTTTGGCTTTACTTTTTTTTGTTTGGAGCTCTTAGGGAGCCATTGTGGCTGATGGGTGGCTATTTAAAGAGCCATCCAATATGCAGGGATGTCAGCACACACTGGCCATAAGTGTAATTGCCCGTCCATTTCGCCTTCTGCCTTTAGAGAGAGGATAAAACCAGCCTGTCATACAGACCGTCAAAGTTTCACAGACAAGTCATGCAGGGAAAGTTTGGACAAGTGTGTGCGTGTGTGTGTGTTCACACCTTCAGAACAGCATCTAAATTTGTATATAAAGGTATGAAGCAGTCAACAACATTCCTCACAAAGACGTCTTGGCTTGTTGATAGAGACAAAATGGGTTTAAGTGTGAGAACATGTGTTAGTGTATATGTGCCTATGTATGCGTTTGGGGTGTTTGTTTGTGGACAAAAAAAAGTAGAAATAAAAGAAGAAAAAGATTCTATGTTGTAAAGAGGATAAAGAGACTGAGACTGAAGCTTACTTTGCTACTACTAAAATGTGTCCATATATATATATATAAATAAATCAAGATGTGATCGAAATGTAGACTTTCAGCTTTATTTTAAGAGGTTCCACAAAAATATGGCATTTACCATTTAGGA
>CM075005.1:28330419-28343943 GCA_037576675.1 Pangasius sanitwongsei
ATGTTTAGGGTCATTATCCACCTGCACTGTGAAGCGGCATCCTATCAGTTTTGTAGCATTTGGCTGAATGTGAGCAGGGAGGAAACTCATCCAAGTATTAAAATTATGGTTATATTTACAATTATGTCACTTTGTCCTTTTTTTTTTTTTAAATAAAGCTGAAAGTCTACACTTTGATCACATCTTGATTGTTTTATTTCAAATCCATTGTGGTGGTATATGTATATGTATATATATATATATATATATATATATATATATGTGTGTGTGTGTGTGTGTGTGTGTGATGGTGGTGGTGTGTGTATGTGTGTGTATATATATATAAAATCTCCACTACTTAAAAACACAAATGTGTGTTCAGCTTGTCCCTATTAATTAAGAAATAAAACACCTGTGGATGTACTATTATGTGAGAACAGTCAACAACACAAAGCAGAGATACTGTTTACTAACCTGTTGATGGTGTTCCAATAACAGCGTTTTATTCCTCTTATACCACAGCAAATTGCCACTGATAACATTTTAAAAAATGTATTAAAAAACAACACACTGTACATATTATCCATTTATAGTTACAGTTAACACTGTGGATTGTCCTGGAAACAAGTTAATTTCTGTTGTAACTTGCATTATAGCAGCAATAATCTGTTGTTCTCTCACCAGTCTCTTTTTTTCATTCTCTAGGAGTTAATAAGACAAAGGAATGCAGAGAAACCATAGAGAAAGTTAACGTGCAAACTCCTCTCTCCTGAAGACTTTCCCGTGGCTGTAAACTTAACGTTACAGCTTTATCTCTGACTCTTACAAAGTGCTGACACTGGAGACTCCTTCCATCATACTTCTTATGTCTCTTCACAGAAAATGAAGTGAAAGGAAAATGAAAATGAAAATTGACTATCAACAATTACACAGTTTTTAAATCTATGGAGCATCCAACATACAAGTGTACGTGTAAGTAGTTATTATAGAAACAATAATACATTAGAATGAGTGCATTAATATAAACCCTGTAGCCGGCGCTACTGTCAGAGCTGCTGTTTTAGAACATTAATCGACACCTTCTGACGAATCAGAACTGAGAATTCAATAGCACTGTGGTACAAAATTGCAGCATATTACAAGGTCTTATTATGATGATAACTGTAACTTCAGATTGTTAACCTTTAGACTTTTTGCTTCATCTTTAACTTGTATATTTTGGCCAATAAACCCCATTTTCTCCTTTTGCTTCTCCTTTTTTTTCTCCTTTTGCTCCTGCCCATCTTTCTCTACATTCACTCCATAGTAGCTTCTGTTCCCTTCATGCTGGCTGAGTCTTTTCCCTCCATTTATCCTGTCTATCCCATAACCTCTATCCTTTACTCTTACATTAGTTTACCTGCCACTTTAAAATTCTATTCTATTTTTTTGCCACCTTACCCTCTGCCTGCTCACTCTTTCTGATCCATTTTACTTCGTGTTCACCCCATCATGTCTTTTGCTCGCTTCATGTTGAGTGTCCCTTTTTTTCCACTTATCCCGTCTATCCCTTAACCCTTATTCTTCACTTTTGCTTTATCTCCTGATTTCTAATTCTGTATTTCTGCCCACTCACCACTCTCCATCTCTCTCTCCCTCTCTCTCTTTCTCTCATTTATTTTTCTTCACCATCACTGCTGATGCTTTATTCATTCTGCCTGACCTTTCTTTCTGCACTCATCCTGTTTATCCTTTAACCCCTATCCTTCACTCTTACTTTTGTTTATTTGGACTAGCTCACCTATTTGTCTCCATTTGTGATTCATTTTTCTTCTCCACACTCAGTCCATCATATTTGCAGTTCCCTTCATTCTGCATGACCCTTCTCACTTCGCTTATCTGGTCCATCCCTCACTCTTCCTTTATCTCACACATTCTAATTCGATATTTGACCAGATTACCTCTCTCTCTCTCCCTGGTTCTGATCCATTTTTACTTCTCCATGTTATACATTTTTACCTCCTGATTCCTAATCCTATTTTCTTTATTCCCTATCCTATCCCCTCAGCTACCTACCTAACCCACCACCCCGCTTCTCCCTTTCTACCCTTATCTGTCCTATCCTGGGTGGTCGAGGCGAGAATCAATCAGAGTCGACTAGCTCTGCGCTTATCTCTGCCCTTCTTTGATTGATTCTGCTCGTTAGCTATAATTTGACGCTCTGTCCCATCTTCTCTGGAGCAAATTAAATCGCTGCAGAGTCGAATGTGTGCCAAGTGCCGCTCTGCTGGAGTGGTGGTATGTGTGTATATGCTTCTGCGAACTGGTGTGTGTGTGTGTGTGTATTTGACTAGATATGACTAATGGGAAGTGACAGACACTTGATGTAGGACTAAAGAGGCCACTGTTGAATACCGTTCTGTTTGTATGTGTGTGTGTGTGTGTGTGTCTATGTCAGTGGACTCTACAGCAGACACTACACAAATAACATGACTGTACTAAAAACTACACTTCTGACTTGTGTAATACACCAACATCTAAGGAAAAAAGAAAATAAAAAGCACAGGGCCCATTTTATTAATGTCAAAGTGTGCAGCAGAAAAAGCCAAGTCCTTGCCATGCCTCTGGTTTTTAAATTATAACTCTAACCTGTGATGATTACATATTGCTATAATGTTATTGTAATTATAAAGATATAGTATTAAAAAAATAATAAAACACTGGCTACATCTATACAGAAAGCATACACTAGAAGTGCACTGAAATATTTCCATTCTAAATGCACAGTGTGAGAGTGCCTGGCCTTCCACTGACTTAAGAACGTCCCGTCGCCATACATACTTATAAATTTAAGATGCATATACCTGTCACTCTTGAATAAATGTATGGTTAAAAAAGAGTCCATGCAGTGTGTTGGAAGGCTTTCTTGTGTAACGGGATCCTGCTATGCAAGAGAAAGCTCAGTAATTGGAAAGGTGCGTCCTGCTTGATCAATAGCTTGTTACCAGCCAGCAGCGTATCTTCACAGCAAACTTTAAATGCTGAGATAACTATCTCTAAAAGTTTGTGGCACCAGATGAGGTTAATTACTGACAGCTGCTTGTCGGGAACATTTAGAATCTAAAAGACTTAGTAAAGCACCAAAACCTGCTTTTATGTCCTTAATGGTACTTTACCTTACACTTTACATTAAGTAAGCAATGAAATACTTGGAGGTCTCCTGTTTATAGCAATAAAATAAAATAAAATTAAAAAGTATAAATTTTTTCTTTAAGGACAATGTTGTATGTGCCTCTTACACTTAAAGTGGCATAATATTTAGAAAATATGGAACACATAGTAATATCTGTTCAAAAAACAGATATTATTATTATTATTATTATTATTATTATTATTATTATGATGTAAACAGCAGTTTTTGGTTTTGTCTCACCTCGTCCTTGTCCTCCACCTGTATAGACAGCGGCAGGGCGAACCCCACTTGGGCCAGCTCAGTTATGCGCACCCGGTACTCGGAGCTGTTAAACTTGGGAGCGTTATCATTCTTATCAATGAGCAGTATGGTGAAGGTTGTGAGGACGGTCGCCGAGGAGGGCGTACGGTCTTCATTCAGCTCTGTTGCCTACAGACAAAAAGAGAGTGGGATTGAGAAAAGACAGACAAATGGGGACTAACCCTGTACTTCCACTATTTGGGCAGAGTTACACTTAGAAAAAAAAATGCAGCAATAAAGAAATTTTTTTCTGATAAATAACCATCTAGTTTACTACACAGAATACATACAGAATACATACTACATACTACATACATACTACATATCTACATAGAACGTTCAAGGGTTTCTCCAGAGGAAGACCCAAAGAACCCTTAGGACTTTTTAGACTATATCCAGAACACATAGTGCATCACTCCAGGTCTGTCTTCTGGCACTCGTTATAGTTTTTGCATGTCAGTTTAGCCAGGATGTAACGAAATCCAACTCCCAGCGTGCCTCAGGAGCAGCTCCGCCCTCTCAGCACTTCGTCTCGCTGGAATTCTCAACACCTGCAGCTCGTTCCCAGCTAATTAAGGACTCTATATAACTTTAGAACAAACACTCTGTCTTCACACAGCAGAGCACGCAGCATGTGCTCTCACTACACCAACTCTATAATATTCAAATGCCATTTCCCACTCTATGTTCACATTCAGGTGTTTAGCTCGTTAATTCATGTTATCATTCTTTAGTCTGTTTATAGTTTGTTTATTCAGTTTAAATCTAGTCTTGGGGTTACTGTAGTCACTCCATATATTTGTTTGTGTTTTTGTCTTGTTGATAAGTGTTTTATTAAAATACAGAGCACGTTTGGTTCACTTCCTGCAACTGAGGTGAATCAGAGTTGAACTATGTTTTCACTGTAATCAGTCTGCAGTAAACTGTTTGGAAGCAAGCAGAGACCATCTCTGGCAGGAAGTTGTGGATTATTGTTTATTTATTATGACTAGTTATTTATTATTGGTTATTTTATTGGCATGATCTTAAAGTTATTCTTGAGGTGGTTGATATAACAGTTTATGACACCTTTTTTTGTAAATGCTATTTATGTGTGTGGGTTTGTTTTTTTTTTTTAACGCAGAGGGGCAAAAAGTACATTTTGAAAAATATCCGTATAGGTGTGAACAGGACCTCAGATTAATTCTGCATATGTAAACATGCTCTTAGACTCGAAGAACAACAGTTTAAACTCACAATTAATTTCATTTGAGACTTGCTTTCACTAAAAAGTATCTAACAAATGAGTAAATGTAAGTGCTCAGACTGAAAGTGATTTAGATTCTTCATCGCAAGTCACCATATGTCAACAGATTGTGTGCTGCTTGCTTTTCACCACAACAATATTTGAAACAATGAATCTTTTTAATGTGGCCTACAGTAATACAGAGTGAGTGAGGGTGTGACAGGAAGAATGATCTGACGAAAGAATGGATCGATCATGGCGGTGCATGAAAGGTCGCTCTTCAATCTCACCCTCACGGTCCTTTTATTAGATAAGCAGAGAAAGAAAAAGATAAGTGGGGTTAAACAAGGGCCAATGCAGAGAAACTCACAAATGCAATGAGATTTGAGCACGAGTCCAATCGGCGGGAAAACAATTACTCGCTCTCGTTCTCTTTTTCCTCTCCTTCTCTCCAATAGCCTTAGTGCTAAGGGGATATAATGAAAAAGGAATACACTGTATTCGCTGAGCGAGGGCTGGGGGTAATTTGAGGAGAGGTTAGAGCGAGCTCATAATCACAGAATGTCAGCGTTTAACCCTTTTTCTGATTCCTAATTCCTACAAAGAGCCTATGAATGCGCTGACCTTGAGTGCAGCACCTCCTGCCCCATCTGAGCTTCGTGAAGTTGAGAAATTAGTTTTATTACCTTTGCACTCAAAATCAATATCCGCACCAATGAGAGCGGCTGGAGGAAAAAAGAGCAGGGATGAGGCAATGCACAAAAGAGAAAAGAAGTGGAAGAAAATCTATAACTTATGAATATGTTTTTGGAGAGTGTGTTCGCCGGCACTTTGGTGAGATCATTGATTTTAATTAAGAAGTGAGACGTTGCCAGGAGAGTGTGGTGAAAGTCGGCAACGCACTATGACTGTTGAGTGTCAAATCACACATTATGCATTATATTATTAGAGCATGCACTATATACTCGACTATCTAGTACCTGGATTGTTGTAGGTAGTCACCAGGGCACAACTAAATATAAAAAAAGTCTAACAAATAACAATTTAAAGATATAAAACTGGTTCAGATCATTGATATTTATAGTCAAAAAGAAATAGACATAATTGGTCAAGCCACTTAAAAATATCAGCAATTACACTCACCAAGGCTCACCAAAACAGTTGAAATTTGGAAAAAAGACCAGGCGATGTTCTGTCTTACGCTATTTACACATCCTTTTACTGCACAAAGCTATAGAACCTCAGAACCACCGAATGTACCACCATCAAAATTCTTTAAATCTCAGACAGCCCACAATCAGTTCCAAGTATTTCTAAAACAATTTCACATCATTTCTGAAGTTTCAAAAACACACAGCATATTTTTGTTCATAAAAAGGCTATGTCAAAATTCTGTTAGCTTTAACACAACAAATGATGAAATGTCTGCATAGTGTAGAATAAAAACACCATATGGCAAAAGCATATGCCTCTAATAACTGCACTGTTAAGAGCCTATAAATAAAACAAGTAACAAAATGCTTAAAAATCTGCTAGGGTTCTAACATTAATGTGAAAGAGTTATAAATTTAGCCTCGTATCCTGTATTTGGCTACATAGAACTGAATCGAGACATGGGGGTTCACGACTGACAGCAGCTTGGTGTTAATTTGCGGTAAGCTGCAAAGATGTGACTAAATTACTCGTTTTAAACTTCTTTAAAAGTCACTGAAAGACAAGTCAGAAAGAATGAGAAATTCCACACACCCCAAGGCCTACACTGAGCAATAACGAGTCTCTACTGTTGTTGTTTTGTAGCACACACAGACACACACACACACACACACATGCTTTTTTCAGCCTTTGGGCAAGTGACTGTCAGGAGGATACAGTGATAAATTGTGAACAAGAGTCTTACACGCTCTCTCTCTCTCTCTCTCTCTCTCTTTCACACATACACTCACAGTTGTTGATGCTCTCAGAGTGCTCTTAATAGATCAAAACCCTAACTGAACATTAGCTCATTCATATGTAACTGTTTAAAATGACTTATAGTAAGTGGACATTTATAAACTATTCTTTAGGCACAACAGACTTCATTATTCCTGCAATTTGCCGTCCATTAACATCAGCACTGAGAACATTTCCATCATGTCCCTGCCCATACGAAAATACTGTACATTAGCCTGATAAACATTTCTGGGTGTGAAAATGAAATGATTATGCACCATGTCATTTAATTATACACACATCTCTGTGACTCTGGGAGTCTAGAGTATTTTTATTCTCTCGTGTGGTGTTCATTTGTAATCAACAGCACTGATTAGCAATATTGATTAGCAATCAACTGACAGCGTGAATTGTCCTGAGACTGTATTCTATATGTAAACACACACCCTGACTGTGAGTGAGAATCCTGAAGCATACAGCGGGTTCTCTCGGTCCAGTCGGCCATTCACCGTCAAAGATCCGCTGATGTAGTCCAAAGCAAATACACTGTTGGTGTTCCCTAAGGGACAGAAACAAACCAAAACACACAGAGGAAAAAAGTGAACAGAGGCAGAAAGAATGCCAAAAAAAAAAAACAATGTTTCCCTGAATACAAAACACAAACAAAAGCTCTTTTCATTTGGTACTACTTGTGTGTAAGAGTCAAAGATAAAAGGTAAAAAAAAAAAAAAAAGTATTATTCTTAAAATTAAGCTACTTTTTGTGCTTTTAAACATTTGATTAGAGAGAACTCTGAACTTCACATGGAGCACCATTACATCCATTATTTTAAAAAAAAATGGAAAGAATATTTCATAAAGGTGACATGGAGGGCAGTAGTCAGAAAAGGAAGCAAGAGCCCAAGGGTAACTCTGTAGGAGCTGGAGAGATCTACAGTTTAGATGGGACAAGCAGAAGCACAGGACAATCATCGCCTGGACAAGGAAGCCATTAGATGTTTGTACTCAGAAAACATGTGGAAAAAGCTTCTCTGATCTGACGAGACCAAAATTCTTTCAAACTTTCAACTTTCTGGCTTTGGTACAAAGTGCTACATTTGGCAGAAACCTAACACTGCTTATTGCCCTGAGAACACCATCCACACAGTGAAGCATGGTGGTGGTAGCATCATGTTGCGACTTGCCACTGGCTTCTTGATGGCTTCTCTAACTAATGTCCTTTTTACCTGGTCACTGAATTTTGGTGGATGGCCTCCTCCTCCTCCAGGCTTGTTGTTTTGCATTATTTGTTCAATTTTTTTAAATAATAGATTAATCTTGCTCCACAAGATGACATTTTTTTAATAACCAAACTCTGATTGATATTTTGTCCTAGACTTGTTTTGATAGCTTTTTGGTCTTTGTGATGCTGTTTGATTAGGTATGTTCTCTAACAAACTCTGAGGTTTTCCAGGAAAAGGTGTATTTATATTAAGATCATGTGACACTTTAACTGCACACTGGTGAACTCCATTCAACTAATTATGGCAACTCATTGCTGCCTAAATTAATTTAGGCAATGTGGATGAATACTTATATAATCCCAACATTTACATTTTTTTATTTGTAAATAATTTTGCAAACTATATTGGTTTCCCCCACTTCAATATTATGGGCTGTAAATTCATGACATAATCTCAATAAAATCCATCTCATTTTCAAGTTGTCACACTGCAAAAGTTCATGAACACCAAGTCACTGCAGGTAAGTGTCCAGCATAGCTAATTATAATTAACTATTATACTGCAATTAACTAATTGATAACTGCCCCATTTTGGACACATAAGCTAACAAAGACCCACAATTGGCCAGCATCAGTCTAATTGACTGGGGAGTCCAGGACAGTTATGCTTGACCTCCTTGGTCCCAGACTGATATGACATCATTAGCATTGATTAAATGCTTAAATAACATCACCACATAGGAGATCATATGGTTGGTCTTTTAAAGTCACAGCTAAAACAGCATAGGAGAGCAAGAAGAGCTGATTCTCCTGCATCATAGTAGTCAGTGCAGAGACTGGGGTCATTTGTATGAGTTTTAATTCTGAAGTGTCTCACACACCAGGACTTTTTCTTTTCTCAGACTACTCGGTAATTAGCCCATAATATTACAACCATGCTCCACTGGAAGTGTTACGGGCCTGTCTTATTTACATCCCTCTTCTTTTAATTACCTGCTGAATATTTTAGTATTTTTTATTTGCGACAATTTTTAATTTTAATATTTAAGCGAGTCGTTTCGATGCCTCTAGACTCTGCCCACTACACGCTAATTATTCACCATATGGAACTAAGTACACTTTCCCTGTTCTGCTGCTCACACCTCATCTCCTGAAAATGCATACCCCTTATCCTCTTCGTCCTCTTTCCCTCCCGCATTCCTCCCATCTCTTCATCCCATAATCGTTTTCAATGGCAGCTCAAGTCAGAGCAATTGTTATGCTAAATTGGACATGACAAAATCATTTTGTCGAAGCACTGCTACTGAATTGAGACTGTGCGCATTAGAGCATGCATGGATTCATGCATTTCAATCCAAATTGCTGCCATTGTGCAATGGGAAACCCAACAGACCGAGGGTGGTGGAAGATTGTGTGTGTGTGCGTGTGTGTGTGTGTGCGTGTGTGAAATATGTGTGTGCAAAATATCTAACACACATTCTGAGCACTTTTGACCTGGTCATTTTGTTTAAAACATTAGCATGGTTGACTCCAAACTAGACATAGGAGGTGTTACCCTGGGTAAACCAAAATGATTGGAAAACGATGATAATCTCAGAATAGAAATAGGAACATGTTCTAGAGATAGAGGGAGAATATTGAGCTCTTGCCGAAGGCAAGGTGGTGATGCACAGCGCTGATTACAGGTTAGAATTAGCGAAACAACTGAGAATGCTAGCACTTAGTGAAAGAGTTTATCAGATATCCATATGCACCACAAGCCAAAATTACAGACATCTTCATTCAAAATCTAAGCAAATATTTTACAATTAAATCAGTTTGCTTACCACCAACGATTGAGGGGCCATTCACCTGCTGTTTCAAGCATTTTATATTTGGATTGTATTCTCATATAATATTAAACACATTAATAACTGCTGTATAATAATTGCTGCAAATAATAATTTTTGTAATTTTGACATTTTCACTTCCCTTAAACCAAGACTCAGAGGTGTTAAAAACCAACTGTCCAATTAAATAACAGGATATAATGACATGATATTCAGTTAAAGATGGCATTTAAATGTGGGGTTTCAGCATTTATAGCAGCAATCCAGATTGTTGTACTAAATCATATCCACGACAGATCAAGTTTAATCTTTTAAATAGTCAATTTTGAGTCCACTGTACTTTCCTGTGCTCTAAAATTTGTGCTCATTTGATATTAAAACATCTGTCAAACAAGTCAAAAATGCCAAGAAGTATAAAAAAAATACACCTTTATCAAACTCAACACACACCAAATCATATGCATTTTAATGAATAAAAGCACCATTTGGTGTGAATTGACATTTAACATATGGGGAAAGACTTTCTGGTCTTTGTTCAGAAGAATCCCTTAGAATGGCCAGTTTTATAATTATAAACATGAACTAATAAAGAGTCAGTCTATTTTGATCCATGTTAGTGAGTTCATTACTATCAGGACAACACATTGGCACCAACTATATAGCCAGCACCAGCTTGTTAACTCGAATGTTACTACTGAAATGACCCAGCTCTGCCCTCTGATCCAAACACACTCTCATATACCCCCCACACAGTGCCTGTTTGCCTGCTGCATGTGTATGAGCTGTGAAATCAATGCCAGTCCCAGTCCATCATCTCCCCTGCTAAGCCTTGCTCGTTGCTAGTGGCAGCCTTTAGCAGCCCTCCTCCGCTATCTCTGCGCAGCAGACCGATTTACTACACGAGCCACTCCGTCAACCCTGATCTCAGACAGTCTAACACAGCAGCGTTAATTAGCCTACAGTTACGGGTTAGCAAATGTGTATAGCCGATAGTGATGCTCAGTTGCATTTATCAAGTCAGCCAAGCAACAAATTAGTGGACACGTGATGACTTTCATTACAGCTTCGCTGGAGAATTGAGCTGTATACACTGAAACCACATAACAAAATGGAAAGAGGGAGGATGGAAGTCCTGTAATGGACTCTTGTATTAACCAAAAATCAACAGATTCATTTTAGCTTTAGCATTCTTGTAACAAATAGGAAACCTTTAGTGCTGTTTGAAATCTGTGATTAATTTCAAGACCCAAGCACTTCCATGGCAGAGTCAGGATGATAACATTAACTATCTCCAACTTAATTGTTTTTGAATAAACTTTATAATATCTTAGTGGTATGAGGTTTTTGGTTTCTCATAGTTCATAACTTGGAAGCAATCTGGCTCAACGCAACAGCCCTTAAAGTGTTATTGGACTTGTTTAATAGCCCAAGTCTTCTAGTGACTAGTACAGAACCCGAGCCATTTTATTACCACTGATTCCCCCAGGCCTAACTGCACACCCACTCCTGCTGCCTGATGTGATGCCTAGGCCTGATCCTGATACACTTCTACTGCTGTAGCTCCTTTCATCCTCCAGACGTGCCTGATTAATCCTGGTGCACAAGTTTCTGCACTTGTGACTCACCTCCTACAGCTGTGGATAGTCCCACATTGATAGCCTAAAGAGTTCCGCTTCTCAAAAACAGCCAAGTCTCACCCTTGCTTTAGTGGATAATCTCATCTGAATACTGTGTGGCTGCTAGTGTAATCATAAAGACTTTCCTGTGCTCATCCCAGGACTTACTCACAACATCCATTCAGCACACTTAGTACTGTTTATCTTTACAGGATACAGCTGTAGAAGAGTAATGACTTATAATTCCACTATCTAGTGTCATGGGTTCCCTTTTGAGTCTGGCTCCTCTCAAGGTTTCTTCCTCATGTCGTCTCAGTGACTTTTTCCTTGCCAGTGTCCCATCTGGCTTGCTCATTATTGATCTATATCTACATCTGGAGTTCTGCAAAGCTGCTTTGTGACAAAGTTTATTGTTAAACCAGAGCTATGCGGTGGACTGTTCCTGCACCTGCCTGATCCTGCAACCACTCTTGACTACTTCAACCCACTCCACCAGATGGTTCTGTCAGTATCTGCTTGCAATATTTTCTAATGAATTGGTTGATGCCCTTAAATATAAGAAGGAGTTTAAACACTATTAAGAGTGTTTTTTTAAACATACACATTAAGTTCAAATTAATTTCAAATTCAACATTTACTTAATTACCAGTGATGCAACAAAGTGACCAGAAGGAGGTTATAGCTAGCAAAATAGAGAAAAAGCAATCGTTGGTGAAGTGAAGTGGATGGAACAAATGAACTTTATGCAAAAGAGTAGCAATGTAATGGGGTGACCACTAATGAACATGAGGGGAAGAGCTACCTTCTTTTCTTCCATGTTTTTGGGTTTAATTTTTTTTTTCACTCCTAGCCATAGCTCCCAGACCAGTTGCTATAAGGTGTGTACCATAAAACAGCTTCTGTGTCTTTGCTGCTAATACATGGCAAAGATCGCACAAATGTTGTTTTTGGTTATTTCTGACACTGTAGAACAGAGGCATCAACTGGAGGACTGTTTGTCTGGATCTGGAACCAGCAAAATGCTGTAGTGGAAGCAATCAATGTATGAAAAAAACTGTCCATAGCTCAGCAACACCAGTTTTCTAAATATTAACTACACTGGCTTCTGTAGCAGACCCACTCTTGTGCATTGTATATGCCTTCAGTGTTCACACAGTTACCATTTAAACACCAGCCCTATGTGTCATGTTTGTTGCTGTACTTGTTAGCCTGTGTCCTCTGGCTTGCTAGTGTGAATCAAGTGCACTAGTATTTGAACATAAGGTCACATAATGGCAGAATGGGGTCATGTTGACAGAAGTGAGGGCAGGGGAGATTAACCTCAGGTAAAACTTGTTTTTGTTGGCTGTACACTTGGGCCTGGTTGGACCATTGTTGAACTCTGAGTGGGGTGACAGAGGGCTAGTGACAACAAACCAAAGCCGGCAAAAAGACACAGCCCTGTGGGTAATTTTTGAGGATTGAGGCCAGAGGTGGTAGCAAAAGCAAAAAAAAAAAAAAGGATGGTGGAAAAGTGGTCTGGCTGCAAATTGAGTCCTGGCAAATGAGTGTGTTCCAAGATGACATCCTTTTGCAAATACTGGATGAATAGTTCAGTCTTTTCAGCTTGGGATTTCACTGATGTATTACAGGACTACAGTAAGGTGGCATTCAGTGATTTAATTTTTTTTACTGTTAGCATTATCCTGAGGGTTTGAGGATGTGGTGTATATTATTTAAAAAATAATTTTGCAATCTATATTGCCTTTTTCATTCCATTGGTGATTTTGTGTAGATTCATGACATACAATCCCAATTAAGTCAAATTCAGTTCCAGGTTGTAACACTACAAAATGTAGAAAAGCTCAAAGTGGGTGAATGCTTATGCAAGGGGCTGTGTACTGGCTTTGATAATAATGTTTTATGGTTTGACATTTAATCATAATAATAAACTAATAAACCAATATCATTCATCTAGAGTGATACCGTAGAAAGATGTCACCTCTTAGCAAAGGTTTTTAGGCCTGCTGCTACTTGACATATTTCCAGCAATCACAGAATGCAGGATTTTTTTGGGCACCGTCTATGAAATATCGTAAATTTCGTATTGATTATAAAATACTACTACTGACCTATAAAGCACTAAATGGTCTCGCGCCACAGTACCTGAGCAAACTTTTGGTCTTGTATGATCCGTCACGCCTACTTAGATCAAAAGGTGCAGGCTATTTGTTGGTACCTCGAATAGTGCGGGCTACAGCTGGGGGTAGAGCT
>CM075005.1:28361941-28380738 GCA_037576675.1 Pangasius sanitwongsei
GACCCAAAATTGGGTGGTCTGCCACCAAAGCTGCCACGTATTAAGCTGTTTAACACATCTGGATGTAAATATTAGAAATTGAAAGCTGAGATTCTGATCTATCGTCTCATATTCATCTTCTGTTTGACTAAAAACCAAATGTATTCAGCTTAAGGCAAAAACAAAAGAACTGGTGTCCAATACTTTCAGAAGGGACTGTACATATTTTGCAAAGGGAAGACAACATTGCATGCCATAACCAAACTGTTTGCCAACAACTTGGTGATTTTTGTCAGTATGTTACATCAAATATTTTATCAGGAGAAGATAAGGACTATGGCTACACAGTCTTCCCCTGCACTGGAATTTAAATCCTTCTACATTCCCCTCCATCTGTATTATTGTGCTTAACTAGCTAACTAGCTGGCCATACAGTTCTGGGCAACCAAAACATGGGACTGGGCAGCACACTGGAGCTTCTACTTGCCTGGTGGGCTAGATAATGTATTTATGATTTGTCCAACCCTGACACATCCATTTGTTACCAAATGAATAGAATATATAGCAGCACACCAAATAAAAAAGAAAACAGTGTGAAACAGATTTGTTTTAGTCTCCAGCAACTGTTAAAAGAAAAGCAGTTTTAATGGAGTGAATTCAGGCTTTAGGGGACTACAGCTTAAAGCCAGAGAGGATTTGGCAACCCATATCACACATTTGTCATAGTAGATTTTCCTCAGTCAGGGAGCCAGGAATCAGCAAGCATGGAAACCCCTACCAACCTCCCCCCACCCCACCCCCCACCACACCCCCCACCCTTGCTCTCTCTCTGTCTGACCTTGATTGGATGAATCAGCCAGTTACCAACTCTCATTTCTGTCACATACTGTTAATATTCATGCAAATAGAAATTCTGACATTTCACTGTAGAAAGACAAGTGTGTGGAAGACCTCTACTAACCTACTTTTAAGGAATACCTCAATCAAAAATGTATACAATTCTGCACTTTTCTGCTTTTACTCCAAACATATTCAATCATTGTTAGACATGTTTGGTGGCTAAAGTTTCCTTGGTTAGTTTTTACACTGAAGCAACAAGGCCAATATAGCTAAAAGTAAGGAATGTTTATGGCCTCCATTTTAGCATTATCACACAATCACCTTAAGATCTGGCTTGCATGTGTGGTTTCTCACATTATCAATAAAAGGAAGTCACAGAGCTAAAACCAGTGGAGGCTGCCATTTTGAAGCCAGAATCACTGGGAGTTTGGGATTGTAAAAACTGTAAATGTGGTTGGGATGAAAATTAAACGAAATATTGGATGGTTCCAATTCCAGATTAGAATTGTAACACGAGTGGGTGTGTTCACTGACCAGCGGGGCTTCCTCCTCTACATTGGTGTTGTAGGGCAGGTTGGTGAAGATGGGGTCCCTATCCTGAATGTCAGAGAGAGTGATGGCCAAGTTAGCCAGACTGGAGAGAGGATGAAGCTTGTCCTGGTCCTGTAATAGAAATAAAAATAAGCATACATAAAGTTTTGTTACCGTACTATGAAAGGCAAAATGAGCACAAGGTTCCTAATCACGGTTCTTTACAGTTCAGTGCATTTCCAGTTTTGTCCCCATTACACCTTTTGCCCTCATAAGGTTGTAGACATGTAAACATGATACTTGTCAACTTTATTAATTTTTATTATTTTAATTTTTATTATTATGATTAAATTATGGGGGAAATGGATGAGCACTGACTAGGGGTGGAGTTAATTCTTGAGCCAGAAAAAAGAAACTATCAATCCATCATCCACCAAATGTTATCAATCACAATTTTAAATTAATCCTAAATTTAAAATTATTTGGTCTAGAAACATTTTTAAACATTACAACCTGCATGCTCTAACTATACATTTAGCATATCCGACAAGGTTCCCACAAATGTTATTGTATTGTTCTAGAAATGTCCTTAAAACTATTAGCTAAATATATTCATACCTAGGTACAAAATTGTACCTACCTAACTACCAAAAAACAAATGAATGAATAAGTAAATAATTTCATTAATTAATTATAACTCAAGCAGTGCACTTTATGTCAAAATTCTGAAGCCAATTATATAGTAAGTGTGTGTTCATGCAAGCCTGACCATTTGCTGTGATAATCCACACGATGATCATTTTCAGTCCTCAAAATCACCACTATTTATTTCATTATTTCTTCTTATTCTACTTTTCTTATTGTTGCCTGTTGCAATGTATGTGCTGAAGTGAGGAAGTAATATTTTACTTTTACTTGGTTAGACCAATAAAACAATATATGTGTGTCCATGTGTGTAGGTATGTGTCTATACCGTAGCATTGACAGTTAGCTGGTAGGCACTCGTAATTTCATAATCTAGATGTCTCGACACAGTGATGATTCCCCGGGCTCCGTCAATGGAGAAGAAGGGAGATGGAGGTTGGAATGAGAAAAGCACACTTCCCCCAGTGCCTTGGTCCGGGTCTGTAGCATTGACCATGAAGACTGATGTTCCCACTGGAGTGTCCTATATACACACACACAAAGAAAACACACATCATGAACCATTTAAATTTTTTTCCAGTTTTGTGCCATGGTGCAATAATTCAAATAATTAGGCTATATTTCAAAAATTCATTGCTAAATAGTGAACAGTAAACTGAGAGAGCTGCAGACTTTACTCTGTCACACTACACACAAATGCACACTCGTGAAGAAAGTCTGGAAATTCTTTTCATTGGAACTGTGAGTATCCGTCCTTTGAGAAGTGAGGATTAGGAAAGATTCAAATAAATGATAACAGCAAGAACATAAAAGAGCATGAAGCAAAAGATAGAAGAGATGAAAAGGAAAGAGGATTAGAAAAGAATGAAAAGATATGGGATCTGGATTAGGCTTTAACCATAAAACACCAAGCCAACTGAACTCACTGAAGCACAACAGCAGGACACAGTGTTCAACAGTCAAGGGTTTGCTACGTACCAGAAAGGGTGATTCACTTGACAACTCCAGGTGCCCAAACCACAGAGATAACACGATTACATTTATCTCATCTCATTATCTCATTAACAGTGATGTTCAGCACAAGTCCATGTCAGTTTGGTAAAATTCATGCTTTTTAAAGTAAGGATGGCAAAGTATTTTATTAGCAAACAAACTCAATGTTTCACCATTTTGGAAAGGTTTTGTCCTTAAACGTAATATTTGAAAATTTAAACAATATACATAAACATTACATTCAACTTCCACTAACACATTCCAAATAAGTGAGCCACACAAAATCCATTAAGACAAAAATCTAACAAAAAACATCCATCCAACCATCCTTTGTATGGCTTATCCTACAAAGGGTTGCGAGGGAGCCTGGAGGAACAGGGAACAATTTGGAAATGCCAATCAGCCTACAACACATGTCCTTGGACTGGGGAGGAAACCCCTGAAGCACAGGGATACAGGGCAGAGGCGGGATTTGAACCCCCATCCCGGAGGTGCAAGGCAAACATGCTAACCACTAAGCCACCGTACCCCCTAACAAAAAAAAAACAAAAGCTCTGACCTAGATAACATCATTTTCACACACAGATGCGAGAGGAAGCCACATTCTCTTGAGAATTAGCCCTCTCGTTTGGTGAATTTCAATATTATAGGCTGAAATAGAATAAAATATTCATGTGCCATCAGTAATGGCTATGAATAGGGTAAATCAAGGGGAATGCCTGCATATTAACAATCTTGTAAAAAAAAAACAAAACAAAACACAAGGTTTCAAGAAAAGCAGTGAGAAGGAAAGTGTCCCATGGGATAAAATGAAGCATAAAAAAGACATCAAACACTGTAATACAGCAGAGACAAAAAAGTCAACAACCATGTGCTGGAGAACAAGAGGAAGTGAGTGAGGGCACATCTAATAGCCATTAAGAAGTGCAAATACAACTGGGAGTCCCTGGACTCTTTCAACTGGAGGCTTGGTGTATAATGTGAGTGAGATTATTCCTCTAAGCACTTTGAAAGACAGACCGGCAGAGAGAGAGAGAGACAGTGTAGAGGCAAAGATCTCACGCTGCATTAAGGATGACAGATTTGTGAGCTTCGTCATCAAAAAGCCTCATGAGGAACGGTTGGCAAAAAAACAGAGGGTCAGTAGGGTCACAAAAGACAGGTGATCCAATCCACTGACTCCATGCGTGCAGTGTTGGAGCATGGCACAGGCTGAGAGATGATGTGGTTTGAGGTTAGAAGGTTAGACAGGGAGGGGTGAGACATCTGTCTTTGTAGCAAGTGGCCCTCAGAACATAACAGGGCTTTATTACAGAGAGTGAAGGCAGACCTGCTGACCCACTGCTCTGTGCTCAAACTCATTTATAGGTTGGATGCTGCCCAGTGTACTCGCTTCATAATTACACTCATCTCCACTTTTCAAACCACCGACTTATTCACATTATTAAAAGAGAGCTTTAGGGTTTCTGTGCAGATATGAGTTTAATATGATTGTGAGACTGATGCCATCTCCTTTTCTGATATTATGAAACTGTTGGCTAATTCCAGTGTAAAGACAGTACTCAGAGTACATATGCAGTGGTGGACAAAACTAGTAGCCAAGGTATCCTAGACAGGAAAATTATGTGTCTGGCCTACTCATTTTTTTTATTCTTAGCCACCCATTGGCCAAGTAGGTTCAGTAGGCAACCAAAGAAAGAAAGAAAAAACCCCAAAACTCAACAGTACATATGCTTTAGAGTATAGTATATTAACACAGCACCATGGAAAGGGCATGTGGTATGCAATATAGTAGAGCATAGTAAAGTTCCGAATGGGATCACCATAGACAGCACATATTCTAAACAGAATTTTATAGTAAAGCGCTGAATTGAATAGTTCAGAACTGTGGACAGAACATATTCTGTAGAAAAGTACTGAATTGGACAGGTCAGCACCATGGAGAGCATCCATTCTATAGTACAGTGCTGAATAGAATGGTTCAGAGCCATGGACAGCACATATGCTACAGAACGTAGTATAGTACCATACAGTGTTCAGGTCCATGGAAAGGGCATGTGCTACACAGTATAGTACAGCATAATAACGTACCTCCTGAAATCACCATAGACAGCACATATTCTATACATAGTAGTGTGGTAAAATACTGAACTGAATAGTTCAGCATCATGCACAGAGCATATCACAGAGTAAAGTACTGAACTTGGATAGTTCATCACTGTTGATAGCACACATACTACAGAGTATAGTACAGTAACATACAACGTAGGTTAGCACCATAGACAGGGCCTGAATGAGACAATTCAATAACTTTTTTCAGAATAATACAATAATATACTGAAAAATATATGCTGTTTGTTTTATTTGGTAATGCTGCTAGCCCTTACTATTGTAAAGCAGTTTGTTTGTTATTAGCATTATATAAACGCAACAAAACTATTTTTTTAAGGGTTTATTAGGGTTTGGTTTTTTATGGGCATTTTTAGGTTTTTTTTTAGATTTTGTTTAAATTTTTTTTTTGTTTCCTATTAGTTCTTAACAGTGGTAAACATTTAGACCCTACTGAACAAGTGACCGTGAAATAGTTGTTATCCTACTCCGCATTTTAATGCATTAGCAAAACTTTTAGTACAGTTTTAAACACATGCTATCATGTTAATTTAAAAAAAATGTCACTTGGCTACTGAGTATACATGTGTATTAGGAATTTAAGCCCATATGTGAAAATGTTGTGGGCACATGTGAATATATTCTTCTCATATTCTGGCACAACCTCATGAGGCGAGGATGATTACAATTATGAGGCTCCGTTTTTGCTGAGGGGACAGCCGAATAATGGAGGAGGCGTGTAGAGAAGGTTAGGACTAAGCAGGGTGTTAAGTATAGCTACCAGCTAGGGCTAAGGGGTTAACAAGGCTTTTGTGTGGATGATGAGTGGGACTTAGCATAATGCTACAAAACCAAAGCGGAGCTGAATGGTGACTGCGGCGCAATTTGCAGGCCATGGTGCTCTTTGCTAAAGGCCCGGCACCATAGAGGCAAGGGTCGATCTGTCCAGCTGCTCTGAACAATGTGACATTGATTACACCTACGCTAGCTCAAAGGCCAGATTCCGATAGCTGCGCTTAGTACATCTAGGAAACTGGGCACATGATTATACAGCTCAGCCTGGCTCTCTTTTACTCAGCATCACTCACACTCTGCAATGTTCACATCCGTATTTGTTCTCCTCAAGCAGTCTCTTGCTCTCGTTTATTCTGCTGCTTTCTTTAGTCTCGCCTTCTCTCAGAGTGAAAGAATTTAACTCTGATGACTCCAAATCGTTACATGGTGAAGAACTGAGATGTGAAAGATGGGAGAAAGATAGAATGTGGAAACATATACAGAAGAAAAAGAAATAAATTGTCTTTTCATTTCATGAGCTAAGCTAGTGGTGCCAGACTTAAACCCTATATGCTTTATAAATAAAATGTATTATTATTATATTATTATATTAAATGGTTGTAATATAAAGCAATTAGTTTTCATTGAAAATAGGATGTAAGATTACAATATGGCTTGTAAATGTCATATTTAGCCAGAAAATCAAGTTATTTTCTTCTATTTCAAAATAGCCCTACTTACAGGATGTACAATGTTTAGTGCATGAGCAGAGGAAGCTATATATTATGCACTGAGCTCTTTTGTTGTCATAATGCCACACTCATCTGTGTAATTTCTACAGCTAATCCAGATGAAATTACAAGCATCCTTGGGCAAGATTATTTGACAAGCATGCAAGGAAATCTTATCTCCATACCCCATTACTTCTCTAATTTTAAAAAGGCATAAAGATTACGTAAACTACATATTTATTATTATTTATACTACATAAAAAATAAAAATACAAGCTAGATGCAGTTTCATTCACAAGTATCTGCCAACAAAAGAAAAAGATTAGAGGTCAATATAAAAAAGCCATCTGTCCTACTGATGTGGAGAAGCCCACTTTGAATGGTGAAACTTTTTAATATTGATATCCCCTGGTAAATTCTTCCAACAAATTATTGAAGCAATACCATAAAGGCACTGTGTGAATTCCATGTCTGAAGGTGTGTGAAATGCAGCAGTGAGTGAGCTCACTACACTCTCATTCATCACACATCTCCATCTATCAGCTGTGAAATGAGCTGCTTAATAATTCAACAGGTTATTGAACGAGCAGACGCTCAACGTCCTTCAGTCCAACATCCTAAAAGCAACAGAGGAGTGTTTATAAGCATGTGTGGTGAACCTCACATATAGAGTTGATAGGATAAAATAAAATAAAATATGTATCTATAAATTTGTGAGAACGAGCTCTACTCGGGTTCACCTGTTGTATGGTTCTACAGGGAACTTTCTGAGGTTCTATAATAGGAATAAGCCAACAAACACTAAGTTTCATGCACCAAAGATTATTCTCCTAAAAAATATAAATAAATTTAACTAGCACATTTTTGCTGAATTGTTTTATAAGTAGATTTGTAAAGATTTCAGTTAAATTAACTACATAAATTTTAAAACTCCAAAAGGAACACATCATCTAAACATTATAATTTCACCTGTTGTATGGTTCTACAGGGATCTTTCAGAGGTTCTGTCAGAGGAATAAGCCAAACAACACTAACACTACATGTCTAAGTGTAATATATATTTTTATTTCAAAAAGTGTGGAAACAAAAAGAATGATTCTTTAAAGCGCAAGCAAAAATAAAATTGTCTATAAGACTTTTCATCAATAATTATGTTGTAGCTAAAATGACTTGGTCAACCAAAAGGCCAAACAGATGAAGGATAAGTGTTAATACAAGGCTTCCGATGTTGGAGTTAACAATTCAGTTGTACTGTGAGTGTGAGCTTTGTGCTCAGCTCAAGATCAGCAGTCATTGTACTGTCTTGTTCTGTCTTGTGCGTCTGCACATGTTTGCACTTGTGCACTTTATGTTAAATTTATGTAGTCCCTGTAGTTCTGTGTTGTTCTGTGTTGTCTTATGTAGCACCTTGGTCCTGGAGAAACGTTGTTTCGTTTCACTATGTACTTGTATATGGCTGAAATGACAATAAACTCCACTTGACTTGACTTGACTTGAGCTGTTATTACTATTGCCTTTGTATCGTTTATTTCACTTCCCTGTCCTCTCACTGTCCCTCCATCACTGCTTTGCTTTTAGATTGAGAGGGATTGTGTGTGTGAGTGTGTGTGTGTGATGAAGCAAAATGAAGCATCCCAGTACTTCACTCTTCCTAGTCACTCACAGACTGGTCACAACATGCAGGGCCAAAGCTGTCTTTATGTTCATCACTCTCTTTACTGCCAGTGAATAACGGCTGATGATGACAACAGTACATACACACACACACACACACACACACACACACACACACACACTCTCTATCTAGATGATGGCAGGTCGAAGAAGTGGTGAATGATTTTGAGAACCACTGAGCCACACCAAATGATCTCAAGCCATTGACCTCACACACAAGAGACAAGGACAATGTGTGTGTATGTAGTGAATAGGAAGCTGTTAGGAATCTGGCCATAAATCACTGACTGTGAATGAATGAATGAACAAATGAATGAATGAATGAGTGAATGAGTGAATGGATGTATGAATGAACACTCCTGCAAGAAGACAAGTTGAAGGTGGCAGATTATTACAGTGACAATAATATACAAAAGCAATAAAACATTCGCCTATTTACACAAAGTTTAAGATACAATGATGATACTACAATTGTGCTATTCCCTGAGCTTAAAAAGTGACATAATTATCACTACTGCCAATGTTCCCTCTGTCTGCAGAAGTAATTATAAACTCCAAATGATAAACTCATTAATATTCAAAAGTATTTGGAGCTATCTGGCAGCCCTAATGTGAATCTAAGCATGTGGGAACAAATAAACGAAGGAATAGAATGTTCACTTCCAACTTAGTTTTCCAAACAGAAATTACAGCATTGCATTTAAGAGGAGGGCTGAGAGAGAGAGGTAAGAAGAGAAGGAGAAAGAAGAGAGCATGAGACCCTTAGAGAGATAGGAACATGACTGTCTATCCTGTAAGAAAACACAAGGACACAGAACAGCACTACAGTGACTGCTCACTCCATTCTGCACTCTTTCACTCATTCATCCTTGTTTCCATGCTCACTAATTCATCCTGCTTTCACAGTCCCTGAGGACAAGAGTCAGGGTCAGAGCCAATGACACAGAGAGAGAGAGAGAGAGAGAGAGAGAGAGAGAGAATGCTCCAGAGAATCTACAGAGACTAAGAGCTTGAGCTTTTTATTTTTTTATTTATTTAAGAACAAAGCTATGAGTAAAGACAATTCTGTTTAAAAACAGAGAGAAAGATACAGAGAAAACGGAGGAGGGTTTAGGCAATTTTGTTTTGGCCAAACTAGAGAAACGACACTGAAGGCATTAAAACAGTGGAAGAATAGAATAGAATAGAATAGAACTTAGAGAAATGAAATGAAATTACTTTTAGAAAAAGAAATGAGATTTGAGGTAAATAAAATGCAGATTCAATTGAATCTAATTTAATTTCAGTAAACTTGCCAAATTGAAGAAATGGTGTTAAATCAAACATTGAATAGAATAGAATAGAATAGAATAGAATCAAGTGGAATGGGAATAGATTTAAATAAAATTGAATGTAATGGAACCAAATAAGATGATTGGAAATAAGATTCAGAAATGAAAAAAAAAAATGAAATTGAATAAAATGGATTTGAGGTAAATAAAATGCAGATAATTTAATTTAATTTAATTTAATTTAATACAAGACTGAATTGCTGACTAGAGTGAACTGAGCGAGAGTGAGCGAGAGAGAGAGAGAGAGACAGAGATAATTGCCTCTTTTATTTGACATGACTTCATGGTTGTACTGTATATATATGTAGATTAATTCATGTAGTTTAATTGATTCAGTTGAGAGAACAACTATGTGAGCATTTAAAGCAGCACAAAGCACTTTTTTCACTACAGTAAAGCAAGAACAAAAGTAAAAAAAAAAAAAAAAAAAAGGTTTCTGAGCGGTGCCATGTGCTTTTTTCCACCTCAAAAACCCACTCACAGCTTCCGGAGCAAATGAAAACATCCAAGATGGAAGGTTGCATGCTGATGCTAAAACCATTAAACCATTAAAGAGAGAATATAAGGAGCTTTACAGCACTGCATTTCATTCTGAAATATTTCAGTGGCAATATTTTAAAAGGTCACTGTCTCTAGAAAAAAACAATTTCACTGGTTTTGGGACAGTCACTGCTATTTGGTGCTGTAGTTGCAAAAGCATTTTCCTTCTTCTTCAAAAGCTAAAGCAGTATACCACTACATTATTGAATTCTCAATTCTGATTGGTCAGAAAGTGTTGAGTCATTTTCTATAATAGCAGCTCTGACAATAATTCTGGCTGCAATTTTAACCACAGGTTTACATTAATACACTCATTCTAATATATTACTGTCTCCATAACTACCTACACAGGAAATTGTATGGCAGATAATCTACAAAGTATAAGACTAATAATAAACATGCTTAAAAAACATATAGACAGTGAGGAGGAGGGTCAAACCAGCAGGTAACACGTGATGATTCTCACCTGTGTCTTATTTCCTGATTCTCGCCTGTTTACTCATTTGTCTCTCTTTGTGCTTTCACTGACACCCACACCCGGGAAGAGAGACAGAGAGAGAGAGAGAGAGAGACAGCGATGTAGCTAGCGGAGCTGGCGAGACACGCACACACACAAATACACACGCCATTCAGTGTCAACTTGAACTTGACGGAACGAAAGCTGCAAGTCTGGGATGGACCTATTTCTGTTGAGTTGTTTTGTTCTTGTCGAGTTTTTGAAAATGTGCTGAAAAGCATGGTCTGAATAAACTCGAGCCCGGAGCTCAGCTAAAATTCCGCCTGCCTCCCGAATCTTCCTCCACACTCTCATACACAGGGTTCTCCAGTGCTTTTTTGCTTTCAGTACGTTTTTCACCATAAAAAAGTCTTCAGGACAGAGGAGTTTATACTTTCTGGTTTATATATACAGTTAAAAAGCGCAATGCGTTGGTTATTAATAAATTAGAAATTGTAACACTGGTAAATTGCTGTGGTATAAGAGGAATAAAACACTTCAGGATGTTTTTAAAGGAAATAATCCACCACCTTATCATTTTATTTCTTACATAGACAATAAGCCTAGTGAGAAAATAGTCTAACTCAGTAATGGGGCACTGAGAATAATCTGAAACATTTTCCTTTCAACAACCTTTAAATTCAGCGTAATTTGAGAAACATTATAAATTTGTCATCACAGAAGAACAAAAGTGTGTCCTTTTGTCACTTTCTCTTCTTCCTCCTCTTCATCACTATCACTCATTCCGCTGTGTTCTCCCCTTCATCTCTGTAATAAGGTGAAATGTATTTTTAAATGCAAATGAAGGCAGGTTGATTATCATATAAAGGGGTGTCGCCTGAGGGGGTGCAACACTCTGACTTCATTTACTTATTTGATTCCATTTTCTCTGACTCTTTGTACAACTCTGTGTGTGTGTCTGTGTGTATAAGTATATTGTTTCATCCTACAGTCAATCACCGTGCTTACCCAAACACATAAACCCCAAAAAAATTCAAAGTTTCATCACATAAATATGATAACTTCATGTGTGATGTCTCTTCCTGGATCACTGCTGCACATTTAGTGACTAAGCAACCTTCAACCTTTTTGTGTTAACTTTACTAACACATGACATTACCTCCTTGCATCCTTCCATCCGGTATTTGAACCTTTGTGGGATGTACGTGACACCCTAGCATTTTTTGTTGGTTTTGCTTGTTTTTTGGTTATGTATATTTGTGAAGTAAAGAGTGGGTAAGATTGCATTACTATTTTGGGTTCATAAATCTGATTTGTGTGCATATGTGTGTGTATGTGTGTGTGTATGTGTGTGCGCGCATGCTCATTACAGCAGCTTTATTATAAGTAATTGATTAAATAAATTTCTACCAGAAATCAGAAATGAGATGAATAAGATCAGAAACTGCTGCTTTGAATGTTACCACTAAGGAATATTAGCATAAAATATTTTCAGTACCATTTTTTATTTTTAAGTTAATATAATTTATCACACTTTACTTCTTGGTGAAGGGGAAAAAAAGTTGGAAGATTGCTTAGTGCCTAAAGTATCAGAAGAGAACAGGTGTAAAGCAACAAAAGTGGAAAATAATATTTTTCCCCTCATTAAACAGTATGAAACAACTGTTGTTTATACTACAGCCTGAAAAAGAAATGACGACATGCAGTAATCTGTTATCAGCATGTATTTGCATGTATTTAACTTATAAAATTTATGTAAATACACTCCAAATGTAAACAGCTAATTACCCATGGGGTTTTTTTATGGACAGCATGCACATAATCTGTTTCTAAGAAAGTAAAATGTGATGTGTAACGTGTAAAAATGGAGCTTTTTTTTTTTTAATTGAATGAAATAAAATGGAATCGAAAAGAATTTCACAAACGTCTTTCTATCCTTGTAAGAACCTTCTACTGACAAAATTATAAACGCAGCTTAAAAAAAAACAAAAACAAAACTTCCCCTCCCGGTACACGATCCTGCAGCAGATATCTTTGTTGACAGTTCGGTGAGTGTCAAACATGACTGTACAGTACAGACGATGTATCTGAAGCTATGCTGACTGATTGACAGCACTGTGCTGTAATCGGACTGTGTGTTCTCAGTGTCGAGAAAAACACACCCTCGAAGCAAAATGGGCCGATAAAAGTCTTGGTGAATTGCAAAGTAAATCAAGTCGTTGGATACAGTACACACTACAATCAAAAGGTTTCATTTTGGTAGTCACAGTGTTGCCTGATTATTAACTATAACCTCACACATTTTAACAAGTCATAGGATGTGTGATAGATATAGCTCAGATCAGCTGATGTGAGTGTTATTTAGAGTGTTGTAACTGGTAAGTGTCAATGGTGACTTTAAACATGGCATGCTGCCACATACTGTAGTTTCAGTTCTTTAAAGGTTTACTAAAAAACATCCAGTCATTAGAGATACAGTGGATGAAAAAAAAAAGAGAATGGGGAGAATCATGAAAGCAAACAAGCGAGCCACAACCAAACAAATCCCTGAATGCACTTATCAGGCTACAAAACGTTATCAGATCCCAAAGTTGTTAGCAAGGGACAAGAAAATGGACTGTTGATGAGATACCTGGGTAGACAAATGCAGCATCTTTTTGATGAAGTCCATGGAGTCCTGGCATGTTGAATGGTGTGATGGTGTGTTTTTCTGGTACAAAAGGCATTTTGTATTAACTGACAGTACAGCATATTCACAGTACAGAAGATCAAATTGAATCAGGTGACTGTTCATTGGTTGAAAGGGCTGCAATCATTTCCACACGATTCAACACGTAAAAGACCTGATCCATTACCTTACATAATCCATGCACACACATACACCACCACCACCACCACCCCCCAAAAAAAAAAAAAATCCATATGATGTTCTGAAGGTCAGAAAAAGTGCAACAGACTACTAAATAGGTGTACCACAAACAAGCAATCAGGTACAGCACCAATCAAAAGTTTGGACGCACTAGTTTGTAGGTTTCACCAACAAGTGCGTTTTGTTTAGAAAAAGCAGTCGACAAGTGCTCAGCATGTGAGAATTTCTTCCAGACTGTTGGAAATGCAGCTGTTCTCCTCATGAAGCTCCCGAGAAATAAATGCCAAGAGTGTACAAAGCTGTTGCCATAGCTGCTATAAAAAGGTGAACCTTTTGAAATTGTATTTAAGATATTTAAGACTGTATTTAAGACATTATTTCAGATATTTGTATTTAAGATTGTATTTAAGATATTTGTGATCATGTGCCCTTAAAACTGCAGCAATTCTCATAGGTACAATTTTGTAAGGAAATCAGTAGCTTGTTTTGCGGTCTTAGAGAACTTGCCACTGTTTTTTTCACAGACATTGGCTCTCACTCGTTTTTGTCTCTCCAGACAACCTTCATGCTTTATCTCCATGCAATTTATTTCTTTGGGGAAAATACAGTTTGGAAATGTAAAATCGGTCTTTTCTACTGACATGCTAATGAGCTTGAGGAAGTGCAATAATTTACAGTGTAATTTTAAGGGCTTTAAGGCAAGTCTATTAATCTATGAAATACTAAGCACAGTCATTTAAGCATTTTTAAAAGTATATTTACAACTGGAACTGGAAATAATTAAAAAAAAAAAAATAAAGTACAGTATTATAATGATTTTTGGTATATCAAAATATCTGCATTTCATTTATTTTCAGTAAAAGTAGCAATGCATGCCACTACAGTAACAGTCCACTTGTTAGAATTTCTAAAATTTGTATAGGTGATTGCTCTCATATTTATGAAAGATTTATCAAACTACAATGAGTTATCAGTTTACTAGGTACACTATTAAAAAGTCTCACTATTATTTTGACCTTGTATGTTGTATTTTGTTTAAGGCTATCTTGTTTAAAAAGTCTTGCAGTTATTTTTTTAACACCTGCTCCTAGATTTACCTATAGATTTATCTATAGTTTACTAAAAAAATTTACACTAAGTTACCAGTTTACTCTCAGAAGATTTACTCTTATTTTCACCTTGTGTTTTTTTTACACAGTTAAAACCGTAACACCTGTCTTGTCATGCCAAGGATACCAGGGCTGACTACTGCTTAGTGATCATATGTAGCCATGTGTAATTTTGTACTGCATGTACAGTACGTACACATGACCAGATTTGCTCTAGACCTCGGTGCCATGCGGAACTCTCTCTCTCACACACACAAACACACACACTCACACCATTCATCTTTGGTTTTGTTAGATAACATGCATGGAATGCAATCACTGGAAAAATGCACCCAAACACATCTCACACACTGTTTCTCATGCAGGATTGGAACATCAGGATGGCGTATAAAATCGCAGAGCGTATCTACTGTGTTGTGTTTTGTATGTGTGTGTGTGTGTTTGTGAGAGAGAGAGAGAGAGAGAGACAGAGAGGGACAGAGAGAGAGAGTCTGTTGAATTTCCTGCACCATGGTGAGTGAAAGTTTACAGCTGCAGCATGAGACACAGCGGAGATGCACAGAGTGCCAGACAGATGAATGAGTGAACGAAAAAGAAAAAAGTTCCGTTAGATACAGTCTAATAACTAAGAATTCACAGATTGATATGAGATGTTCTGATTGGTTATAGTTAACACAAGGGGCAGGTGAGCAGCTGTAGATTTTTTTTTTTAAATCAATTCATTTATAAGAAACCCAATAAACTCGCCCCTGCTTGTTACAATTCTTACAAATTGTACATGAGATTGGGTTCGTGTGAGCAGCACCGATAGTTGCAGAGATAAATTCGATGTCCAATTTCTGATATAAATAATCACAGACACATTTTCCCCAACATTCTATAAACTCTAAATCTGTCTGCACTCTCACATGTACATATAATGTGAAAACACAATCTCTATCTGTCTGTCTTTGTCTATATTTTTTCTGTCTCTCATTTCTCTTTCTGCTTCTCCCTTTCCTTCTTATCATCTCTCTGTCTCTTCTGTCTCTCACTTCTGTTCTCTCATTGCATTTGGACTTCTCTTTCTTTCTTCCTCTCTGTCTGTGTCTGTCTGTTCCTTCTAATGTCTCTGCCTATATCCATTCTTCTCTACATGTCCCTCTGTAAATGGCATACACTGTTATCTCAGCTTGAGCATGAATCTCCATAGGCATTCTGTATGTTAACCTGGCACCTGACCGTGGACCGGAAAAAATGAAAAGAAACACAAAGTTACAGAGACAGATCTGTTTTAGTTCCCTCCTCTACACCACACACATAGAATACACACACCTTCTTTACCTGGAGAGTGTTTTCAGTGTTTGTCATTGTTTCTGAACACCAGTTGAGATAACCCCTGAAACACAATTGATTAGTGTCACTGTGAACTAGGCATAGCGAAGCGATTCCTGTATACTTCTCACAAATGAATTCAGTATCTCTACACATCTCTACGCTTGATGAAGAACACCAAAAATGGCCCTCCCTCTCTCATTATTTATTTCTATCTTATAGTTCCTCTTCCCTGCTGTTCTCATCCCTCCATTCTCTCCAGGGAAAGGGAGGGAAGAAAGAGGAGAGGGAAAAGGAGGACATGGAGCAGGGCTCAATAATACATCAAAGTGGGGCCTCCACTTTGGATCGGACTTGTCTGTCCAGCACATCCCACAGATGCTTAATCAGATTGAGATCTGGGGAATTTGGAGGCCAGGTCAACACCCTGAGTTGCTCTTTGTAATGTTCCTCAAACCATTCCTGAACAATTTTTGCAGTGTGCCAGGGTGCATTATCCTGCTGAAAGAGGCCATTGCCATTACAGTATACTATTGCCATGAAGGGGTGTACTTGGTCTGCAACAATGTTTAAGTAGGTGGTACGTGTCAAAGTAACATCCACATGAATGCCAGGACCCAAGATTTCCCAGCAGAACATTGCCCAGGCCATCAAACTTCCTCAGCTGGCATGCCTTCTTCCCATAATGCATCCTGGTGCCATCTCTTCCCCAGGTAAGCGACGCACACGCACCCGGCCATCCACATGATGAAAAAGAAAACATGATTCATCAAACCAGGCCACCTTCTTTCATTGTTCCATGGTCCAGTTCTGATTCTCACATGCCCACTGTAAGTGTCAGCATGGGCACTCTGACCAGTCTGCGGCTACACAGCCCCATACGCAGCAAGCTGCGATGCACTGTGTTCCGACACCTTTCTACCACAGCCAACATTAACTTTTTCAGCAATTTGTGCTACAGTAGCTTTACTGTGGGATTGTTCCAGATGGGCTAGCCTTCGCTCCCGACATGCATCAAAGTGCCTTAGGCGCCCATGGGCCTGTCATCGATTCACCAGTTGTCCTTCCTTGGACCACTCTTGGTAGGTACTAACCACTGCATATCGGGCACACCCCACAAGACCTGCCATTTTGGAGATGCACTGACCCAGTTGTCTAGCTATCACAATTTGGCCATTGTCAAAGTCACACAAATCCTTACGCTTGCCATTTTTTTCCTTCTTCCAACACATCAACTTCGAGAACTGACTGTTCACTTGCTGCCTAATATATCCTAGCCCTGGACAGGTGCCACCGTAACGAAATAATCAATGTTATTATCACTTCACCTGTCAGTGGTTTTAATGTTATGGCTGATCAGTGTATGTGAATATATGTATTTATGGAAGCAGACCAAAAGCTTTCCAAATTCTATTAAATGGTTCATGGTCATGGTTCTACCCCAGGCATGTTGCCTTTTTTTTTTTTTAAGCCCTGGGCATGTCCCTGTTAAACCATGGACAGGTCCTTATTATACCAAAGCATGCCCCTATTAAATCATGGACAGGTCCAGATTCTACCACAGGCATGTCCTGGTTCTACTCCAGGCATGTCCAGATTATTAACCATGGGCAGGTTCCCAATTATATCAAAGATATGTCCTGATTATACCAGGGGCATATTCTGATTCTACCCCTTGCATGTCCATATTTAACCATGCATAGGTCCAGATTCTACCAGGGGAATGTCATTATTTTACTGATTTTACCAAAACCATGTTCATAGGCATGTCCTGATATCTGTAAGTAAAGAGATAAATAAGTGGTCTGCTGTCTTGTTTCAGGTCCTAGTTCTACAACAGGTATGTCCTGTTTCTAACAGGAGTATATCCTGATTCTACCAAGGGCAAATGTCAATTCTATCTCTTGCATTTCCCTGTTCAACCATGAACAGATCACGGTTCTACTTCAGGCATGCTGCTTTTTTTTTTTAACACCTTTTTTTTTTTTACTCATTTGTCAGTACACAATAAGGTGTTTATAATTAATGTGAGATTATAATATTATATATATGCCTATAGAAAATCATCATACCCCTTTGAAATAGTTACTTTATTTGTCATACAGCCTGAAATCAAACCCCATTCCAATGAACTTTTCCGGCTTTATTTGCCATTTTGGTCTTACAACATCAAACCGATGAAAGAAAAAACACAACAGTTCTGCAAATTAATAAAAAACAAAAAAACTAGAATAACAGGGTTGGAAAAGTCATCAGTCCCTTGATTTAATACTTAATAGAACCACCTTTTGCTTTAATTACAGCCATCAGTCTTTTTGGATATGTCTAGTACAGTACTTTGCACACCTTGATTGGGGAATATTTGCCCATTCTTCCTTGCAGAATTGCTCAAGTTCAGTCAAATTCTGTGGTGAGCAGAAATGGACTGCTCTCTTCAAATCCATCCACAGATTTTCGATTGGATTTAAGTCAGGGCTCAGACTTGGCCACTCAAGGACATTCACCTTCTTATCCTTAAGCCATTTCGTTGTTGTTTTGTCAGTATGTTTAGGGTCATTATCGTGTTGGAAGGTGAATGACCTGCCCATCTTCAGCTGTCTAGCAGAGGGACGCAGGTTTTCCTCAAGAATTTGGATGTACTTGGCAGCATCCATTTTCCCTTCAATCCTGACCAATCGCCCAGTCCCAGCTGAAGAGAAACACCCCCACAACATAATGCTGCCACCACCATGCTTCACAGTAGGTATGGTGTGTTTTGGGTGGTGTGCTGTGTTTGCTTTTCGCCAAACATAGCGCTTGGAGTTCAGTCCAAAAAGGTCAATTTTGGTCTCATCAGACCATAGCACCTTTTGCGAGAAGGTATCAGACTCTTCCAAATGTGTTTTTGCACAGCGCAAACGA
>CM075005.1:28380838-28460717 GCA_037576675.1 Pangasius sanitwongsei
ATACTCTAAGGGGCTGATCACTTTACCAAACCAGGCATTTCACTGATTAATTTTTAATAATCCTCCAGAATTTTTTTTAATGATATTTTTACTTTAATGATGAGGGTTATAATGTGTACATGCAGCTGAAAAAAGTTAGACTTAATTTATTTTATTTTCCAGGGTGTAATGTGACAAAAGTTAAAGGTTTTCACATGGTATGATGATTTTCTATAGGCACTGTATAAACCTGGTCAGTAAGTATCTACAAAAGCTCTTTTTTTAGTTTGGGGACAGCTTATGCCGATAAATGCAAGAAATGGGCAGCAAAACAGATATATTTAAAATGAGGGGTATTTAAGGAGAAGGCATGCTGGCAGCAGAACAGCCATGTCCCTGAGAAATAACAGAGAGCATCAGATACAGGGAGAGAGAGGATGTCAAAGAGATGGAGAAAGTGCAGACTGTCTTTGTTGTTTGTGTCATTTCATTTTGCTCCTTCCCTTTCCATGACTTTGCTCTGTTGCACATTTCTCTCCTTTCATTCTCTTTAGTCTCCTCCTCTCACACACATACACACATATATCTTTTCCACTGTGGAAGAACCAAAACAGAGTCAGACAAATTGAGGAATAAATCATAAAGCTCTATTAAGGCTAATCAAGACCTAGTCTGCAGAGAAAAAAAGTGAAAAGTGGGTTTTTTTTAAAGAATAGGAAGAATGACCAGATAAATGCAGAATCAAATTCAGCACAAAAAAAATCAAAACATAATATGAAAAGCCAAAGAGAAGGGAGAAAGAAGCATAATTAAACCATATTCTGTCTGAACACATAAAGTGTGCTTCTTCCCTTACACAGTACCTATGCTCATGTGGGAAGATGCAAAAAAGTGGTGCATAAAAGAGCAGAGAATTGGGAGGTGTGGCTGATTTTAATACTGCCTTGGGCTGCTTTTGTCACACAGATCTGGCCACCTTGGTCATAGTGCATACATCAGGAAAGCATCGATCATTTTCCTCACATCTAACAAAGAAATTTCAACACAGTAAACAAGACTTTTGGACACTCTCCAATTTTCCAAATGTTATAGAAGTTGTCCACGAGCAAAATCGGGTACTGTTTAACTGCAAGGTTTTATACAAAATAGCTTATTCAGTACCCAACCTTCTTTAAACAGTAATCAGCTGCATTAGTGCCTTTCATACCATCTTGTTCTGACTCAACATTCTTTATTTAATAAAAATTTATTCCGCTTTAAAAGGTTGGCCTTTTCCATCACTTTAGTAGGTTTGCTTAATTAGCTACAGCTTTAGTAAATAAAACTTTAATTTCAGAAGCACTACCGGCACATTTTCCAGCCAAATTAAGTTGTGGTACATCTGCCCCTTAGTGTCCTTAAGCCTAAAAACCACTGGAATTGCACAACAAAGTCAAGTAGCACAAATTGGGTCTAAAGGTGATACCATGCACATGGAGAATTTAACCAGTCACTAATAGTGAAATCATGTTAGTATTAAGCTACACATTGGTAGCTGATGAAAGGAAATAGGAAGCATGAGAGAGAGAGAGAAAGTGAGAGAGAGAAAGTGAGAAGGAAGTAGAGAGAAGGAGAGAAGTGAGGAAAGGAGGAAGAGCTGATGCCATGAACTCAAAACCAAGAAAAGGAACGACAGGTTGAATTATTCAAAGTGTGTGGGAGTGGGAGAATCAAACTTTAATAGCTTTTGGGAACACACCTTCTCCCTCAAACCACCATAACCATATGCACAAACACACACTTCCTATCTCTCTCACACACCCACACACTTGTTCTGACAGTCTATAGCCACTTACATGTACTGAGTTTCTCCTGAAAGGTCAGTTTAAGAAGTGCAAAGATGTGAACACAAATCAGAGGTGCTCTTCATGCTCAAGCAAGAAAGGAAATGGGAGAGAGAGTCATAGAGGAGAGAGAGAGAGAGAGAGAGAGAGTGCAGAGGACAAAGCCAGAAGAAAATTTTGGACCTAGTGTATGGTAGACCAAAAGTGACCCAATTGCATCCCTACTTAAAGCACTGCAGCATTTGGACTATAAAACTCATTATCATTACGTAACATTTGCATAAAAGCATACAGAGTTGCTTTTATTTCATAAATTGTTTTATTAAGCTATGTATTCTTAGCCTCATTTTAATTTGTAACCAAAAATAAATTGGAAAAAAAGACCATGGATTTACTTTGGAATGTGGACAGTGAAGTCACCACATTCTGGGTTTGGGCGAAAACGAGGAAGCAGGAAGCAGGCTTCCAGCGGTCTATTTAAGTTCCACATACACATACACTCGCCCGCACACGGCTCTGTGCTGAATCGGGCTCTCTCTCCCGAGGCACTCGTCTCTCTCACTCTTATCCTCGCCCCAGCTCACTGCAACACAGAATACTCATTAGTCAGATTCCCCACAGGTGTGCATCACCTTCTCTGGCTCCGCCCTCCATTCACAAATCAGCTTCCACTGTTCCATTAGGTATCAAACTTGTGCTGATCTTTACAGACAGAAACCTGTGCAGTGGAAGCAATACCAACACCAACTCACAAGAAAAGCTTTGTTGTCAGATTCCCAGTCTCCTTAGCTTTCTTGATGCTTTTATTTCTGTTAATGAGTGCATACTTCTTATTAAGAGTTTCATTCTGTCACATTGCATTATGTGTAAAATAATGTTATATTCATGTGCTGTTGTGAGGTATAAAGGGGAGAGAGTGTTAGCTAACAGGGAGTTGGTGCAATCAGGAAACGTGGAGGAGTGTGAGAAATAAAGTTACACATTATAGTGAGTTTTGCAGTAATAATATTTATTCAGCTGATTTAGAGGTAAACAATGAAAGTAGACACTCCTACTCTAACACCTTATATATTAATGTATTAATAGTAATAGTATTAAATATATTGTTCATTTCTTAGCTATATTTAGTGTAAATGCTTAAGCAAAAATTGAGGGTGGATATACTCTAAGTTTGGGGTGGATGGGGGAGTTGGAGGTATGATATAAGCATGCACACCATATCTCACAATACTCTTCATCTCTGACATGGCATTCAATATCTATTGATGCTGGTAATGAGTCTTTATATGCGCGCGCGCACACACACACACACACACACAGCTCATAGATACAGTCCACATGGAACACACTTTGTCGCTTGACTCCAATTAGCACAGCAATCCTGCTTATTGCTGTCAGCTGTGATTAAATAAACACAAAAAGAAACTCTGCTCACAGTAATATAGTAAGAATTTTTTAAGAAAATTCAAACAGACCACACAGTTAAGGTTATCTACACTTACATCAACAGTGAAAGATAATTTGTAATCTAAATTTGACCTTTACAAAAAATGTTAATGTCAAACAGGCTATTTGTTTTGAAGAAGAGTGAGGAGACATCACTCTGAACAGAATTTTGAGAGACCTCACACTGATCCAGATTGCTTTTGCTGCCAAAACAACAAATCAACAAATCAAACATCAGAGTCACACTACACACACTGCTCCATCCAAGCATGAACCTACAGGGACAGAGATTCAGATTCTCACAAACTCCAAAAAATGGAAAAAAAAAAAAAAGAAAGAAAGAAAAAAGGATACTAGAGAAAAAAAAAGAGATGTCTAATAGTGATGAGCCAAATTCACTGGACAGTATAAATGTGAAGACCTTTCATCAAGGACTTCGATGGCTATGAATTAAATGCCTTGTGAAACATCTTGACTAGGACCTTATACACTTTACTGCCTATAACATGCACCCTTGCACCTTATGCCCTTAACTCTTATGTTATTTACGTTATATAATGTATTTCCTGAACTCTATGCCCTAGACATCTAAACAAACTATGCTTTGCACTGTATACCATGACTCCTGTGTCCTAAACCCTATGACCTGAACCCTATGAATTGAAAGCTATGGCCTGAACCCTATGACCTAAACAGTGTGAACTGAAATCTAAGACCTAAACCCTGTGAATTGAAGTTTTTTGACCTGAACCTTATGTCATGCATTACATGCCCTTAACCTTTTGACATGAACTCTACGCCATGCATCTCAAGCACTGCACCCTACCTGTATCCTCTACCTCCTATTTGCTGGACCTTGTGTGCCATGGATCCTTTGCCCTAAACCCCCTGCCCCCTGGCACACTAGGGCATGAAACCTATGCACTCTATGCCCCCTATGGCACACCTATCTTGCACATTATACCCTAAACCCCGTGCTCTACACCCATGTACACCCAAACCCTCCAGATTTAACCTGATAATATGTTCATTGGCTCAAGTGCAAAACAGCCATCCAAACACGTACACACCAAACACACACAAGTAAACAGATAAGCCAAAAGTCCGTTTATCTATCTCTGAAGGCCTGCTTGACTCTCTGTTTGCCAATACTTTTCAATCTATTTATACAGAGCATTATAGCAGTCGAATAAGCACTGGCTTCACCTTATCAAATTTCTATCACCTGTGCCTTATCCAACAGAGATTGCTATTCCAATTCGCGTCTACCAAACAGATGAATGACACTAGACATATAGCACTAACACTGATATTAAAGAGCAAGCTTGTGAATTTTAATTCGTTGGAATGAGATTAAAAAAAAAAAGAAAGATTTATTTTTGGACCCATTTAATCAGTACAAGCTCATAAGACAAGGAGAGACAGCTGGGTGCCATAAATGTGAAGAGGAAAAAAGAAAATGAGACAACAGTTCTAAAAAAAAATAAATAAATAAAAATAAAAGAGGAAATAATAAATCAGAACTTTTCATATAAGCTGTGTATTTGCGAGTGTGTGTGTGTGTGTGTGTGCGTGTGTGTGTCCATAATGAAAGTAGTGCATGATGTCAAGAATGTTGCTCTTTAAAAGCTCATATCAAGGCCACTGAAACACACTCGAAGGCGACTGGTGGAAGGGAGAGCAAACGCTGATGAGGATAGGATACACACAGGTTTCTTATGGAATATGTTAATTAAAACACCTTCCCCTTTCTCCTTCACCTTTTCTTTGTTTTATGCAAGAAGCACTTGTCAAACAAAGTAATTATACAAGTAACACCGCTTTATAGAGTATACAGTAAATACTGCTAGACAAATATTTCTGAACATTCTATATCTAGCTTTATATCTATATCCAGCTCATTTTATATAAGTGAAAAGTGTTTGGGACTTTCGGACCTAATCTTGATATGCCTGGATCATATAAATTATCTGTCTTTCAAGTAACACTACGACTGAATGAATCTTTTATCTATTGGCTTAACTGGCTTAATAAATCAATTCAATTCCATATCTTATAGCGGGCCAGTCTTAAATACACATACTTTGATGGAGTATGTGTATATTTTCTCCTTATGTAACTGCCATTCTTTGATACTTTGTTGTCTATTGCTCTTGTGCTAATTGAATAATAAATAAAAACCTTTGGGGGGCATGCTGTTATAGGAAAATGATCAATGTGGCCTTACACAAAAGTTACTGCTACCACTCTGAAGTCGATTATTTTTCAAAAAAGCGCACGTCCTGAAGTGTTTTATTCCTCTTATATATCATAGCAATTTGGCAACAATTACATTTTTATTAATTAAAGAATTACACAATTTTTTTTATTCATTTATAGTTACAAGTACTCTTGTGGAACGTCCATGAAACATGTTATTTCCTCATATCACTTACAGTATAGCAGCTGTAAACAGTTGTTCCCTCTCTAGCCTCACTTTCTTCTCTCTCGTAAAGTTAGTAAGACAAAAAAAACACAGCTTGTCACATTACACAGACAATCGGTAAACTTAGGGCTTTACCTCTGGCTGTTACAAAGCGCTGACACTGGAGACTCATTGCAAAAATGTTAAGTAAACATCTTTCAAAAATCTTCATCATAGCAATGATCAAACAATTTTATGGTAAATAACAACACTTTTTGTAAGTTTATTGTTAGGTTTAAAGTATTTTGTAGAGCGTCCACCATTGCATTAGCTGTTTCTATAGAAACAAGAATTCAACAGCACTGTGGTATGAAGTTTAATAACGATAAGAAACTCAAGGCTTGTTACACTAAAACAAATGAAGTAAAAGTGAGCAATTTGCATATAGATGTTCATTGGAGATAATAGTCCATGTGCATTAACATTTACTATAAATGTAGTTTGATAGACTATAAATGTCTATCAAAGATAAGAAAGGTTAAAAACACACACATCTGCTTGTCCAAATGAATGAAAAGTAAGATGAATACTGATACACTGTTGTGTGTATGCATCTGCTGCAGAATGGCCTTTTTCCTCTTTCTAACACACGCTCCAAATGACTAATGAGCTTCATTCATCACACTCTCCCTTTCACTTGTAAAAACATACAGACTATTTACTATGTACAATTCATCTTTTCACCTCCGATTTCACCGTGTTCAGTTTGTTCATCGCTACAGTGACCTTTCTTTGATCAGGAATCTCTCTCTCTCTCTCCCTCTCTCTCCTATACACAATTCAACAATGAGAATAAAAGAAAGAGAGTGGGATATAAATTTCTCCAGCTCATTCTAGCTGTCAGACAGGATGCTAGCCACCTGCTCCCCTAATGTAAAATGCCTCCCAGATTTTTACGACCCCACAAATTAAACATGCAATTACAGGACCATACACATTGCATTCCTGCTTCACTCACTATTCAACAACCAATTACAAGATCGAAAATACACCCCTCTCCCATCCCCTCCATACTCACTATTAACACCAGCATACTGTGGGGTCCAGGTTTGGGTTCACTATATTTATTTCATCATTCATCAAAAAGACTCGTAGACATTTTGACCAGGTTAATAAATAATACAAATCTTTTGTTTGATGTGTGTCTTTTAAAAATCCTGATATAAAACTGAAACAAGTATTCTTCACACACCACTGTCTTCATCCAATCACTACTTCAGAACCTTAAGCGTTAAAGTATCACTGCTCCATACAGGAGTTCATTCAAATGGTAATGTGTGTCTCCTCACACAATGTTGTTGTATCTTAGTAACCAAAAAGCTTATACTGACTCAGACAGGATTGCCCTCTCTGCATTATTGTGTGTTATCGTTCCTATTGCTTTCAGTAATACTTTTTTTTTTTTTCCACTGATACTGATAAAAGGTTATGCATTTTGGTTAAGAAACATCGTGTACCATAATCAAATTTCTTCTTGCTTTTTTTTTCTAACAATTATTATATATGCTGCCACCAAATGTTGAGAATTAACTGCTATGTATACCACAGTGCTCCTGAATACTTCAATCTGATTGGTTAGAAGGTGCTGATTAATTTTCATTAACAGCAGCTCTAGTGTGTCTAAAGTATAGTTCTGACTGCAAGGCAAATCACAGTTTTATATTAGTGTGCTCATTCTAATATGCTAACATAGTGACAATTAATGCAGCAACTTGTATGTTGGATGCTTCACATATTAAAAAAATGTTTAGTTATTCATATGGTGAACGTTTCAGTGAGGAGATGTTTATGTATCATTTTTGGAAGGAGTCTCCAGTGTCAGCATGTTGTAACAGTCAACTTGTTTTGTGGATGATCTACAACATTAAATGTAACTTTAAACTATATTTAAATTTAAAATTTTAAAAAAATGCTGTGGTATAAAAGGAATACAACACTTCAGGACATGTTGTTATAGGAAAATAATCAACTTAAATAAACTAAGACCCCCAAACTGTTACATCACTATATATATATATATACACATACATACACACACACACACACAACAGTCCACTATTACTTTCCCTGTCTGTTTCCTTGTGCAGTTTGCTGAAGAGTGAATGTGCCATGTCATTTGAATGATAGCTTGATGGAGTGATGTTGTGGTGTGTTCTTTCTGACTGTGTGGTGTAGCAGGGGGCCAAAAGAGGTAATGAGGCCATAAAAATGCAGGGAGAGTGAAAGTGGAGAGCTGCAGGGATGTGTGGACAGAGGGACAAAACTAAACAAACAAACAAACAAAAAAAAAAAAAAGGGACAAAATCTGGAAAAAGACAGTTCCTCTTCATGCCCACCCATTTCCAGGATTAGAAAACCTTTTAATAATTCAAATTAACCTGCATTATTCAGAATAGTTTTTTTTTTTGTGGTACACCGTTAATTAAGGGTTAAGTCACTTAGATTAGCAAGCAATAATATATCATTAGCATCAAGATTTGTCAGATTTCTGTCTTCTGTCATCAGATGGAACCACTTGGATTCAGGATGCTAACTATTTTGCCATTTGAGCTAACTAATTTGTTATGCTACAGAGGTTAATCCGCATGGTAAAATTGGAAAGTGTCTGCTTTGTATATTTCCACAATGAGATTGATTTATGAAACCAGCCTTAAGAACCTCTGACATCAAAATTAGGGCACAGGTGTTGACAGAACGTCAAGGGAACGATAGCAGACTTCTACGATAGATCTTTTCTCTATTTTGATATACCATACGAACAAACCCAGATTACTATATGGAACATAATTATTATGAGAAGCCAATCCTTGTCGTTCATGCATATAAAACTGGAGTAGTAGTTACATAATTGGTTTTCAGACTGGAAACTAATAACACTAAAACATTAAATGATTTGAGTCTTATATTGATAATGCTTTATCATTTATAATTATAATTCTTCATATTTTGCTAACATTCAAACATTTTGTAAGCATTACGTGTAAGGAATAAACACAATGGGGTGTGCTGTAATCAATGACGAGGTGGTGTGATGTGGCTCGACATGAAGCAGAGTCTCAACAATGTGCACATAGTGAGGAAAATAAATAAATAACTAAAAAAATTAATAAATAAATAAGTCTGACCCTTAAAAATTCTGAAAAGCTTATAAAAATTCTATCATATTATACTATATTATAGCTTCAGAGAAAGCCCGCTGCATTTTAAAGTCTATGCTAGATGTCTATGCTAAAGAAAGAGGCATATTTATGTGTAATCTTAAGGGTGTGTGGGTGTGCTTAGTTTATCATCATCAATTAGAAGAACAAATGAATGGTTTGTATACTGAGTGCTGGGTACTGAAGGAGTAATATCGCGCGTCCCACATCCTCCATCATCTTCTATCATGAGAGAGCTTAATCATAACGTCAGAGAACGCAGATTGCGTTAAATCCATCTCTCTCCTTCTCTCTGTCCTCTTTATTTTCTCATCGTGACAAAAGAAAAAATGCCTGAAGCTTTGAAGATTTGAGTATAGTATGTGGGTGTGTGTGTGTGTGTTTGTGTGTGCAGTGGTCTGTGTGTGCGTATGTGTGCGTGTGTGTGTGAGAATGCCAAATGGAGTGAGTGAGTGTGACACAGAGAGGGAGAGACACTTCACACCCTGTTTGAAGTTCTCTGCTTAACTCATATCAAGCATTAGATGAAGGAAAGGGTGAGAGACAGAGAGAGAGAGAAAGAGAGACACTACAGGGGAAAGGAGACAGAAAAGGCGACAAGTGAGGAGAGAAGACAGACAAACAGAGGAAAATAGATGAAGATCAACTGTCAGCAGGAATCCAGGCAGGAGCTTCACTCAGACATGACCACTAAAATACACAAACCTGAGAAAAATCTCTGACAAAGGCTTTAAGATATATAAAGAGAGAAGAATCTTTTTATGAGAGTGGTGATGTAAAGAAACTAAGAGCATTGGAGATGTTTTGATGTTTCATAGTTTCATTTGACTACAAGTTCAGCTCCAATACTGGTGCCCTGCAATGCACTGGCATCCTATCCAGGGCGTATCCTTTCCTGGTGCCTACTGATCTCAGGATAGGCTCCCTGATCCACATCAACTCTAACCAGTAAAAAGCAGTAACTAAAAATGAAAGCATGATCGAGTGAATGAACAAATGAAGGAATGAAAAAACGAATGAACATTCAAATAAACAAACAGACGAAGGATCAAAGTCATTACAGCAGAGCATTTCTAGGCCATTCACATTATAAAATTGGTTATATTTTGCAAACTCACTGCAAGACATTACCAGCAGGAGTAAGCCACATCATTATAAGTGTGAAGCGTAAACATCCCAAAGGAATAGCCGAAGTTGTTTTTAATGGTTTTAGGGGGTATAATTCCAAGAGTACCAATTGCTTTTTAGAAACTCAAATGTACTCTTAATGCACCAGCAATTTGTCTATTAAATCTGTTTATGTTGAAACCTGATAAAGAACATGTTGCTTGTGAATCTTATAATTCACCGCTATGGAATATTCTAGCACACCATTGCTTTCTCTCAAAAATTTGTAGATCTGGCAGAAATGCCAAAATGGTAAGACAATTTGCTGTCCCAATGTGCCACATAATCTGAAAAAGGGGATGTTTTTATTCCCTCCCTTACAATAGTCAAGTGCAGATGTTTAAGTGGCTAGCATTTTTACTGAGATCCATAAAACACTCCACTTGCTGTTACTGGGCTTATTTGCAGTGATCGCTTCACTCAAGAGGACAGTCTGAAGAATTTTGTTGAAGAAAAAACATTTTAGAAGACAGCTAGAAACCAGCCACTGGCATTTTGTTAAGCTGCAGGTAAGATAGCACAAGATGCTCTCAGGCGGATGAGCCATCATTAATCCCAGCGCTGCAAATGGCACTAGAATGAAGTCCCACTCATGATAAAAAATGCAGTCGATGTCTGAGAGCATGGCCTTGCGCCTTCCACCAGAAATCTATACATGTGTCAGAAACATTCAGCCTCCATCTGCACCAAAAGAGTAAAATGTTACTTAGAACTTGACCTGTTAATTAAACTTGGAACTTGGTGCATTAAGGAGCTTAAACAAATCTTGTTGTAGGAAGCCAGCATCACACTAGCTATCGATGCTATTCACAGAATAAAACAACAGGAAACGTTCTTAGAAGAACATAATCAACAATGCTGATATAAAAATCCTGATAAACAGCAGCTAAGTATGCATGTCATACACAGGTTACAATTTACATTTCCTTCACTGCTTTTTTGGCTATGCAATAAAAACAATTAAATCAGTGTAATAAATGTGAAAAATAATAAATCTTTGCAAAATATTATACTATTTAAGTACTATTTAAGTTCTTAAAAGAAACTCGTGTGAATGAACTAGTGGCCAGGACCCGGGTGAAATCACTTGATCCTGGAACTGAGAGAGCACAGCCTGGAAGCTTGTGTCCAACAACAGAGCCATTCTTATAGCTCCATGAGCTGCCATCCTTGGATGGAGGATACTGTGTCTACAGCAGTGCCTGGGAGGTTTTTCTGCCATGTTCAACTCTCACTTTAGCTGCATCCGAAACCAAGTCTGCCTCTGGCCTCTGACCTTACTCTAAACTAGCTGAGTGGGATTGGATATGCAATACTTTGCACAGCACTGCTCATCTCACAATTCACTATGCCACAGTACAAGGTCTTTGCTCTGCTAGCCAAAGTAAGTATGAATACTATTAAATATAAACCATTATCTTGTACTCTTTGGGCTTTTACAAACTGTACGTGTGAACATAATGTGTGACATGTGATGTGTATTTCCAGTGCTGCATCCATTTGTGGATGGTTAATGTGCCAGAAGTGAGTTTAGAGTGTTTGCGTAGCGCACACACACAGCTCTGTACCTCTGGTATATTCACAGTGTAAGGCTGGTTATGGAAAGTTGGGGCGTTGTCATTCACATCCCCAATCTGGATGTTCACTGTGTCCTTCACCACCTGCACCAAATACACACTTTTTAATACAACAGCATGTGGTTTAGTTGTAGTACAACTGAAAGGGAGAGTGAAAGAGAGTTAGTGAGTGAGTGATCGAGTGAGTGTGTGCTTACCCCTTGACTGTCACTGACAGAAAACACCACTTGCATTTCAGACTTTGTCTGCAAAAAAGAAACAGAACAGACTGTCAGGGAAATACATACAGCTTAAATTATTCTTAGATCCTCATGTCGATATTCCTCCCACTGACTTTCCCTCCATTTGTGTTTCCACCTCACTGAAACACCAACAGTGCTGTGTGTATCTGTGGTATCTACAGAGTTTGTGTATGTGGGTGTGTGTGTGTGTGTGTGTGTGTACTGTATGTGTGTGTGTACCTCGCGGTCAAGTGGCTGTCGGAGCCACACCACGCCGGTGTTCTCCTGCACGGCAAAGAACCTTGAGGCCTCCTCACCCACCACGCCAAAAATAAGCGGCTCTCCATCAGGATCCACAGCTGTGAGTTGAGTTATTGAAGAACCTACACACACACACACAAATTTTAGAGACTTGCATCACATAAAAAAGCAGGGGTTCTGAAACTTTTTAGAGCTAGTATACATTCAATTAAAAAAAAGAAGAAATAATAATTATTTTTCTAAATTTTATGAATATAATCCAAGTATTACACAAAAGTGTACCATTTTTAGCTTTCTGTTCCTGAACTATTTATCCACAGAACTAAAAACCATGATGGTATGAAGGACATTGCTTTTTGTGGTTTCTCACTAACAAGCTGCATTTATTCTGTCTTACTATCTTCAAGAGAAAATGACTAAATGACTTTTAACCCTCCTATTATCTTTGGGGTCAATTTGACCCCATTCAATGTTTAACGTCTCTAAATACATATTTGACATCATTTTTTTTTGCTTTTTTAATTTAATGCTTATTTATTTGCTTATTTAATGACTTTTTCTAATTTAATGGGGACAATGGAGAAAACAAAGTTAACATGATGATTTGTTTTCAATTTCCTGTACACATTTTGTAGCATCAGTGTTCCTTGGGGTCAATTTGACCCCAGGCTGTTTTAGCTCTATAAAACATATAATAAATACCAAAATTTTACACACATTTGTTTTGGATGATATTGAGGGTCACTATAACATACAATTTTAAATTCTTCAAAAAACGTCCCTCTGTTTTAGGGCCCTAATCTAACATAACCATACCTGTAGTATTGCAAGAACCACTCATAGTTCACATGACAATGGGAAGGGGTAAACACAGTTCTCATGAGGACACTGATAGTTCACCCAACATGGGGAGGAACAAACATATAAAAGCTTACACAGAAGCCTTCTCTAAAATTTCTATTGGTGCTCTGTGGGCTCTCTTTTTATGAAAAAAAAAAAAAAAGATTGAAAATGACCTTTTAGCGAAGGTTTTCTGTCAATGACGTTTTGTCACAGTTCTTTGACAGTGTAAGATGAGAAAAAAACAAGCTGGAGCTTCCCTCTGAGCTTCTTGCAATGAAGAACAAGAAGGTAACATCTTCAAAGTTTTGCCTTCACTGACGGAGCCACTGTCATCTCCTTTTGCCCCAAGAAAGGGAAACATGTCCTGCTGATGAGCACCATGAACAAAATGCTGTCCTGAGCACCAGAGAAGACAAGAAATCATCAATGGTCTTGGACTACAATGACTAGCCCATCTGTTTTACAAATACAATTGTTCTAAATGTTTGAAATTGTGTTTGTTTTTCCTGGGGTCAAATTGACCCCCAACATAATACATGTTACTATCCTTGATAACAGAAATTGTTCTTCCTTCCAAAAATCTGTACTTAGAAATAATATAAAGCCTTTAAAAAACCTTTCTTTCCAATTCTAGGTCAATTAGTGAGATTTTATGGGGATTTGCGTATTTTTCCATAGTCACACAATCAGTATTCTGGATAAATAAAGTGGGAGGGAGGGGGGTTGGTTGAGGGTCTATATTTTATTTAAAGGACTATTTAGGTAGTCAACAAATAAACATAAAGTACTTGACACACAAACTTGGGTAAAAATCTTTTTCTGGAGGTTTAAATTGCTGGGGTCAAATTGACCCCAAGGATAAAAGATGTTAGTAATTTTGAGGATAATAGGAGGGTTAATGTAAATATAATTAACTATAACCTATACCTCAGCACCTAATTAGAAAAATTAAGCTTCTCATATGTTTTTAGATAAAAACATTTGAGATAATAATAATAATAATAATAATAATAATAAGCATCATCATCATCACATCACTGTTTAGATTTCTCATCAATATCATTGAAGTTGTTGTTTTTTTCCTTCAATTCTGAGTCAATGAGCATTTTCATCAGTAAATTTACTGACTGCACTTCAAATGTCTCCACAATGTCATACCTGGTATATATCCCATATCGTATACTATTTATTTTTTTTTTTTTAAATCTATCATCCTAAGGAGTTCTTCGGTTCGGTTCATCTCTCTAGGGAGACTCTTCTGTATGAAAAAAGCCCTACACCAGAGGGTTTCCCTTTCGGAAAAGGCTTCAAGTAGACCTCCTCTAGAAAGTTAAAATGCAAAGCAGTAAGCAGATACTCTGATATACTGAAAAAAGTGATATTGGGTTTTAGGGCTATTGGATTAATTATTATGTTGCACCCCTAGTCCAGACTAACAATGACAAGGTGTCTGGCTGTATGGTCAAACACACACACACACACACATACACCATATAAATACCGTACAAACAAGTACAGGTACCCTAATACATGAAACACACGAAGCATAACCTCTCTTTAAATCTACATCAGGAGTCACAAACCTAAACCAGCCTCTACAAAGGCCAATTAGTGTCACGCAAACCCACACACTCATACACACATTCACAGCCTCCTGCTTTTATTAACTCACACCGCTGTGCCATGAAAAAGAGGTGAAAAAGGACTAATTAATAGAACGATTTATGAACCCTTCTATGTCTTTCTAATGAGATTTATGCAAATTCGCCTGCTTTCAGTGCGAGTTATAATTTTGTCGAAGACGGTGCAAATTAAGCATTTTACTCGCCACTCATTAATAATCGGCACTTGGCGCTTTCTCCCACTCTCACAGTCCTCTCGTCTCACTATAGAGAAGGAAACATCCATCGTCTGGATAACAAATGGACATTCGCGGGTGATATCTTGTCTCCCAGCTCAGGGAATGTAAGACATTTTCCACCTAAATGCAAGCCAGAGGGCATCAATTAGGACCTGGTGGGAGGGCAATTGTTTTTCAAGACAAATTATAAGTGTGCATTGAGTAGATATGTTTGAATATACATTACAAGCTGAAAGTAAGCGATTTTTAAAATTTCAAAAACATTTTAATAAATGAGCTTTTAAATGAGTTCAATCAAAGGAGATTTCCTAAAATGTTTCATTGGTTTTATCTCTGCTGACTCTTGTACTCTGTCAGCTCTGTTTTATTCTTAAATTTCTTTATATGGTCATTGTTTCCTGTTCCCAGACTGCGGCTTAGTAACTCGTCTTTTTTGTCTGTATAAACCTTTTTCCATGTGCAACAGTTGTGGTTCCCTGGCTGTGGTTTCTTAACTGTAGTTCTCCTAGTTATGGTTCCTTTGGATCCCTAGCTCTTTGGGTTCCTGTGGATCCTTAGCTGTGCTTCCCTAGCCATGCCCTGGTTTTGGTTCATGTGATTCCTGCAGTTTCTTAGCTGTGATTCCATAGCTATGTCTCCCCTGGCTGTAAGTCACGTGGTTCCCTAGCTGTGGTTTCTAGCCATAGCTCCCTTGCTGTGGTTCCATAGCTTTTATGCTATTTTCCTCAGAAAGGCACAAAAAGAATCTTTTATTTCATGTAAACTATGGACTAAACACTACGTTTAATGTGGCCATGAGATGCTAAATCAAGCTCACAAAATCATAATATGTTCACACAATCTACTCAGAAGCATGAGCCAATAGGAAAAAGAGGAAGAAAGGAAAAAACTATTAAGTATCAGTCACACCTTGCTGTTTACTTTTTACTGACAATTGCTAAAAACAAAACTGTTAGCTAACTAATGTTATCACTACATTCCCTCCAAAATTAACAGTTACAGATGATTATGGTTTGGGAGGGTTGGGAGGGGTTAGCAGCTATAGATATTCATTTGACGCTCTTGCTTTTTACAATCCCTACGAAATGTATGGGAGATCAGGTTTGTGTGTGTGTTTTTTCTCATTCTCTGTGGTTATCAGCAGCCAGCCGTGTCCTCTGTTCCTCTCCCCAGCCTCCTGCTCGTACTGACAAATGATGCCATTTAGGCAAAAGTGATGCCGGTATTAAGCTTATGAATGATACACTGCACATTAACAGCCTCCAGAGCAGAGAGCCACAGACAAGAGCAATGTGCTGCAGGACTCATCTATCTCTATCCTACCCTCTCTTTCTTTTACTCTTTCTCTCTCTCCCTGGCTGTCGCTCCACAGTGCTGTCTCAACACAGCAATGTGTTCCAGCATTGCTTTCAACATGACCTCGTTGACTTCCCCTTACGACACCTCTGTCACACAAGTGGCCATTTGTACCACCAGAGTAGGAGGGTATAGTTGGAAGACAATTGTATCTGGCAGCAAGAAGAGTGTAGTTGTTTCTTTTTTCCCCCTGACCAATTGTACCACCAGATTTCCAATTAGCTAGCTTGCTGACTGGTTAGCAGAGGAAAGTAACAAAATTTAGTAACATGACAATCCTACTCTGCACCACCAGAGGTCCCCATTACCAGAATTCTAACGTACTTGCGGTTTACCTAGTTCACATCACTTCCTCATTCTGAGATACTATAAAGCCTCTACTTTACAGTTACTCTTTGTGAAGTCTTGCACTCTTTTGCAATTTCTAAGCCCTTTGTACCTTGTGTTGGATAATCCAGGTATTTTTATTCCTTTGTTTATAAATATCAGTACACCAAGTGGGGTCTGATTCTAAGTGATGTCAGCATGGGCCACATCAGCATTTTTGTGAGCCCCTGAATGGTGATAATCTAAAGCTATTATTTTTAAACTTATTATATTAAGAGCATCTCTACATTGGAGCAGTAAAGAATAAATCATATGAATTTATCTTCACGAAATATATACAAGTCCTCTGTCTCCCACTCTCTTGTCACTGCTCTTCATCAACAACATTTTTTCAACATTTCTGTACATCTATACAGTGAGTGCTGCATTTGGTAGTTGGAGTCAACCATTATATCAAAGGCAAGTTAACACCAGGTGCACTTCTGAAGAATTTTAGACTCATTAACCTCAGGAAATATGCATTCATATTAACCAGCCTTTCAATTCACAAGGACATGCAAGGCATATGCAATGTTGAGGTTTTTTTTTTTTTTTTGCTTTGTCCCCAAGTCCATAACGATGCACACTTTCCACTTTCTATACAATATGATCTTTATTGAGTCATATGGCTGTATTCAAAGTTGAGATACATGCAATTATTGAGGATTTTCTAAAAAGAATTTTTGCATCTAAATATACAAACCTCAGACATAACTACGGTCGGACTGAGAAGCACTAAGACAGCTGCGTGAGAACTGCGCATACAGGATGAAGTTTGCCTAAAACAGCGGTGTGTATCAGTTGCATGAGATTATGACACTGAAGTCCATTTTCTTGAGCTGTATCTGAATGAGGAGCATGATTTTAATTTTTACATTGTCTTGCCTTTACATTGTATTTCATTTTACAGCAAAGAAAAAACCTGATCTACTTTTTAAAGGCAAGTGCCTGTTTGGTGCAATAGTGTCTAACATAGTGGCCTTTCTCTATTCAAGAGAAATGCTGGCAACCTCAGAAGCATGAACTAAGCCTGAATGAGCACAAAGATGTGTTATTGATAGAGACTACAAAGAGCTACTGTAAATCACTCTGGATAAGGGTGTCTGCCAAATAGTGTTAAAGGAAAATCTAAGTTTCCAACTTACACCAATGATGACATTATTATATAGCCTGTAACTGCAGGTTTGGATGACGTTGATACTTTCAGGAATCTGAATACACACAAAGATGTGATTTAGTCACTGTTGCACTGTGTCTTGTGTCTCTTTTTTAAGTTAACTGTGTTGTGAGTGATGACTGACACTGATGACTATATGTTTGGACATTATTTAATTAGTGAATGTGTGTGTGAATATGTTGGCCAGTTCATATAGAGTTGCACATACGGAGCAGCAGACCAGTGTGCATCATTCAACTAGAAAATTCAAACATAAATGAGTTTCAGGTCCTACAAAATGTGTGTATCTGATCATGATGGCTGTGTAAGTACAGAGCCTGAGGCTGCCATATGTTTAAAATAGCTTGGGGTTTGTAGAAGACGAGGCCCATGGGGCGTTTAAATCTTCCCACAGCGGGCGTTCATCCCTGAGAAGATCAATAGAGTAGCTCCTCCAGGGCCCCTAAAGGACAGGGGCAACACACCTAAAATTTATTAATGTCCTTCTCATCTCAACACACAGCTGGGACACTGCATGAGGAGGAGGAGGCTAATGTCTGTGTGCATGTGCCATCTTTAGTATTTTATGCCTTTTACAACAGCACAAAAAGTGATCTATCTAATACACATCAGTAGCTAAACTGGTGAAAATTTTTGCTATTGGGTTTTACATTAACAAATAAAGTATAGGAAACTAGAGGGAGGATTCCTTCCCATCTTCCTCCTCTTTCTCATCCTCATCACAAGCTCAAGTCTCGTGGAACATTGTGGCATTAAATTTCTAGTAATTTATGACATTGTTAATAGTGGAAATAAGCCTAAGAGACCTAAGAATTAAAGTAAAGAGGGCAATGTCTGTAAAAATGTTTAAAGATTTGTTGTGGTAACTCATCAGAAATCCGCAGGAAAGTCAAGAATAAAAAATAAAATACAGAATTTGCTATGTATGCCTATAATACATGAAATTACAATTTTTTTTTATTATTTTGATAATGTAATACTTTTGTGACAGTTTTTCACATTACATAAAGCAGTACTGACATTTTGATGTCAAACAAAATAGTCAGTGTGTCCACACGATTTAAATAAATCAAATGGAGCTGCAATCTTTTGTCTAACTGTTTTTTGTCTATGGATTACATTTCTTGCATGATGCTCCTGAAGTAGTTGTATTAACAGAAACATGCATTATTTTTAATATAATTATTTTAATCCAGGCAAAATAACATGCATTTAAGTTATTATTAAATGGTGATATATTTATAAAGGTAGCTGATGCAAGAGAGAATTTTGACCCCAGGAGAAAGCAAGAGCATTAACACTGGTTTGTGAGAAAAGTGTGACAAAATTTACACACTTATCTGCTGGGTCACTTTTCTTGACAGTAAACTGATTTGGGACAAAAGCTGCTGAGTCAGCTTTCACGATAGAAGAGACATAGGATAGACACTGACATGGACACCAGGGTACACGTGCATGTGCAAAAACAGTGACAGTAATAGTCTTTTTATTTCCGTTCACTCATTGTGTAAAATATTGGACACCTGGGTATGACACTCTGACCTTATTAAATACTTCATAGATGCAAGAATAATCAATAATGTGAGACTTGAATAACTAGAAACCATTTACTCACCAACAGATCAATCAGTAGGATTTCTAATAGTGTACTAAGTGTATTAAGCATTACTTCATAGCATAACATTTCATAACCACCTTATGGTAGCTGTATAAATAAAACATCTTTTTAATAATATTATTGGCAAAATGACAGATGTGGCGTCATTATAAGATTGTGATCTATGCATAATGAAATAATGAATTATAATTTGTGTCGAATTCAGTATTTTCACTAGAATACTTGCTATTATAAACAGTCATTTTTCTCAGGTGTTAACTGAGGAACAATGAGCACCAGTAATGGATTAAAAAAACAGTTAATAGAAATAATTTATACATAATAAGAATGTTTTGATCCATGTTTTATAGTATGAGATCCATCAGCCATTGTGTTAATAGCAAGTGTTTCATTAATAGGCCTGAACCCTAAATCAAGCCGACTCCTAATTGGCTCGGTGTCATAATCTCTGTAGAAAGCAGTTCTTCATGCATGCTACTGTAATGCCTTAACATCCGTGTTTCCTTTCGGCTAACGAGCAGGGAGCAGCCGAGCGTTCCGCTCCCAATTTGTTCTCAAGCCATTGAGAAAGGTTAACCCCTCCCAACGTTCATAATGGTGCACTCTCTAATATGTTAATGGATGAGGAAAATACCATCCGGCAGGGATTGAGGGAGGTGACACTGAAAGTGCGTAATAGGTCTTTGACCCTGGCAAAGAAATCAGCAGCGTGAACGATTCATTTGGGATTATTTTCCTCCACAGACAGCTCTTTTGGCCTGAATTTGCCTTTTAGGGTTGGTACACACAAGTCATTTGATGCTGTTGTTGTTGTTGTTTGTGTGTGTGTGAATTTCTGTGCATAATTTGACCTGCAGTCTTTTTTTTTTTTTTTTTTGACCCTCCAGGAGTCAGCATAATCCGGTCTGATTCGCTCCCTGCAGCTGCTTCATTCAACCTCTCATTCACACTCACTCACTCACACACGCTTTTACACATACACACATTTACTTCCTATGCACAAAACTGTAAACATTTTCAATCGCTCTCACACAGTGGACACACTCCAAGACTAATTTGCTGATGCACACATTCTGACTTCCACTCCATCATAGATAACACACACACACACTGCCCCTCTCCATGTGCCCTGAGGTCTCTTGAAACATTTGGAAATGCTTGATGATTTCATCAGAAGTGCAGTACTCACAGACATGTGCGAAAAAGTAATGGTGAAGTTAGTTTTTTTTTTTTTTTTTTTTTTATTTCCTTTCACTCAGTTTTTCTCCCAATGTTATCATCACATTACCACCCACCAGTTTATTACAGTCACAGCCACAACAAACTACACCAAGGTCTGGATGTTGATATGGCTTTATTGTCCCTTCCTGATCTGCTCCTGGGTCTGTTTCTATTTCACTTCTGCTATTCTAGTTCTGTTCATTACTGTTTTGTTTAGCTTGGTTTCTGGATCTTTTCTGTTCTTTTCTTAATCATGTCATGTTTCTCTTCTATTTTGTTCAGTTTCTGGTTCTGTTCTTTTTCTTGATCCTGTTCTGTTCTGTTTCAATTTCCAAGCCCATTTCTGTTTGGTTTATGGTTCTGTTCTGTTCTTGCTCTGTTTCTTGTCCAGTTCTTGTTCTGGTTCTGTTTTGTTCCTGGTTCTATTCCTATTTCCAGCTCTGTTTTGTTCTGTTCTGCTCTTTGGTATGCCATTACTCCCAAATCAGCAGCAACATGACATTTTCTTAACTCATCTCTACAGAGCAGGTCATGTAGATTTGACCTCTGTATTTAGCTACTCAAACAGTGATTTCCCATTAAAGCCAGGTCTAAAATAAGCACTATGACCTGAGACAACTCATGAAAGAAATGAATCGTTCTGTTTGTGAAATCCAAGTTTCCTAATTCATACTGCACTTTAACCCTAGACAAGCTAATTGAGGAGAAAGTGGAGGATCCAATTCACTGTTATAAAGATGGCCTGACACATTTACATACTTTACTAAGCGACTTGAAGATGACTCTCAGAAATTGTGTGACATAAAAAGACTGACCTTCTTCCCCAACAGTGAGAATAGAGAATGCTCCAGCTCGTTCTCACTCGTCCCATCATGGCAATTACAGTTCAGCATCAGTGATTATACTCAAAAAAATAATCTAGACTAGTTAATTAGGATTCAATTGAAGATACAGTGCTAAAAAAAAAAACACATTCAGTTAAAACAAACTTTTCAAGATACATGCAATACTCTGCAAAACACACAGGGGAAAGGAGAAAGTTTAAATAGGCATACTAATGAGGAGTAACAAGCAACAGGTGAGACTAATTAACTACCATGGCAACAGGGTAACGCGAGCAGGTGAATCTGACCATATAAGGAAATGATATATAAAAAATAAAGACATGACCTGGGTCAAAGTGACATCGATCTCTAATAATGAACAGCTCATAAGTGTTCAGTAAAAAGAGACATGAATGGCAGCTCTCGCTCCCTTCTTTCTTCCATTTTCCCTTCTTTAAACTTCATCCAGTCTGTGCTAATTCTCTCTCTCTCTCTCCCTCTCTCCCTCTCTTCAGTAAGTACATTAATATCAGTGTTGATGGAAGGGCAGGAGACTGTTCCGGGAGGTCTAAGTGAGTCCCATGTTTCACTATCACTCACACACACACACACACACACACACACAAACACATAGTCCTTGGGCCAGTGTGTACTAATCCTGCAGATTTATGGTTAAATCTGTCACGCTTCAAAGGCACAAACCCTCTACCTCTCCCAACATTGTGCCTAAGAACAATACACAGAGAGAGAGAGAGAGAGAGAGAGAGAGAGACAGAGAGCGAGAGAAGCACAGCTACCCTCATCTTATTTAATTATACATTCATATTATACAAAAATCACACAGATACAACAAACAAACACACACAAACCACACATGGGTTAAAGGTTATCTGTGCTGCTGTTGGTCTAAGTTGGTTAAAAGTTTCTGCAGATATGATGTGTGCTGTGTTACATTGCTCAGAGCTACTACATCATACGGACTATAATTATGTCTATGCTGGCTGAGTGTGATGTCACATAGTCCACGTATGTCCCAAAAACCCAAACCTTGTGCACCAGTTAGAGGAAAGAGTAAAGCAGTCTCCACTTTTAATTATGGTTATAGGTTATAGGAGGACAAAACTATATGTGACGGTGCAGTTTTGTCTATTCTGACCCAGTCTGATATGAGATTGATTACACATTCACATGTGTGTACACACATGCACACACACACATGCCACTTACACAGGCATAATTTAGCTGTCAGTGTAAGGAGGCATTTAAAAGCCCATTACAGTGATTCTACCCATCACACACAGACACACGGTTCTCTCCCTCTCTCTCTAATCGCTCGCCCCACGACAGCCATTTCTCTGTCTGAGCATCAGAACCTGTCTATCTGCCTTCCTGTCAACCTCATTGTCTATGTCTTCTTCACTTTCTATCTGCTGCAGTGTCACTCTTGATCTTGATCTCTCTGTCTGTTTGTCTCTCTGTCTATCCTCCTCACTGTCTCTCTGTCTTTCTCCTAATTGTCTCTCCGTCTTTCTCTCTACCGTTGTGCTTATATATCCAACTCTTTGTCTTTTTCTTTGCCACCTCTTTCTCTATCTACCTACCTGTACATTTTTCTGCATGTCTCTCCTTCTTCTTTATGCCTGTCTGTCTGCTTCCATGTATCTACCTGGATCTCTTCATCTGTCTCCATGCTGTCTTCCTGCCTACCCATCTATCTGCCTCTTTGCTGTTTGTCTTTCTCACTGTCTTTCTGTCCATCTGAGTCCCTGTCTCCTTCTCAGTTCCAGGATTTTTTTTCCATAGGGTGGCCTAGCTGAGGATATATGTATGTTGCGGACTATATGTATATACATATTTCAGAAAATGCAACTGCATAAATATATTATCCTACATGACTAAATATTTAAATGAAGCCATATGACTTAAAGCAGATTTATAATAAATAAACTCTAACACAGGATTCTGAAACAGCTGTTTGCTATGTTTCACTGACAAATTCTGTCTTTAAAAAGTGCACTTATAATTTGATCATTAAACCAGACTGTATACTTTACAGAGAATTACTAAATAAAATGCATTATTTAGTAATATACTTGTAGTAATTACTTGAGGCACATAGAATAACCTCTGTTTAAAATGTATGCTGCATTTGAAGGGATTTTTTTCTTCATATATCAACACTTCTTTGAAAGCTAATTAGATCTGTGTTTTCTGTTTGCTTACGCAGCATTCTTGAAGCCCGCGTGAATGACCAACTCGCTCAAAACATTTATTCTGTTATTCTTTTATTTCTTGCTGTGCTGTTTTAGCGATTTGGATTTGTGCGTTTTTCTGGTGAAGCTTCGCAAGATGAGATTAATTTTGTCTTCTTTTCCCATTTCCGGTCATCTTTGTGGGAATTTTATTATACAAATGTGAAAGGTAAACTGTAAAGTCTTGGCATTCCAATGTACTCATATGTATGGTAATAAAGAGTTCTTAAAAGTGGGTTAATCAGGCAAAGATACAGCTCACCGCTCAGTGACACAATCTCTGAACTTTCAGCAGCCTCAAAGGAGGACACACATCTTTTCCTGTAATGTTTCTGATTCTAAGCACACTTCAGCCTCTTGAAAATTCACAGAATTAAGATCTTCCTGTTAAATTACTGTTAAATGTGTAAAATGGGTTTCCTTTAAAGATAGTAGCTGGAAGTGTGTTTGTGTGACACTGGGGTGGCCAGTCACATTTTAGTGAGTGGCCCCTGTGGCCCCTGGACAACACCCCCACTGTCTACCTTCTTGTCCATCTGTTTTGTTTTGTTTTTTGTCTGTCTGCCTGTCTACCTGCCTCTCCTGATACCTGCCTCTTTCTTGATCTGTCTAACATTATGTCTATTTATTAGTATTTCCATCTTAAAGCCTCTCTGTCTCCATGTCGTCTTCTCTATTTCTCTTCTCTTTGCCTCCCAATCTATCTGACTTTCCAGATATCTGCCTCCTTCTCTACCAACATATATAAATCTGTCTGTCTATCTGTCTTTCTGCCACTTTGTCTATCTGCTTCCCTTTGTCTCATTTCCTATCTTTTCCTTGTGGGCACTGCATCTTACATACAGCTGCAAATATACTCTCCATCCTTCACACAAGCATAAACAATCACACACACACACACACACACACACACACACACCTATAGCAGTGGTCTCTTGGGGCTCTGCTAAATCAAAGCACAGGTAATAGCACCTCTGCATTCACGCTAAGCTTTCACTCACAGAGGAGCCCATTTCACACCTCTCGTTCACTCCCCCATTCCTTCATCCTTCCATCACAGCTGCTCAAACCACAAGACCTTTCTAAAGCCAGCGTCATGGCTGCCATCACCTGAGTGAAAGGCTGTGTCAGCAGCACTGCAGAAGTCACTGTTCAGAGACATGTTTGTTCACTAAAGTTCAGGTGTGTGACATTTCCCAAAAAAGTGAGACAGGGCTTTTCTTTCCGAGTGGGCTGAGTGTGACACAGCAATAGAAAGAGGGAAAGAAAGACAGAGACGAGTGTACTTTCTATCCTGCTTTTCACTGAGCTAAGGGATTTAAGCCAAGGAACTTGAACTCTCAAACTTTATGCCAGGAGCTTAAGTCCAAAAACTTTAGCCTTAAGACCAGAAAGTTTAAAAAAAAAAAAAAAAATGCCCAGGATTTTAACCCAAATAAGAAAACTCCAGCCCAGGAACTTTAACCCCAGTGGTTTAACCCCAGGAAGTTTAGACCAGAAACTGCAGCCTAGGAACTTAAGCTAAGGAAATTTATCCCAGGAATGCAAAGCCCACAAAGTTTAGCCCATGTACTTTAGCCCATGAAGTCTATCCCACAAAATGAAACCCATAATTTAAGCCTAGGAACTCTATCCCAGAAAAGTAAGTCCAGGGATTTAAGCCCAGAAATTTTTACTATTGTAACCTTAGTAGCATCACATCTACATCAGAAATGTCTTACGTTACTCTGCTTTTCCAAGTTTGATGTTTACAGGTATTGATAGAAAGAGGAAATGCTTGCAATTAGCAGGTGTAAACAAATTTCATAACCACATAACCACGTCAGGTTTTGGGTTCATTCTGAGACTTCAGTTCCTGATTAAGCCCTTTTTAAAGACATCCTGAAATCTTGTTAGCTCAAGTCTTTGGTTTGATTGTGGACAATTACTTTAAAGACAAAATTATGTTTTCTTTAAAATGCAGTGATTTTTTTCCTGCTTATAAACACTCTCTGATTTTTTGACTACATAACTGTACAACACAAACTTTGGATTTGGTATTTTTCCCATTCCTGGCTGCAGGTACAGGATTAAATAATAATTTAAATTTTCATCTTTCCTCCAATGACTGTGCTGGTGGGGTGTGAGGTCAGCAGTCCTTCAGGTTTAACCGCAGGTTAGCTTCAAGATCTGACTCCATGTTGGTTTTGGCATGCACGTTTTTCACAAGCCAATCAAATTCCAATGATTAACACCAAAATTATCACCAAGCCCTCCCTGCACAAATACGCAATTTCACTTGGAAATACAACACACTGCTAAACAAAAGTTGAATTTCAATTTTATGTTCTCTTTGTCAAGCCCTGACCAATGGAAAGGTACCAAGGGCCCTGAAGCCAAGCGTAGCATCATTTGGCCCAACGGGGATATTTCAAATTCTAACATAAATAGAGATGCTACAAATTTGAGAATGAAATAACACAAAATATTGCAAAACTATATTTACACTTAGCTGACATAGAAAAATGGATAAATGGAGATGAAAACAGAATTTTTGAATAAATTATTCCTGGTGATCTTTTGCTAAGGTCACATTTTACCTCTGAATATTCAGTAGATGATGTAAATGATTTGTTCAGATTTCTGACATTTTATTTGCTGTGGATCTTGGAAAATTTCCACTTGGTTGTTATTGCCTTTTTTTTGTACTGTGGATTGTATGTATTATTATGTATAGTACTTTCACTAATATAATAACAATAATAATAATAATGTCTAAACTCAACCTGTGCACAGTTTTTATGTGATTGAGTACATTCATCTCAGCCAAAGCCAACATTTCCACTCTTATCCCAAAATGGACAGCTGGACTTTATATTCCTCCATAAACAGATGCCTCACTGCTCAAAATGCTGCCTCCCGAAGCGTCCCGTCCCTCCATCTGCTACACAGTCTAACTCTTTCTCTTCTGTCCTGCCAATCTCTCCATCTCACTGAGCCTGTGTCTCTCTACAACGTATTATTACATCAAATGCAGGCTCTAATGTCATCACACAGCCCTCGCTCCTTTCTCTGGTGGTGTTAACAGTTCATGTGCTTATGCTATACTGACCAACAGTGCTGAGAAGAATAGAGATTCTTGGAGATGAGTCAGTCTAGTACATTCTCTCTCTCTCGCGCTCTCTCTCTCAACAGAGTCAGCCAACAGTACTTTTTTCCAAAAAAAAACAAAACAGCACAACTACTGAACCTGTGTATCCTGTGTTTTAAACATTTAAAATCTCATGCAGTTTGCAGAGCTGGTTTATGTGATGCACATTTTAGGTTAAACTTCAAGGATGTTGTTGGCCATTGACACTGGAAAGATGTAGAAAAGTGGGCGGGGCCAACACGGCAGGGGATGGAGGTGACCTTGGGTTTGGGTTTGACCATATTTAATAAATATTTGTTCACTGAATATCTTATACAATCAACAATTAAAACAAAACAATTAAATGAAAATATCAGCACAATATTTTTAAATTTGGAAAATAGAATGTCACATGTTTTTGGCTGATTTTAATCCAAAATATTTATTAATTCATTGGTTGACTAATTGAATGATTGAATGATTTATTGATTGATTTATTGATTCACATAAGCTGTTATTATAAGGTGACATCTCCTCTGTGATAAAACGCAGAAATTCAAACAGTGAATGAACGCAGGGTGTTTTCAGTCACACGTGGCAATATGCTGAATCATGAATCTATCATCATGCATGATATTGTGTGCAAATTTATACACTACCTATAACTGTATCACCTTTGCTTCCCTTCCTGTGAAGATAGTATTGGAGGTGAAGTGATGTGAAAATAATTTACACAAAATAATTTACACAAGTGAGTCTTTGATCACAAGAGTTACCCACCTGTGGTACAGAAAATATATTTGTCTTCTTTAACAGCCTGGTTACACCCAGTTGTGTCATTCATCATGAATCTGGATTGTATCTTAACAGATTTCATCAAATTCATTTACACTTGCAGTTGACACATAAATCAACTCTTAACACTTGACCATGAACTTCCTGTAATGTTCATTTCCAGTTTTTCTATATAAAAGTTAGTTGTCACGTTAAAGATCACAGGTTTTATTTTCTTAAACCCAGAGGAAGGTGTAAGCCATGGAACATAAGGATTAAGGATGGATTTTGGTTGTCAAATGTGGCTTGTTGAGACAAATACATTTATAGTATCTGGCTTTTATGTATGTAAACTGGGTTTATGAGACTTTTTTTCTCAACACTTAAATGCTTTACACTCCAAGTGTAACTGCATTTACAGTGCTAATTTGGTTTCTCATTAAGATCTGAGAGCAGCCTGTTAGGTCCTTGAATGCAAGAGTTAAGATCTTTGGTGGAAAATGTGTTTAGAATTTTTCCTTTGTTAATTTTCATGCTGCATCTTGTGCAACTAGTGATGACTCAGTTGTAATACAGCATAATAAAGTCTGGAACCTCATTAATAACGATGTGTATGCACAAATATGCCACTAAATTCAACGCAAAAATCTGTGATCCATCAAAACAAAGGTTTGTACGTACATTTGTATGTATATTTACATGGCTTTGGCCATGTGGCTACTCTTCCCGGGGAATCTGGGATGCATCACCTTTGGCCTAATTTATATTAAATCTGTAATTTTTTGTAACTTGTATACAGGGTTCTGATTTTTTTTTTTTTTAAATATTACACCTGTAATAACCTGGAATTACAGATTTTTAAAAAACAAACCAAAATTCAAAACAAATTTATTTAAAACACCTCAGAAAAAGAGTGTACATATAATTCAAATATAGGAAATTCATGTTTAGCTTCCAAGTTCCACACCTACCGCGGCTCTGTCTCATTTCCCTTTGCTCACCGCTTGCTCAGAGTTTTTGTCGCGGGTTTCTGATCTGCTAACAAGCCACGGTTGTTTTATGGATTATAAATGAACTAATTATCTGTGACGCTCATTAGCTCGCAGGTCCTAATTAGCAAAAAATTAATATTGGTTTTGATAAAGATGTTGGCAGAGGCAAACTGGCAATTGACCTTCTCCAGCAATCTGGAGAGGGATACAGAGACATGAGGTCTGTGTGAATGTGTGTGTGTGTGTGTGTGTGTGTGTGTGTGTGTGTGTGTGTGTGTGTGCGTGAGAAAGAGAGAGAGTAAACTGTTGGAGAGAAGCCTACGCACAGCAGCTGGGCTCACTGATTTGTCGACATTAATACATTAAAAAAAAAAACGTGCGCAAACACGCGCGCACACACACACACACAACACCAATTTAACAGCCATACATTTACAAACCCAAAATAGATTCAACCCAAATCACACATTAACTGAGCATTCAAATAGTGATAGACTACAGAGGACAAATGACAGGATGAAGCTGGACATGGACAGTCTGACAGCCATTTTCCTCTCCTTTCTTGACCCTTCCATGATCTTGATAGTTTCTATCACAATTTTGTGACTACAAAATTAAAAAACACAGGAATAATATAAGCTGACGCTCTATTAGTGAATCTTATATAAGGCCGTAATATGACTCATCACACTAAGATCACTATAATGGATTATCATACATATGCACAGGTGCATGCCATAGCACCAACATGACCTTTAACTCTATAGATCTTTGAAAAATGCTTGAGCAATCTGCATGATCACACACACTGGGTGAAATCAATAGATCTTGATCAAGTAGTACTAACTGAAAAGCAACATTGCAATGTTCAGGGTAAAGGAGAAGGCCTTCAAAATGGGTTCACACTTTTTCACAATCTGTACTATGGATTTTTCTGTTCAGGAGATTGCAAGCTCATAATTCATAGTATTTATGACACAGTGTGGTCCAAAACTCCACAACCAAGAACTGTCCATCTAATACACCATAGCAAAATCTAATACAAGTTTGCCATGTTAGATTTCTTAAAAAGGATTACATTAATTAATTACTAGCCTAAAAATCAGCCCAAGGGTCAATAAAGGAGTCAGATGAACTAGCAGCATTAAAAATACACAGCTATCCCAACAGTTATTTTACTAAGGCTCTAATGTAGTCTTTTATTATTACACGTGTATGGTGGGCTGGGAAAAGTCTCCACTTGGTGAAAATTTTTCTTTTTTACTTTATATTTTCTTTACTGAAAAATACAGACTTTAAATAACGAATGTTACTGATTATGCTTACTTATTTCAACTGCATTTTTATTTAATAAAGGTGTGCGAATTAGAACTATAACCATGATCCCAGTAGCAGCTTTTATTCTATGCAGGCTATAAACATTTATGGATTATTACTATATTTACATTATAAACTAGTTTAAATAGTTAATATTATCCTGAGATAATAGGATGGCACTTAGCTATCTAACAATATGATTGAGGAAATCACACTTAGCTAGCTTTAATCATCTTTATGCAGACTGACTGTATTTACCACTGTGTTCGTTAAACTGGGTCCTTACACAACATGATCTTTGTAAGGAGACATCAAGACAAGGTTGGAAAGTATCCTAAATAAAACTATTTTCTTTTTATTCATAAATATGTTGCTTGTGAAAATACATGTATATGTTCTTAAAGTAGAGGCATCAAAGTATATTATTAGTAGAAAAATTTTCAGAAATAAATTTTTCAAAACCTGTTTTTTTTTTTTTTTTTGCTTTGTCATATAATGGAAAAGAGAGAGGGAGAGAGAGGGAAACACAGCAGGTGATGGAGGAGTGGATGGAGCCTGCTCCTCATGTTAAATGTCAAACACCTTCTCCTGACAAAGATAAGAGGGAGCACCTCAATTTTCCTCCAGTAATTATATTTCAGTCTCACGCTTGGCCTGTGCACACACACACACACACACACACACACATACACACATACACACACACACACACACACATATACACACACACACTCCTTTCACCAGCTTAAAGTAAATTAAATACAGAGGGTCACTGTATTTCCTGATACTGTCAGATTGAGGACATAATTGTCTGGGCTGAGTTCACATAACCTGAATGACAATGAGACACAACAGAGCGAAGAGATGGAGAAGGAAGCAGAGAGAGACAGAGATAGAGAGAGAGAGAGAGAAGGAGGTGAGAAAGAGTGAAAAGCAGAAGAGACTTCAAAGTAGAAAGACAGTAGATTAAGTGTGACAATGAAAAAAGAGTGGAAGAAAGAATAAGAGAGAAAGAAAAAGTGGGGAGAGAAAAATTGCAAACAGAAAGAATAAGACAGAAAGCCTGAGTACAACAGGCTGTATTCAGAGATGAGTTATGTGAGCGTCTTTAGGCGTTAATACCTAAAATGCGGTATTCAGACTCAGACATGACTCGAGACTTAAGCACTATTCAGAAGTTACGCAAGAGTTGGGTGGAGTTGGCCAAAAACAGAGGTGTGTCTCCATTTCACACGATTCTGACCTCAGAATTAAGCACATTTTTCTATCAGTTCAAGCGAGAAGCAGTATTAAGTCAAGCTCCACTGTCTGATAGTTTGATATACTCACAATATGTCACACTGAAATGTATGTTTTGGGCTGTAAATACACTCAAGAAAACATGGAATGCCCTTCGAGGCTGATTTTTTTTTTTTTTTTTTTTGCACTAAGAACATCAGAAGACAGCATAAAATCATGAGCAACACATCATTAAGGTGAGCTGTAAGGAGATGTGTGCTTGCCCAGCTTATCCTTCAAACCATCAGCATGTTTACAGGAAAGTGCACCAAATTAACAAAAATATTGGCATTGTTATCAATTCTACAACTCAATTTAGTGAATTAAGAGTGTGATAAAGTAGCCTACATTTTATTAAGATTTAATGACCTCAATTTAGTGTCTTGTGCCTTACACTAGGTTTGTGTGCACAATTAACTGTCAGCGGGTGATATTAAAAAATAAAATGCGACATAATAGAATATGCCTGATCAAGTGCTATTTTAGAAGCTTATGAATAATGGGGGTGGGAGCCATATTGCTAAAAGAAACCAAATATACAGGCAATATACTCGACTCCTATTAGATGTTTACCATTCAAATTCATTGTAATAATTCTTTATTTTTATTATTATTTTTATTATTATTATTCATTTTTAAATTGTCTCTTGTTTTTACGTTACACCGTATGACATTTTACAGTAAAGAAAACTTAAAAGCAAGTGCTTATTAAAAATCTTGTCATTAACATTTCTACTCAAGAAAAGCCCGTCAACCTTGGAGGTGTGAACTACATGCAGGTGATTTTAATAATCTGAAAGGTGCACCGAGAAAAAGAGAGAAGGCAGAAAGAATATAAGAGAAAGACAAAAAAGGAACAAGAGTGAAAAAGAAATAAAATATCTGAGGGAGGAAAGACTAAAAAGGATTTGATTGCTACATTTCACAGGCTTTAATGGCCGTAACATTGGGTGCACATTTGTGTGTGTGTGTAGCTATGTTTAGTTTCAGTTTCACACTTCTGGGAGTCTCTTAGACAAGCCTCACCTTGGTCATCAAAAGTTAACAGTCCTTGCAAAAATCTTATTTGCATAAAGCCTACTTTGCATGTGGCGTATGTCGCACAATTTTTAAAAAAATATTTTTTATCTGCAACTTTTGTGTGTGCAATTTATGCACATTATTTGGAGTTGATTTAAATTGAGCTTACAATGTGTACAGATTCACAAAAGTTAATAGCCATTTCAATTACTGAGTGAAGTTTAGAAACAAGTGAAATATTCAGTGTCATTTCAGTGGAGCTAAAATTATGAATAAGATATGAAGATTATGTGAATATTACTCAGATATGCATTTTTATTACAAACCTGAACAGTTTTGCTTTGCTTAAAATGTATGAATGAGCCCAATACGTACAGTGCACATTAGTCGAAATGCGTCAGACACACACACACACACACACACACACACACACTCTGCAGTGTCAGTCGAGCAGAGAGCAGGGCGCTGATGTGAAACATCAATTTCTAGCTAGGCTGCTCTCAGTGGCTCAGCCAGGTATCAGCACACACACACCTGCAGCTGATAAGCAGCTGCTGCACACTGATCTCAGCGTAACACAAAGATACACACTCACGCACTCGCAGACACACACGCATACACACACAAATACATACACACACTACTGTGTGTATACGCAAGCAACACCAGGGCACAGGCTCTCATAGACACATCACATCAAAACACACACAGGGACACATACACAAATAAGTCTAGGTGCTCACAGACACACGCTTAAATCACAAATACACACTCTCTCCCTCTCTCCTCTCTCACACACTTGCACACACACACACATGCATACACACACTACTGTGTGTATACGCAAGCAACACCAGGGCACAAGCTCTCATAGACACATCACATCAAAGCACACACAGGGAAACATACACAAATAAGTCTAGGTGCTCACAGACACACGCTTAAATCACAAATACACACTCTCTCCCTCTCTCCTCTCTCACACACTTGCACACACACACACATGCATACACACACTACTGTGTGTATACGCAAGCAACACCAGGGCACAAGCTCTCATAGACACATCACATCAAAGCACACACAGGGAAACATACACAAATAAGTCTAGGTTCTCACAAACACACTCTTAAATCACAAATACACACTCTCTCCCTCTCTCCTCTCTCTCACACACACACACACTCACAAATGCACAGCTGTGTGTATATGCAAGGGTTAGACTTAAATATACTCTCTCCCTCACACACACAAACACACACAGACAGCACACAACTGTGTGTACGCAAGTTGGAAACTCATCGCATAAAAATACCCACAGAGACACCTAAACAAAAACACATATACTCAAATAAGTGTAGGTTCCCACACATACAAGCCTAAACCTCAAAGTCTCTCTCTCTCTCTCTCACTTACATGCACACACACACACTCGTGAGAACGTGGCTCTTTCGTTTCTTCCTACAACCTTCTCAAAGTGAAAATTTTGTCTAGCAGCACTTGTATCAGAGTTGGATCCTTAACAACTCTGTGTTTGGATTGGATTCTGTGTCACTTGTAAGTCACTTTGTATAAAAGCATCAGCCAAATGAATAAATTTAAATGGAAATGTAAAAAAGGAGACAGTGATGAGAAAGAAGGGATGAAAGAGGCTGGAGAACAAGCTGAACAACCAAGCAGCACAAAAAAGCATTAAAGAAACCTAAAACTGTGATTGCTTTCTACGTTAATGTTGGTTTTATGGACACACACAATATGCAGTATAGGGTATGGTAAAGTAGGAAGGGCTGATCTTGTATAAGGTTTACATAAGCCTCAACAAAAGGCAGCACATCACCATGTTGCTAGGTTACGGACATACGCTAATGATCACCTAACCTAAAATGTCCATTAAGCAAGAAATTATAATAGGGCTGTAGTCAAGGCCTCCCTTGTCACGTCCAAGAGAAGTCCGAGACCAAGACTAGCCGCGATTGAGTCTTAAGAGTCTTAATATCTTGTCAAGGTCAAGACATAGTCTTAAGAGTCATAAGGGGGTCAAGTCAAGATTGAGTCCAAATGAGAGTGAGATAGAGTCAAGATCAAGACTGAAAAACCATCAAATCCTTTTCAAGCTCAAGCCATTACTTCAACTAGTTGGCTTAATCTGTGTATTGCACCAATAATTGTTTTCTACCGAAAAAAACGGATTACGTGTTATCAAACTTTGTGTATGAGAAAAGAAAAGACAACATGAATATTATTTTTTAAAAACTATCGATCAAGACTAAGACCATTTTTAGCAAGACCAATGCCCAAGACTTAGAAGTTATTAGACTAGCCATTTCTCACTAGAAATAAACTCTTAGGTCAAAAACAGTTACAGATAACTTACATGTACATGTTCAAGCTGCTCCCTCTCTTTAATGTCTTCCACTGCCATTTTGTTACACACTGGCTAATCACAGGATTATGAGATATATAGGACAGCAAATGATACGTGTCTGGGGTATGCTGCCGTCCAAAATCAGCTACAATCAGCTACAAAGAGGGTGCAGTAAAAGTATATTAAGTATAAAAGCTTAAGTATACCACAGCAATTTGCCAACAATTACCATTCTGTATTTATTAAAGAATGACACCTCATACTTTTTTTCCGTCTCTTTTTTTTCTCTCTTGAAATTAATAAGACAAAAAAATTGCCTGTCATGTTACTCAGAAACCAAAAAGTCCTGCATTCTGAAGACGTTCCTGTGAAAATATAAAGTTACAGCTTTATCTCTGACTGTTATAAAGCACTGACACTGGAGACTCCTTTCAAAAAAAACTCTCCTCAGACAAAAACCTCACCATATATACACTTACGTTTGTAATTTGTTTATATGGAGTGTCCGCCATGTGTGTCCACCATTACAAGTCCCTGTGTAAGTTGTTACTTTAGAAACAGTAATGTATTAGAATGAGCACATTATTATAAACCTTGCAGCTGGATCCACTGTTAGAGCTGCTGTTATAGAAAATGATTCTATAACATCTTGTGGTCAATCAGATTTCATCATTCAACAGTGCTGTGGTATAAAAGAGGAACAATTAAAAGTAAACAAATGAAGTACTCATACAGGTAAAGAGGCTGCCGGATAAATAAAGGGATAAACTGTAGGAAGCGAAAGAGAAGCACCCGAGGCCTTGGAAGGCCGTGTGAGCTTGTAGAGTGTTTAGTGCGTGCCATGTTAGTGTGCAGGGTGTAAGAGAAGTAATGCGACACACAACCGCCCGGGCCTGATGGATGGTGTGTTTTGCAAACCCCACTCAAGCGTATAAACCATTATTTCCAAAAGAGAGGCATGCGAGCGAGGGAGAGATGGAGGACAAGAGTGGCATGGGAAGGAGAACAAAATAAAGAGCAAGAGAAGAGTTATGAAGTAAAACCAATCAAAAAAAATCCCTCATGGCAGACACTTTGCATCGCTACAGTGTGATATGGAGGAGAATAATAAACTGATACTTGAGGGCTAAAATAGGTATGAAGATAATAAAAAGTCCAATATGGAGATGATGGTATAAAGGGAATATAGAATGTTTTAAGATAAAGAGATGATTGTCCCTGTAAGGCATCATGACTGGACAGCAACTGGAGAAGAATGGATATTGCAGTATCAGAATGGGTATGTGTGTGTGTTTGTGTGTGTGTTTGTGTGCATACACAAATAGCTTTTAAGGGACAAAGAAAATTTTGAGTTCTTATGAGATTACAAGTTGCCTTAAACTTTACAAAATGTGTTTTAATGATGAATTCATTTTGGTCAAATTAGTTTGAAGGCAGAAAATTGTCACTATTTTAGGAAACAAGGAGCTGAAAATCTCATATCATAAAATATAAGAACCTATCAGGTCCTGATATGCAGATGAGGGCCTTTTGAAGGTTTATTATCTTCTGTTCTTATACGTGTGTGCCAGGGGAAGGGGTGGAGTTTGTGGTGGAGATAGATGTTCAGTTACTTGTTTGTAACAATGGAGTTATAAAAGTACGGACACCTGATCATACTTAAAGTGTAATATGATGGTATGATGATTATGTTTTGTGATATCACCCACCCTTTTCACAAAATCTTTTTTTTTTTTTGAAGATAAAAGCGTGGGCACTTCTGTGCTGTTTTCTAGTCACGTTTTTGTGCAACAAACATATCAAGCAATTTATTATTCAATATAGAAACATAATTCCATAACTTACTAAACTAATTTAATAGACACTAGTCAAAAAAACTGCAAGTAGGTTAATACTCTTTATCATTGTACACACTAAGAAAGTATGTACATTATTCACTCACACGTTGAAGATTTTATAATGTATCTCATCCTGGTGTTTTTTTTTCGCTTCTTTTTTTTTTAAGACTGACATTTGATGAAACGTTCCAGTTTCTTTATTTCTACAGCGACTTACACTACAAACACTCTAAGAAATTGAAAAGAAAGCATTGGAAAAGAAAGTGTCTAGAAAATAATGGAACTGAGAAAAAGGGAAGAGAAGAATGAAGACTATTGTTTTTTTTTTCAGTGCTGGAGAGACCTGAGAGGTTCAAAAGGCTTGAAACCCTGCTTGACAGGTGATTATTTTGGTGTGATTTTTCACCTTTACGGATATTAAGATGTTTGTCCTAAATGGCAAAATTGTAACCCTTGCGCCACTGGAAGTGCAAACCAAGCAGTTAGATGTAATTCTGTAATAAAATTTTCATATTTTACAGCTGCACAAATCCAACACATTCTCAACACTACATCATGATACCATTTCACCACTGTGTCCACATCTTTGGAGGGAGGGTGTGAGTTTGTGTAGAAGGGGTGTGGTGGACTCCTTTAGTCTGGTGGAAGTTAGTGTCTTCAAGGTTAGGGCAAGCTGTTGTTTTTAATCTGTTTATGTGGAGCATCCACCATGCAAGTCTCTGTATAAGTTGTTACTATAAAATCAGTAATGTATTAGAATGAACGCATTAATATAAACGTGTGATTTGTCAGGCTGTGTAACTGCAGTCACTGATGTTATAGAAAATAAATCAACACCTTCTGACCAATCAGATTTGAGAATTCAGCATCACTGTGGTTTAAGAAGCGGTAGTACCAGCCTGTCACATGTTCAACGCTAACCTTGATTTTCCAGTGAGATTTCCAGAAAATTATTAATCTTAATTTAAAAAAAAAAAAAAAAAAACAATGCAAGAGCTACTATACTACAACAATAACAGATACTGCATGGCATTTTGTCAAGTATCAAAGTCTCAGCATGTATAGCTGGGATCATGAATGATTTCCAAAAAGTAGCAACAATTTTGTTCACATAGATAATAATGACAATGATTTTTTTGTTGTTGTTGTTTAATAATAATGGCACCTAAGTTTAGGTATTTCTCTTACAATAACAATGCGGATCATATGCATTAGTTATACAGTGTTAATTAGTTAGAAAATAGAGTAAATGTAATTCAGGTTTCAGCAGGTGGAAGCTTTAATAAGTCACACCCTGAGGTCATTTCCTGATCTTTAGCTATAAATGAATTAGTAGAGCACAGCAGCTCATTACACAGAATAGTATTTAACCCAGTTTGACACATTTTGTAATACATTCACTCTTTGCAACTGTAACTAATGAACTTCCGGTTTAAGTCAGAGGCTATGGTTTTAATATTTGGTTTGGTTTGGAAAATATTTGGTTTAGAACTGAGATCACAGGTCTCACAATTGTTTGACTGATTTTGTAAGGAGCAAAAATGTATATTTATTAAAAATCCTAGATTACTATAGCAGAGCGTTCATCTGCATTTTGAATTACTGTGACGCTGAGAGCTTTCCAACATTGTTTCTCCCCTTTTGCTTCCACAGACCTGCTGAGTCACCATGCTTCAGGTGTGTGCGTGAGATGACGTGGTACAACATCACAATGATTAAGGGGGAATAGTGGCTCAGTCTATATAATGGTGGACCAAATTGCATTTAAAGATGAATCAAGGTGATCGAGATGGTGTGATTTTAATAGAACTTTATTCTACACTTTTTGAAAGAAGATTCAGTCTTAAAGGTTATTTAGTTTATCCTTTTGAGGGAATTCATAAAGGTTCTAGATAGAGCGCTACCACAGATTGTCCAAGTAAAATCCATTTAGGAGGCTAATAACTCTTAATGATCCAAAGAACTCCTGGGGAACACTTTGTTCTAAGAGTGAATGCTGGGTTAATGAGTATTGGCAGAATTTTTTTTATATTTAAAACCATGTTTTAACCACAGTTTAAATGATTACCGATCACTTAGAACACATCATGACATTAGGCATCATTAAACCATTGCCATTTAATTAAACAAGGAAGTCCAGATTACTGTGCGTCTGTGTGTGAGTGTGTGTGCAGAATCGAAAATCTGCCCCATATAATGGGCTACAATTGAGCCACTGAGTAATTGTGTGCATGAAATAGTGAAACTATGTGGGGTGTGTGTGTGTGTGTGTGTGTGCGCGCACCTTAATTACCCTACAGAGAGTAAGTTAATCAGGCAGATCAGAGCAAAGTGGATTATGAGATAAGAGGGTTTAATCAAGCACCACACTTTAGTTAATCACACACCAAACCCCAAATACAATCAGCTCCATTTGCTCTCAGCCTAGATACTGCAAAGAGGCTAAATACAGAGACCACAGAGAGAGAGAGAGAGAGAGAGAGAGAGAACGATGACACACACTCAAACCCAGATAAGCCAATAAACGATGATTGCAAAACATAAACCCTGATGCCAACGCAACAAATATGAATAAAGGTGTAAATTAGCGTGGCAGCATGTGCTAATAGAAAGAAGAATACCTTGTTGTTTTTGCCTCTAAATCTGGAGATGTTTCACAGTGAGAGGAAATGAGCCGTTTGAACCTCAGATGCAGGAATAATCACTAGTTCAGAAAGCAGATGGTGAGTTAAAAACTACAGCAGAAAACAGGGATCTAAAAATTCATCTTAATGATAAGTGCTTTGTTTTATTTATAAATCATGGCTTTGCCATACTGTAATAATCCTCTGTGAAGCAAAGATGTGCTGGATCAAGTGCTATTTTATAAACAACTAAATAATGAGAGTGGAAGCTATTTTGTTAAATTAAGCAAGGCATATCTATGCAGTAATATATTGACAATACACTACACTCTTTTTAAATGTCACTCTTTTTTTCCATTTTTAACGTTTGATAGCAAAGAAAAAAATATCATCTCAAAAAATCCATCATCTTCAGCCAGCATCTTCTATCCCTGTTTTTATCAGGTTTAAAGGCAAATGCTTGTTTTTAAAAATCGTGATCTAGACAAAAAAAATTAAAAACTCTGTCTCAGATTCTTCTCAAGAAAAATCTGGCAACCTTGCAGATGTAAACCACACACAGGTGATTTGCATAATCTAAATGGGGAATCCAGAAAATTGACTTAAGCATGTGCGTAACCTGACTATGAATACACGTAACTTTCCTCGCATAAATATTGACATGACTTACATCACAGAATCTGGCCATATCATAAATAATATATATTTTTTTTACAATTATTATATAGATTAAAGCATGCAGCATCTAACCATATAGCTATGTCACTGATTAAAAAAGAATGATAAGCAAAACTATAATTTTGTAGCTGTTATAGAGACGTAGAAACAAATTTATTTTAATAAATTTAAATGTTACAGTCAGTGTTACAATCTTATCAGGATTCTTTCTTGATTAATGCATATATATTCTATTTGTGGCTCTGTGTGTGTGTGTGTGTGTGTGTGTGTGTGTGTGTGTGCAGTGAGTGCAAATAAGGCCAGGAGATCCTCTCTTCTTGGATTTAATATCTATGTTGTCTGTGAGCGAACTCTATCATTACTGCTGCATACACACACACATACACAGACATGCACACATACACACAGAGAGAGAGAGAGAGAGAGAGAGAGACATGCACACACGCACACACACAAATACACACACTTACTTATTATACATTCCTCGTGTACCACAAAAGCACACAGATTTAACACATATACACACACACACACAGGAAGACTTGAACACGAACATGCACATGTATTACAAAGGCATGGACAATCTACCAACACACACATACACTAGCAATATGTAGGCTTGTACAAACATGCACAGGGGCACACACATACTATATACATCATTATGCACGAGGGCATTTGGGTTTACACACACACGCACACTTCTTGCTAACCTCACCATGACTTAACTCGATACACAAGCAGGTAAATGAAACCAATCTATCATTAGGAACCTGATCGCCGATCCACAGTGTAGAGTGGCCTGAACGCACAAACTTCACATAACCCCAATGAACAATGACACACATTCACACACACACACTTAATCACACAAAGACGCTGCCAACATTTGCTTGTCTTTGGAAGGCCAGACTGAAACAGCTGCATTCTAGAAACTTGCAGATGTAGTAAAGTTATGAAGGACAACCAGCAACACCATGAGACACCAACTACAAGTTCATTTATTTTAATATAGTGATTATATCAGCTATGCATATATCTGCATTAATTTTATCTAAATGATTATATACTTGTGTGAAATGTTTTACTTCATCAAACCACCTACATTTGTTGCTATGACTCCTTATAGATTTGGCAAAACATTCTTACTGACAGCCAATCAAACTCTCATACCTACACACAGACGGGAGGAACCACGCACGATGTAACAGATTTAGACAGAGACTCATATTAACTGAACTACAGTTTTGCTGCTGTTTCCAAATTTTATAAAATAATCATTTGATGATCATTGATGTGGTGAAGCTTTTGATAAGAAGACGTTTATTTAACATTTATGGAATAAGTTTCCATTGTCAGTGCTTTATAAGTTTTCCATGACTGTGTATTGTAACATGAGTGCTATAGTGATAACTTGTCTTGTGGACATTTCACAGTATTAAACTCAACAATAAATGGATTTTAAAAAACCCACAAATTGCTGTGGTATAAGAGGAATAAAAGACTTCGGTACACATTGTTACAGGAAAATAATCCACTTTGTATCATGACACCACCCTTACGCATTTTATTCCTTACTTATAGCACAGAGCTGTTGAATGCTGTTGAACCGATTCTGATTGGTCAAAGAATACGTCCATCTGTTTTTGAACCATATTAATCTTGGGAATTTATTTCGAAAAATGACATTTTAAAATCCTGCAGTCCAATAAATATTTATCTTTGCTTCATTGAAACAGTGAACACAAATACACCATAGGATCCGATTTAAGCAGGGTTTAACCGATGTGACGGTGCAGTGAGATTTGATTTTTATATTTATTCAGTACAACAATGAATTAATAAATTAATTAATAATAGCTGCACTGTTAAACTTGTAATTGCAGAATTTTTTGTTGAAATTTTAGAGGAAGCTATCCTCCATTGCAGCTTAAAAACCAGGTGTCAAATCACAAAGATTCTGTGGCATTCTGCTAACCATTACATTGTTTTTCTTTCATTTACTCGATTTACTTCCCATAACCTTTTCATTATATCTGATCGTTCTTCTATTTTCATGTTCTGCCTCTGGAAAGCTCCACTTTTTCTTTCGGTTTTCCATATTGTGCAATAATGTTGTAGTTTACAATCTACACAGTTAGATGTCACAATTTATATATAAGTTCTGTGATCTTTTGTTTATTAATTTAAAATTTGTGTTGAACTTGTCTTTCACAACTGTTGTAATAATTTATATGGTATGTTCATTTCTGTAGTATTGCTGTGCGAAGGCTTAAGCTGAAGCCAGTAGCAGGAATATTTCCAAACATTATGTGTATCTGCATCTTGGGATTTTGTTCTCACTGTGTAATTAGTTCAACTGTTTTATATTAACCTAAAAAGCTCTTATGTTGCACATTTTTGTACATTTAGAGATGGAGAAATATAATACCAGCTAATAAACCAATTACAATATCCAAATAGGTTAATCTATATTCATTGCATGTGTGCATAGTCTGTGTGTGTGTGTGTGTGTGTGTGTGTGTGTGTGGAAAGAAGACTAATGCTCCTAGGATAAACACACCTCCTTCAGCAAAATCAATCTAACAGCATTAATATATCAACATTAATATAACTATTAACATGTTTTTAAATAATATACATTAAAAGTGTGTTACACTAGCACAGGTCACAGGTCACGTTGCATTTGACCCAACCTCTTGTTAAGACAGGTGCTGCATCCAAATTCGCCTACTGTCCATCCTAAATAGTATCGAGATTAGAATTAGTGTGTCCCAAATCGTAGTATGTTGAAATGAGTATCCCAAAGGTACCTGGATGGTCTACTGTTTCTGGTAGATTTTTGAAGTGTGGATCCGTGGACACTTTCAGGTAATGCTGCCCACAACTGCTTGCACGAGGGAGGAAGACGAGGCAGACGAGTGTAACGTCTGTGATGCGTCTTCAGTATTTAAGGGTAAGAACTTAAATGTTAAGTACTAACCACAGTTTTGTCAGGAATAACAAATGAAGAAAAGCTGAAATGCAGCAAGGAGTTTGTTTATGGTGACAGAGTGCATAACTAGGCAACAGCGTTCTCTTCCATTACATGACGTGCTGGTATGTCCCAGTACTTGCATTAGCCATGTCTTCATCAAACATTAATCATCAATATGATTACACAATTCAAATGATCATTACTTGGTATATCTTCTACGTACTTGTATAAAGAAATAAACTTACTAGATGTTTCTAGTATGTACTGCATTAGTCCTGTTAATTTAGCTAATGATTTGTTAATAATGATAGAGTAGCTACATTTCTGTTCTGCCTTGGAAGGACAGTGGTCCATAAGTCTTCCATTTCCATCACATCCACATATTTAGTTTGCTCAAGCAGCTATAAAGATCAAGTACTGCTAAATTCCCATATTACTTATTTACTATACTATGTCCCTATTCCTCTTTTCATCAGCAACCTGTAGACAGTAACTATATGAAGTATTAATTGTTGATAAACTGAAGTATCAATTAGCAGTGTATTGAATGTTTAATTAACAAATAGTAAATGTATATTACATAGTAGTAATTAAGGCTTAATTGAATTGTTGGCGACCAAGTAAGGAAAAAACATGATTAGGCGTGACAGTCTAGAGAAAAAAATAAACAATGACATTGTGGTGTGATGAAACAGTCAGTGTCACTACCCCAAAACGAATGGCATTATACTTTTTTTTTTTAGTTTATAATTATAATTAATGTTACACATACAGTATAATGATGTGGAACGTCTGTGAAACAAGTTTGTTCCTGTCATCGCTTACGTTATAACATCTATAAACAGTCTCTCACCAGCCTCTTTTATTCTTCTATAGTTAATAAAACATTGATTTGCCTTGCAGTCAGCACTACTGTCAGAGTATGTCATGTTAAGCAATTTCCCCCTGGGATTAATAAAGTTCTTTGAATCTTGAATTTGTGAACTGAACTGCACTGTCCTATAATTATGGTAAGTAAATGGGGCGTGGTTAACAATTATTTATTCATCCTTAGTACTCTATAACATCGTCATGATGGATCCAAAGCCTTTTTTTTTTATGAACCCTGGATGGGATGCCAATCCACCACAGGGCATCACACACATTCACAGCTAGGAGTAGCTTATCCACTTACTGGCATCTTTTTAAAAGGTAGGAGGACACCCATGGGGACACAGGGAGAACATGTGAAACCCCACACAGACAGAAACCCGAGCTCAGGATCGAACTGTGAAGCTATAATGCAGCAACTCTACCTGCTGCACCACTATGCTACCCTGACTTATTAACAGTACAATAAATTATTAATATGCAACCTTTAATGTCAAATGTTAGCAATCAACTCACTAGGATGAAGCAGAGAAGAAATAAAGACTAATCAATAAAAGCCTAACCTCCTCTGCCCAGTTTTTTTATTTTATTATTTTCCATTTCTGTCATATTCTGAAAAAAAAAAAAATCAATTCTCATGCTTCATTAAAGCCATGAATGTCAAACATTTTTAATAAAGCAAATCCATTTTTCAGCACTATGGACTCTATGCACCTTTTAATAGACATACCACAGTCACAAAAGGACTCTACCATGAATTCCTCAAAAATGAGATTAGCAATTGGTTGAAAATGAACACAAACTCCACTTCACAACTGGCCAATTGAGTGGCTCTTAATTCTCTCAGTGCCTGAGACGTTTATCATACTGTATTTTATCAGCCTTGTCTCATTCCCTGCCATTAAGGGGGAAAAGTTGGTGTCAGTAAAGTCGGAGGGCGCCGTTAAACTACCATTATGCTTATCTCCAGAATGCCCTTTACCGACTACCACATGGACCCGAAGCATTTTGTCATTTCAACAGACGAATGCATCTGCTACAGTTAGCTAATTGACTAATTAGTCTAATGAAGTCACTTGCCAATTCGTTAGCAGGCAAAACACAGCGGTCTTTACGGAATTACAACACAAGCAGGAGTGTAATAAATTGTTGGGATGTTAAGCTATTGCAGGGGGATTGAAGTGCATTATGGAAACAGAGGCACAGACACAATCATAAGTGCACACATATGCACAGCATATGCACAATCACACAAATTAAATATTGTCATATCATGATACTCAAACACGTTCATCTAATATGAAATATCACAAAATGTATCAATATGCAGCATTAAGCAGGCTTTAGTTATCATTTTGTATGTATGAAGACTATACCTACACATACACACACACACACACTCCAGTGGGTGGCTGATTCAATGTGTTGTCACACAGCGGATGTTCTGGAAGTCCTCCTGTGTGAGGACATCTGCGACACTAATAAACCATAATGCTGACAAACTGGTAGCGTCCGATCACACACACACACAGTCTCCTAAAACAAGCCATCACCGTCATCCAATCAGACATGGCTGAAGGCTCCAAGTCAAGCAGGGCAAGAAGGACAGAGAGAGAGAGTGTGTGGTACTAAGGGCAAAAGTGCTCAGCCCTAAACAATGAAGGTGATTCAACTGATGATCTGAAATGATTCAGTTGAATCTGTACAAATTGTATTTACAAATCACTTTTAATGTGTTCACAGTAGAGGTTTCCTGTAGGTAGCAACATTAGCCTAACCACTCCTCACAAATCTCATAGCTTCTTCATTCTAATAGCAGTTTCACTGAACTGGAAAAGCTCGGAAAAGATGGAGTGAATTGGATATAAACTTTTGGCCTTATAAAAAAGCCTCATGAGGATATATCCGCACCGCAAACACCCTGCAGGTACACACACTTCAGGTAAAGGTGGCAACATTTCTGTGTCCATGTTAAGAGCGAGCAGTGGATTTGTGGCTGAGAGAGCCTTCTATCAGCTAACTTCGATATATCTTTTTTAATTCAGGCCTCATGACAACACCAGGCAAGGTGAAGAAAAAGCTGACACTCTCAAATTGCCTTGTCAATCATCAGAGTCATCCTTAAACTGATGAAATGGATGGCGAGAGGGAAAGGGGAGAGAGAAGGGTAGCATTAAAGAAAGGAGAACATAAGAACGGAATGAACAGAGATAGAACGAATTGCAAATTAACCTTGAAGGAAACATGAGTTCACTATGGAGGTCAACGACGTTTCAGACTTTGTACTATATCGATAATATTTTCTGGCTTCATATCCAAGATTATAAATAAATGATGTAGTACATTACATAAGGGTACACAGACTTGAGTCTAATAACAAGCACTGGTTCTTTTTCATCATTATCCAAAACCTGATCCAACTGTGCTTTGTGATTTAATGATCTAAAATATATTTTCTCATAAAATTACATCAGGAGTTATAGTTGCTGAAATAAGCTCTCGCTAAACCAGTCATGATACTTTCTACTCTGAGAACATTTCAGTGAATAAAACTGTCTTTGCAATAAGAATAGCTTATTACTGAGTACACTTTCAGGAACAAAAGGCTAAATCTAGCTCCGGAAATGGTTCTTCTTGTAACTCTACGGGAACTCAAACAAAGAATTTGCCTTACATTTCCATGTAGACCCTTTTTAGAAAGTTAGAATTATTAATTATTGAAAGAATTCTTGAGGAGCTCTTTCTTTTAAATCTCAGATGTGCATCTTTGGACACTGTTTAAGTCTAGTGGTCAGAGGCTGATCTCTAGAGTGGAAGGGTACCGCGATAATTTTTTTTGCTAAATGGCTGTAATTAATTATAATTTGCTAAATGAAACCACAGAGGTGAGAACAACTATTGTTTTCTGCTTTTTTCAGTCACACCAAACATGAAGAAAATTCACCTGGCTAGAAAGGCAATATGACGAGCAAGATTACATTTGCTTGATGTAGTGGTTACTAGCCTCTGTCTTGTGAGCCAATAGGGAAAAAGGGGGCGGGACTGGTTTCATTGGTCGGGGAAAAATATGGAGGAGATGCTAATTATTACGTAGTGGTCACACCAACCTTTTTCCTTGCTATTTTCTTACTGTTGTTTGTCACACATCTCTCTCTCTCTCTCTCTCTCTCTCTCTCTCTCTCTCTGCATGCTAAACCACTGAAACTAAATACTTTACTTGAAAAGCAAATATATAACAAACAGTTCAATGGTAACAGTTCACCATTAACCATTCACACTAACCCCCATGTTCACACTGGCAGTGATGGAACAAAATTATTTTCTGAGCCAGCTGGTGATAACCGCTCTGCTACTATAGATGTAAAGTGTTTGATTTCAGAAAACAGAACCGTGCCGGTGTTTTCTTTGTTCTATTTTGATAATCAAGCACATTTTATACAAGCTGCATTTTCCTCCAGAATTATTAGCAGAAAAACATCTCATTTGTAGTACACTGGTGGTTTTGTATATATTCTGTAGTTTGTACACATGTCGTCATTTGTGTTGATATTGTGCTAACCTGGTACTACCAGTGACACCATGGCAACCACGAGCGAGCAACGACACACAGTTGCTAAAGGTGCTGCATGCATGCTACGTTCATGCCATCTTGATAACACTTTCATACGAACACTATGCTACACTAACACTAATACTAACACTAATGGTTAATTCCAGGAAAGAATGAGGTGGCACTGGGAGAAATGGAATAAATGAAGAAGACAGGAAGGACTGGTGTCAGATAAGAGTATAAGTGAGGGACGAGAGGAAAAAAGAGCAAGTGAAATGTGTGAGAGAGGTGTATTAGAGCTGGGGGAGAGTTTGGAAAAACGGGAGAGGAGTGAGATCTGGAGTGTGATCTGACTGCTGAAAAGCTCTCCACCACATGTAACCCTGTCAGCATCCACACACACACACACATACACACACTTTGACCAACTACTGGACATACATCTGGGCATAATATGTTTATTTTGACCTCTACAGACAGCTGCAGTTTGTGTGACCCAATACACACAAGCATATATAAACACACACACCTGTAACTCTCTGGCCTTTTGGTCCAACGCGTCACCACACCTGTCTTAAAGACAAACTACCAACTACACACCATCATCCCACCTGCCGAAATCTTTAGACTGCCTCTTTCTTTCACACACAGACACACACACACACGCACACACCTTTACAAAAGCTTATTCACCACAGATATACTAGAGCCCTCTATTAGAGCCAGTGGTAGTGCACTGCTGGATTTATTCAACGTTCACTCAAAATACCAAACATGATAAACAGAAAAGTTACTTTCAAACCAAAAAAACACTAAACTTAAGGTTCTGTCTGTATCCTTTTGTGTAATTTGTACTTTGATCGGACAATGTATGCTTATACATTGTCTATTTTCGGTTTCTCGTTCAAAGGCATTTTGTGGGGAAAAAAATGAATGATAGAGTAAATAATCCACCTCATTCACATTCATTACACCTGTGATCTATTTCATGTGTGTCTTCTCAAACACTGCTAATAAAGTGTTACAGTTTTTTGCACAATATCAGCACAATCAATTCCCAGATCAAATCCAGGGGGTGTTTCACTCCTTGTAATCACCTGACATGACTCAATTCTAGACAGAATGAAAGGTGCATTTTGTTTTCTTGCAACAGGAAAACTTGGCAGGTAAAAGTACCTTCACACTGTGTTTTATATAATGACTTCATTAGCCATCTAGATCTCAATTATGTATGTCTATAGTTGTAACATTGAGCAAAGTGTGTGTATGTGTGTGTGTGCGCGCATGTGTGCGCTCGTGTGTTCAGGACTTACCCACTGGAGTGTTCTCGTAAATGAGCAGGTACGACTGGAAGAAGTAATTCTGGAACCGTGGAGGTTGGTTAAAAGCTACAGGAGAAAAGGGACAGATATCAACAAAGCAGACAAACACACATACACACACACAAAGAAGAGCGCTGAAGCATCAGTGTTTGTGAGACATCTGATAAGAAGCACCAAAGAGGGGCCCGAATCGATCTGACATGCCACAAATAAAGACCCATGAGATGACAGCCCATTAACTTCATCTAACTAATCAATATTGGTTCAAAGTGTGAAAGTGTGTATCTGTGTGCGCGCACGCGTGTGTGTCTGTCTAGGTATGTGCACATGTGTGCTTTCACCATGACAGTGGTTCACCTACTTATGTCTCTAAAGCAGGTCTCTATATATACTGAGCATTAATCTCATAATCTCATATCATAAATCTTTACAAATACACACACACACACAAACACACTCCAACATGTATTGTCTCCTGGAACATGTATGCATTTTGGGTCTATATATGAAGTCAAAAATATACATCTCTTATATGCCTACGTATAAAATTCTATATTATAATTTATAAATTATATGCCATTTATAAATCATGCTTAAGTTTTATGTTGGCACTAAAATAGGTGAAATCAGAATCATAGACATTTATTAATATAACCTATAAAATCCTCGTAGAAATCCTGTCATGGTGTATAAGTTGAAAACAGTGTCAGAAATCTTTTCAGGATAGTTAGCTAGCATTAGCAGTAAAGATTATAAACATGGAAGAATTTAATTAACTGCATTAAAATCAATTCAGGTATCCAAGCTAATCCTGTGTTACTTCATTAGCAATGCCATTTTTTTTTTACATTTATGTATATTAATTAATAAATCTATTTAGAAATGTCATCAAATTAGCTTCTATTAGCCAGCTAGGTAGCATCGTCATTGATAAGGAACATGTACATAAATGCCAGATTAGCTCATGTTAGCTAGCTGGCTAGTTAGCAGTGAAGTTAATGAATAGTAGTGAATATGAATTGCTAGTCTTCTAAAATATCTTATCAAGTTAGCTTAGTGTATCCAACTACCATGTCCTAGCTAAAGCTATACTCATTAATGAGTTTAACATATTTTCGATAGTTAGATAGCATTAATAATGAAGTTGATAAACATTTATACATGTGACTTGACAGTCTCAAAAAACCTTGTCACATTAGTTTATTTTAGATGGTACACTACTCTTAGAAATTAAGTTTAGAAAAATGTATAACTATAAAATCCTCTCGGAAAGTCCTGTCAGGTTTGCTTATTTTAGTGCGCTAACTAGCGTTAGTAATAATTTACGAACATTTATATGGCTTAACCACTTGTCTCATTAACATATCTAGCTAGCATAAGAAATGAAGCTTGCAGTCCTCTCAGAAATCCTGTCACATTTGCCTATTTTAGCTAGCTAGTGGTAGTAATGAGGCTTATAAACATTTAGAAATATGATTCAAAATCCTCTCAGAAAAAAATCCTGTCATATTACCTTATTTTAGCTAGCTAGCATTAGTAATAATGTTAAAACCCCCTCTGAAATCCTGTCAGGTTAGCTAGCTGGCTAACAAAACTCATAAACTGTACGCTGATATGAATGCTTGCTAGAATACTTCCATATATGGGCTTAAATACATGCTGTTTATGGTCTGCAGACAGAATTTATCATCTCCTGAGTGTGTGATCTGTAAGCTGTTTTGTTAGAAAGATCAACCAAAGAAATGGTAGCTCTTTGATCAAGCTGTTGGGCATCCGTGTGACAGTGTGTATGTGTGTGTGTTACCATTTAATGCAGAGAGTAGTGAATGAACAGACAGAGAAAAACAAGACAGAAGGCACCTCTCCACACTTAAGCATGCTAACAAGAACCAACTGATAGAATGTCTCTTTTCTCATTGCTTTCTAATGCACTATTCTGCTCTGGATATGCTAATTATTGATAATTAATGGTGATTAATAAATACCACAATGTGTGAAGCAGTGAATTCAGCTTATGCTATTTAGCAAGTTTAGCCTCCGAGAGGCTTTTAATTGAACTTAACTGATGAGAGGCAGTCAAGAGCTCTCGTGTTTAATCACATCTCTCCAGCCCTGTTTCTCTCCATCCTTGTTTCTCTCCATCCCTGTATCTTTCCATCCTTTCATCGACTTATCACTTCATATTAAGCACCTCATGCAGACAAGCTAATTCAGTCTCACACCACTTCCCTCAAAGCTTTCATCTTCTATCTCTTTTCCCTGCTCGATCTCTCTCTCTCTTCTCCACTCGTTTTCATCCTCTCCATACTTAATATTTAGCTAATGTTCTCTCTCATTCCTTCATTCTTCCTCACTCTCATTCCTTCACCTCTCCCCTCTTTCTCTCTTCTCTCTTTCATTCCCATTTATTCTTTCTCTCTCTCACTCTTTGGTTCTGTCTCTTTCTTGTTATATTATCCTCTTTCTCTCATCCTTTATACTCTCATTCTTTCATTTATTCTCTGAGCCTCTCTATTATTCTTTCATGCCCTCCATCTCCTCTAATGTTTTTATCCATTCTCTTTCAATCTTTCTCTCTTTTACTCTTTTCATCTTCTATCCTCTTATTTCCATTTTGCTGTTTTCTTTTATTGTTTTCTTCTCTCTTTTTTATTTCCCCCCCTCATCCTACATCTCTCTCCCTCTTTCTCTCCTTTTGTCTTCATTCTCACTCCCATTCTTCCACTCTGCCTCTTTCTCACTGTTATTTTTCCGTTCAGTTCTGTCTTTCTCTTCTCTTATACCTTCTCCCTCTCCCTTTTTCCATTCTCTACATACTTCATATTGCCTTGTCTTATTCATTCATTCTAGTAAATTGTCAATATACTGTATATTTCTCTTCTATTCCCCATCATTTTTTTTACATCCTTGTCTGTTTCTCTTCTTTCAGAACACCTTTTGTTTCTTGCCTCTCTCTTTTGCCCCCCCCCCCCCCCCCAATATACGTCTCTCTCTCGCTGATGTAAAGTCATTATGCTCAGTGTGTTCAGGCATGCAGCGAACAGGACGTCTCTAATTTTCTCTTGTTTTCTTTGTGGGGCCACAAAGCCCTCAACAATCACTTAGCGATAATAACCATGAAAACGCTGTTCCAATAGGATCAGCCACAGCTATTAGCTCCAGGAGAGAGAGAGATTTGAAACAGAGGTAAATGTGGGGAAGACAGGTGGAGAAAACAGGAGCATCAGAACATCATTCAGCACGTTATGAAGTCGTGGTGGCATGGCGTTGATAACTCAGCACAGCATGACTGGAGATGTCTAGCACATACATACACTCACTCACTCACACACACATATACACACACACACACACACACACACACACACACAGAGCAAGAGGACTGGCTGTTGATCTAGCAGGAGAGTGAAGAGTGACAGGCTGGTGGGAAATCTTGATTGAGTGGGTGAGACAGGATGAGAGGACGACAGGTGGAAAAGCAGACAGGTAATGAGACATCGCCGGGACAAATAAAAGAGTGGAGCTCAAGAGGATGAGGATGAATAAAAACGGACAAGGAGAGGCGAACCGAGTTAATGCGAGTACACTGTGAACTTCAGTTATGTGTGTGTGTATGTGTGTGTGTGTGTGTTACCTTCACTGAGTGCTTGTAGGAGGAAGGAAGAGAGCAGCAGCTTGGCTACCGTCATCCTGCCAACGGAACCTTCACTCCACATCACCTGCACCTACTCCACACTGTGCACACACACACACACACACACACACACACATATACTTTAGTAAAATAGCTTAACAAAACCACAGCAGAATGATCAGCCCCTATCAGAATTACAATAATTACATGATTCTACCCTGAGCACACAATTCTTTTGGATACACTGACATGTATCATTTTTTGGATACACTGACACACGGTCGTAGACACACGGTCGCATTAAAGCATCTTTCACTGGTTTTTACTTAAGAAAGAAGGTTAAATTCTCAAGACTCCGGACCTGTCTTCTCTGATCTGGGTGTGTATGCTAAGGCTTCATTAGGGCTGGCTGGTATAAATGAGCTGGCAGTGCCAAGCCCTCCTTTTATTTCGAGGAAAAAATACAATAAAGTAAATATGACTCAATTTTTGCCATCCACATTGTCTTATTTGCGAGTGGCTTAAAATGGATTATATTTTTTTTTACTTTTTTAAACCTTTTAAAGAACAATAACACCATCAATGGTTGTAAGTAAAAAATACACTGAATGGTATCAAGTAGTCATGGACAAGTCGAGCCAAGTGATTACACTTAGTGAAACACCCCCTAGATTTCGTGTCCACTGGTGCTAATTTATTTAACACAGTTTTACTGATGCGTCCTTAAAGCTAACAATAACCAAATGACTAAAATGTAACTATGAACAAAATTTCAATTATCCGTCAAATGAACACATCCTAGTCACATCCTGTGAAAGTAGGTGGCTCTTGGTCATACTAAGTGATAAAAACTACCAGACTAGCATCTGGCTAGATGTTTAGCGTTCTTAAAATGAACACCAGACTATTTATTAGAAGGAAAAGAAAAATTATAGGAAATGTGTAACAGGTATAGAGTTAAATCAAATTCACTCTTGGTATTATACTCCTAAAGGACTGTAACTGTGGAAACTGCTGCAGGCACACACTGTGAGATTCTATTACAGACTCCTGTATTTAATTCAGCTCATTTAAGGGGACTTGTAAAATCGAAATTAATGATGTGTAATCACACTGAGTGTAACCTCTGTGTAAGCAGGATAATCAGTGATGATGTGTTTGCTGATATTCATTGAGGATGCCACATGAGGAGAAAGTGAGGAGGGTACTTAAGAGTTCACTGTAATACTCTGCAGTTGGTAGTCGATATGATATGCTTTGTGTTAGTAGACAGTCTGAGGTATTTAAAGATAAACTAAGCTATCAGATAACAATGTACTCTATGACTCAGTGCTAAATGTTTCATCTATTGCGTGGTACTAACTAAGGCTTAATGAATAGTTGAATAATATATACATTATGCATATTCAATTACTTACTAACAGGACAACAAATTATTAATATGTGGGCTTTAATGTCTAACGTTACCAGAAAACAGTGAACTGCAAATTACTGATGCCTTCCTGAACTGGCTTAATCCTCATTATTGCATATTGTTAAGAATTCATATATAGTTCTTTTCTATTCTGTTCATTTTCTAGCTAGACCCACTTTTATCAAAGTGGGGTTTGTGATGTACTGTATATACATATCTGTATTGCTTTTTTTAAAATCACATTATATTGGTGTTGGAGATTACTATCAATGCTGTTATAGTTATTATTTAAGTACCATACATGCAAGTAAGAAAGTTATCTGTGCAATCTCTGTAATAATATAACTGGATTTGTTGATTGATTGAATATGATGTTGAATAGACAAATTAATTCAGGCACATAAAGCATTTTTTAATGAGGTTGAATTATTAATGGGACAAATTATCCTGTCAAAACTCCACCAAATTCCCGAGACTGTGCCTGAAGTTGCCTGAAATTTCATAGCAATGCGGTGAAAATCACATTAGGTGAAAGAGACCCCTAAAGGGTTATCGTTGGTGTCACGGTCTTAATGTAACAGAGCGGATAATCCTATTCAGGGCTGTAATGACAGTGTAAGGTGGGATCTCTGACACTTAATCAGACACTAAAGCGGAGGCTAAAAGGGGTTCTAAGAAAGACGTAAAGCGAGGAGGTGGACTACGGTTACTCTGCAACAGGTGTGGGGAAGTGTGGCGGAACGCCGTGTGCCAGACATGCAGCAGATGACTCACTAAAAGAGCAATAGGTGGAAACGAGATCTTCGCTGTCCACCGGCTGATTCATTATTTAGAGCTTACTCGATCCTCGGGCTGTAATGCATTCAGAGAACAGTGCATTCCAGTGCTTATATTCTCAAACAAGGAGTGTTTGTAGTGTGTGAGATGAATATAAAACAGCGTATACACTATATATACACCATATATACTGTACGTCCTTTTTTAAAGCAGCCTCAATTAAATGTGACAAAAAATAAAGACAATATTGCCGTGTCAAAGTTGGTTTTATGTTAGGTATTTGCGGCATGTTCGCACCTACGGTTCTGACAGCATTTAAATAGAAACACTGTGAAAAGGTTTTCATTCACCTTTTCCTAACGTGCTTAATGTGATAAGAGCTTAACTTTGCTGAATGTACAAAAGCAATGACAAAGCGACAGAAAAGCTTTATATTTAGTGTATGGGGTCATTCTTTTGATAGTAGTCACTGAAATGTGGGAATATTTGGTGTTTCGAGGTTGCCATTTTAACACTTTAAGCTGTTTCTTTATAATAGGGATTCTAAAAATTCTTGAAAAAAAAACGTGCAAATTATTGCGTTATTTTACGATTACTGTTTTCTCCTTTACATTAAGCCATGTTAGGCTTTTTTTTTCACATTTAAAATGTGCTTTTAGTTTTAGGCTAAAACTACTTCTTCCAGAAGCCTGTTAGATATCTGAACTCGCCACGGCTATCACACATAAATACACATGCAAAAACCTGTACATATTGTTTTCCATCCCAACTTTGCACACAATGTAATTCACATAATTATCAGTTGTAAATCATCAACAGAAAGCACACGCTTTTTCACATGCAACTTCACATGCAAGCTACATAAGAGAGTTTGGTTGGATGACATTGTCTGATGTGAATTTGAGCTACGTTCCTGGCAATGAATTGAGGAGTGCATATGTGTATGCGTGTGTGAGCGCGCGTGTGTGTGCTTGTGTGTGATAGAGAGAGAGGGAGAGAAAGAGAGAGAGAAACAGTCACATTTGTTTTCATTTTTCCCAGTGGTGTGATTTCCTTGGTGTGATAATGAATGGAGTGCCCTGTGCTGCACTTATTGCCACACACACACACACACACACACACACACACACACCAGAAAACAGCATGAGTGATGCTTAGTCAACTAAGCGAATTTCTAAGAATATTTCTGAAATTGCTGCTTATCGTTTATGCAACTCAACTAAGACGAAAGTGCTCTTTCCCAGCCTAGTAACTGGTCAAATGCACTGTAGTGTCTGCTGTAATGTCTGAAATAGACACTCCACATGGATTCTTTTCATAGTTAGCATGAAAAAAGATGCCAAAGCAGGCTCACTGTTTGTGCTGCAGAAAGGTGGCAGAGCTGATGCTGGCAAGGTGACAGATAGTGTTAGTGTTAGTCTCAATCAGAAAGACGAGCTGTCGCTCTGTGGAAAGTGCAGAAATGACAGAGATGCAGGACCCTTCAACACACTGCAACAGGCACGCTTGTTGTACTTCCTCTTTAGTTTGACATGTTTTCACCTGATTGAGGACAAAGTTGGAGCCAGTCTCAATGCAGGTGCAAAATAGTGGAGTTGTGTATGCAATCACTCTCTTCATCGTCAATTCTGAAATCCTAATTTCATAAATCTGAAAGTTACATTTTAACACAACTTTCATGTGCATGCTTATCATTTCTGAATTATCACTCAGGTTTTCAACCTAAACACACATTTTCAGTCCTAAAATACTATAGATAGATCACTGTATATCATGCATATCAACCACACACACAGAGAGAACACTGCATGCAATATCACACACCCTCCCTCCCTAAAACCCTCAACGACGCCTCTGCCAGGTCTGTCACGTGCGCGGATGGATTTAAAGGTAGCTATGTGACACTGTGTGTGTATATATTTATAATTAATATGTGGCATTCAGTGGCATTCAAGATTTATCTTATAATGAAATTATAATGACTTCACTTTTTTAATTTCAATTCATCAACTAATGGTTTAACAGTTTGCTATGGTATCCCCCAATGTCTTTCAACTACCTTCTGATAGTGCTGGCAGAGAGAATCAGCCCTTACTTCATTTTTACCTAAAGAGAATGATGTAGCGCTTTAGTGCTTTAGTCTATCCAGCTCTCTCACCTCTCATCTGTACATGCTGTGAAACAGATCAGCTTCAATGTTTAATGCTGATCCCACCAAGACCCTGGAGTGACAAAATATACATTTTTTGAACTATTACTGAACATTTTATTCATGAGAAATCAAAGTCAAAATATCCAGTATAAAAAGCACACTCTTTCATATGCACCATTTTTCTTTTCTACATTATGGACGTAAACTTCAAGTAACTGGATCCTCTTCATTGTGTCCTTTGAGGTCTTGTTCCTGTGGGTTTTACCCATTTCTCAAGTGTTTTTTTAAGCAATACTACACACATTTGTGCAACCTAATTAGATTATTAGCATCCACTAATAAGGCAGAATCTAATTCAAGCACAGAGATGAGCAGTGGAGGGTTAGGGGTCTTGCTCAGGGGCACAACCGACAGTCAGAGGATTTTAACTTAGAACCTGGTCACGAGCACACAGCTTTAATTAAAGAGCTACCACTGCTTTTAACATCAAGACAAAACTGTTTAGGTTAATAACCAAATTCTTTTTTGCTTTAGCCATAACAGGAAAAGGATTTAAACCATCTTTAAGTTACACTTTAAAGACACAATGGTACATCTATATACTACATAGCATACACTGTTAGAAAATGTAGAACCCTGTAGAAGTTCTTTTTTTATTTTGATTGTTCTTTATACCAAATGTAAAGGTTCTGTGTATCCTAAAACAACTGTTTTCGCTATCCAAAAGGGTAGACCCTTTTTTGTAAACTAAGAACTGTTAATTATCCAGTGGAGCCTTTAAAGAACCTTGAAGAACCCTATGAGTATATTGAGATATTAAGAAATTAAAAAGTAAATTATTAAGAAATAAAGTGACTCATGTCTTACCAAATTTTAAATGAGCTAAAGATTTTACCTGTCTTTCACTTTTATGACAGCCATTTGTCCACACCATTGAGCTGGTGGTGTGAGACAGTGAATGTGTCGATCTCATGTTTTCCTAAATCACTCGAGGTTCGTCAGAAGCATCTTGATTTTTAAGACTTAAAGCATCCAATTTCAAGAAGAAACTGGGCAAGAGATAGTATAAAGCAAAATGGCAAAGAGACCTAAACACACTTGGTGGGAGCAATGGACTGCACAGATTGAAGACAAGCTTGGGGAACTTTTCCGAATGACGTCTGATTTTTTTTCCGAACCACTTCATCCAAAGTTTTACACATGCTGTCTGCCCCTAAACAGTCTGGAAAGTATGTCGAGCTCCATTTTTGTTTGTGTCTCATGATGAAAAAAGCAGTGTTGCTTTTTTTCATTATGTGATTCCTAACAATACCACTGTGCTGTTGAAGCCTCAGTACTTTTCTATAACAGAAGCTCTGACAGTAGTTCCAGCTGCAAATCACTCATTCGTGAGGAAGAACTCATTCACAAGGACTTCTATGTTGGACACATCAAATAATGTAAACTCAAAAACACATTAACTAAGAAAAATTTTATTACTGATATAGTGAAGTTCTCTGAGGCGATGTTTATGTAACATTTATGGAAGGAGTCTCCAGTGTCAGCACCAAGAAATTGGAAAATACAAACTCCTGTTCCTTTATATTTTCTGACACCAGGACAGGAGTTTGAATTTTCCAGTTTTGTTTTTTTTTTTTTTTTTTGGTAACACGACAAGATGCATTTTTTTGTCCGTTGAAGAGAGAAAAAGTGAAGCTCTTGAGGGAACGACTGCTGCTATAACATACATGATAACAGGAACTAACTTGTTTCTTGTATGCTCCACAACGACTAATATATACAACATATATAAATGCATAAACATACAAGTTATCATTCTTGATCATCATTAATTAATAAAATATTGTAATCGGTGGCAAAATGCTGTGGTATACATGGAATAAAACACTTTGTGATGTGCTGTTTAGTCTCACTTCTCCATTGTTGATTATTTTCACTCCATTCACTCCATCATCTAACATGTAACAAACAAGAAATCCTGTAATCCTGTCCACTGTGAGATCTGTAAGCCATGTATTGTATTCCTAGCTCAACAACCATTTTTCTTTTTTTTTTTTCCTTCAGTATCATGAAGCTGTTAAATTGTTAAATGTAATTTGAGTATTTTGAGACTCAAAACTTCAAACTTTGTGCCACTGGACAGCTGTCAAATGACAATTACAGGAAGTGTCTTTCTCAGGTTATTACATTCACTGTTGGTCCAGCCAAGATCAATTCTTCATCACGATTTATTACATTTTGTATGACTGCAGAAGTCATCATGAAGGCGGCCTGGTCCAGACTCTGTGGAATGATGACGTGTTCCTTGTTAAAATCACCGCTGATTGGCTTGATCCTCTCCTAACTTAGTGATGCTTGATTTGGATTGGAGTCTCGTTAAGTCTACAACTAATTTGATTTTAATTGCTAATTGTTCTGCCTGTGGCTGTAGTGAATTACAATTTTCTGAACAGTCAGAGCAAAAGGTCGAGTAGCCAGTTAAGCCTGTAGTGATTATAGGCTAATACCCGAGAGAACAGTGGGATACCGTACGCTCTTTCCTCGCTCTGTGAAAGCCAACGTGTCTCACCTCATTGTTCTTTCTCTTGGTCCATTCGCTCTCTACTTCCTGACTTGTCCTCCGTTTCACCCTCTATGTTCCATCTTTGCTAGTCTTGAGTTGGAGTTCATCAGCCCTGTCTCTTCCTTCTCCCCACAGCAGCTACAGTAAAACCTCACTAATCTTTCATTTTCTCCATATTTTCTTGTGGATGACCTCAAAATAACATCAACCTCTAAACGCATATTAGATACCCGAAACGACATCATCAGTAATCCTCTACATGGGCTGTTGAACTTTTTAACTTTGAGCTATCAACATAGCCCAATTGTAATCATTTTCAATTTAGTCTATCATAAAAGCTTAATATCCTGCCAAAGCCATCTGGTTGGGGTGATGTTAGCACTCAATCAATTAATTTTTTAAACACTGTCATCAGCCTGAAGCTCTAAAAAAGTTTTGAGGACTTTTAAAGTCACACTTCTCTGCTTGCTGCTTCAGAATAACGATAGAATGAAATCAAATCTCTCTCCCCTGAGAAGAGGATCCCACCTAAAAACTCCCACTTGATGTTATAGATTGCAGTAGGATTGTATTTGACAGGACTTATCCTCACTCTCTAGCTGATATAAGTAAGAGTTTTATGTTGCCTTAACCACAGTGAAAGACCAATCTCTTATTCCCTCCAATCACAAACAATTTGAGTCATTTGGTATAAATTGGGGAAGGAGGAGATGCTGAACGAGGAAAGACTATAAAAGTAGCATGGATGCTTTATAGTTTTTACAATTTTCATTTATACCACAGTGCTACTGAATTCCTGATTCCGACTGGTCAGAAGGTGTTGATTTATTTTCTAACAAGCACAACTCTTGACAGTAGTTCAACCTGTAAGGTTTACATTAATGCACTCGTTCTGAGATGATATTTAAATAGCAACATCTAACACAGAAACCTGTATGCCAGACTCTCTAGGTGAATGGTGTGTAATTTTTCATATGGTAAAGTTTTCTGTGAGGTGACTGTGTCAACGATTTGTAACAGTCAGAGATAAAGCTGTAAGTTTAGGTTTTTAGAAGACTTTGTGGTTTCTCTGTAACATGGCAAGCTGCATTTTTTGTCTTCTCTCTCTTCTGTCTACAAGAGAAGATAAAAGAGAGGCTGTTGAGTTAATAACTGTTTATAGCTGCTATAACATAAGTGATAAAAGGAAGGCATGCGTCAAGGCTCTTCTCTGTTCTGGTACCTAGGTGGTGAAATGAACTTCCCCTAGATGTCCAAACAGCTGGGTCACTGGCTGTCTTCAAACAACAACTAAAGTCTACCTCTTGATCGAGTATTTGAAATAGCATTTTATTTTAAAAATTTTTTTTTAAATCTTATGTTGTCTGTGTGTTTTTCATACTCAATAGAGTGTTTTAGACTGATGGTAATCTTAAAGTCAAATAGAACTAAGTGTGCTGAAAGTTAATGCCCAAGGCTGAGACTTGGGCATAAACTGTTTTTTTTTTTTTTTTCATTTTCAGAAGTGCAAATCTGCAAATTTGCGTATTCATGTGGGACCATCCTAGAAGCAGAAGGTGAAGCAAAAGTAGAACATCAGGATGAATCAGGTAAGTCCCGAGGGCGAGAGGAACCACATCAGTAGAAGTGAGACTGTGAGCATCTAGACAAATTTGTACATTTGTTTTCCTACATACCTATGTGATAATGGGTCAGAGATACAGTATGTGTCGAGGTTTGTGTGTAGGTGTTTTGAAGAGCTGCACTGGTGGCTATTATCAGAACAGGAGAGAGTCTTACTCTGCCATCTCTCAAGCCCCAGGTTTAACTGAATGAGCCTGTGCTTTCTTTGTCTCTTCAAATTTTGTTCCGAAAAAATAGAATGAATTCAGAGAGGAAGCAAGAGCGGGAGAAAGAGAGAGAGAGTGTTGCAGGCATCCAGAGTGCAGAGAGAGTGTGTGGTGTAAAAGTGTGGATGGGAATTGGACATGAAGACCGCTGTTGGCAGTCTAATTATGAGTGGATCAAGTCTTTAAAATAAAACTTCAGTGCAACTTCAGTCGTTGGAGAACATGGCAAGTATAAATTACTTCATCTTCATGATCTGTTTACTACTTACCCAAAAATGTCCCATTATCCCAAGCCTTCTTTTTTTATTTTATAAAAATATAGTTTAGTTTACTCATTTATAAAGCACATTTAAAAACAACTCTAGTATTATTGTATTATTATAATATATTATTGTACTTCTTTTGAATATCACATACATTTTATATTCGTCTCGATTGTTATCAGCATAAAGTACACAAAGTAGGTCTATACAAAGTAGGTCTGGTTGGTATGTGTGCACAGGTGGAAATGTAAATTAGTTGGAAGCAAGGTCACGCTTGTTTCGTATTGACATGACAAATTTACCTTGTTAAAAGTCAAAATTCTATTAAAAATACTTTGTAGCATGCAGTGCAAGACAGGATGTGAGTGTATAATCTCTGTACATGTTTTATTGTTACATATCCAAGAAACATTATCCAAGTCCATGGCAGGGGTCAAAACAGAGGCAGGTAAAATTATTAAGCGTAATCCATAATCAGAAAAACGAGAGAAACAATGTCTAAAACAGGAAAATCAGAATTAGAAAATACTTAGAAACATGACAAACAAGGCTTGGACTTGACAAAACCGCACAGTAAGACTTCACAAAGAGACATGAAAACACAACAGGGTATAAATAGACAAACTAATCAGAAGTAAACACAGAACAGGTGAACACAATTAGGAAACAAGCCAATGACAAGAGAAGGGTGCAGACAGTATAAAAAAAAAAAAAACAGAAATCAAAACAATACAAGCATATGATTTTTTTTGCCTTGGGAACGCAAACACAAACGGCGGAAACGGTGACATACTTCCTAAAGGGATTTGGTCAAAGTAGGTCAAAAGAATTTGCAGACTAAAACAACCAGTTGGTTTAAAGACTTCGTTACGTACAGCTACATACAGGAGGATCCACTCTCAAGCACATTTTTATTTTAATTGTTGGTGTTTCTTAATGACTGAATACTGAGGCTAATTTACTGAGTACACTCTCAATGTGTGTTATGTGTTATCATTCATTCTAGCTTCAGTCAGCAAAGACAAACTTTTATCACTTAGAGAAGAATGTTTCAAAGATTTTTAATAATTTCATCTGATACAATCATATTTAATAAAACTAAAACCGTTCTTAGTAACGGACTTTGGTACCATTTTGTAAGTGTTGGTGGAGTACATTATCAGGAAGGTATATTAACAAAGAGAATGAAACCGTGAAAATTAATTAACCCCTTTATACTCCCATTATTATCACTCAATTATTTATCTTAAAGCATATTATCCAGTAAATACGATGAATTATTGAGTAACTACAGTGAAACTAATTAGAAAATGATTAATAATTACATTAAATCTGAGATTTTGTTTTTTCAGAAAAATGGTCATTTTTTTAAAAAAATGGTGAACCTTTAATAAAACATGACTCTGATGGAATACCTTCACTTGTGTGCAGAGGTGAAGCATTTAAATCCCTTCTGCACCAAGGAATGTGCTGGAAACGTACACCTCACTGTATTATACTGACATATTTATAAAACCTAATATTCTGTCTTGCTTTCTGCCTGTGGTTGTGTTGGCTTTGACTTTTGAAGGAATGAAATTAAAGTGTGATTCACATCAGCCTGACGAAAAACCATGGATCAATGAGCCGTCAGAAGAAAGGGGAGTTAGAGAAGAGTTTTCTCTGTCTCATAGCTCATCCCACAAAGGCTTTTGAGTTTATTCTATCGTTTCTCCACAAAATAAACTGTCAGGAGGCTGTGAAGGAGGGAGGAAATGGAGAGGAAGGAGAAGAGAGCACTTATTTATCAAGTGCAAAGCTTGATAGGAGCAATAAAGTCATCAAGTGAGGGGAGAAGAGTCTTGCTTAACACGTTTTCTTGACCTTGACATACTGTAGGGTGCACAAGTCTGAGTTCAGTTCCAAGATCTGTTCTTATTTCATCATTTATACAACTTTGTACTCAGTTGATAATTGCATTAAAATGTTTTTAGCTGCTTGAAAAATCTTCTTACCAACCTGAAAGACCAATAACATGCTGAGTTTGATTAAAGCTCAGAATTTCTCACCTCCATCTAGAAAAGAAAATGAAAACACCCGTTCACTTGGACAGTTGGGAAGGTCTCTTCAACCCAGAGCCCAGCATATGATGTCAGGTCAACACGGCCACTCACACCATCAACAGTAAATAAAATACAACTTAATTTAAATGAGTTTATTGTAGTATTAACTTTAGATCAATCAACAGACACATTAGTTGGTTAAATCTGACCATACAGTTTTGAGAGAGTAAATACATCATGACCTCAGGAGCAATAATATTAGCTGGCTAGCTTGTTGCTAACAAAACACTTGCATCAAGGAGGCATCCATGTTTTTTCTCCGCATTGAGTTCAGACTTCCCACTTCGGAGTTAAGATGAACATAGCCTAATTTCTCTTTTGCTCCTGCGATGGGATTGGTATTTTTTAACAATGTCATGATTGGACAGTTGAGACGTTAAATTGTGCTAAATTGAGATAAATATCCATTTACATTTACGGCATTTGGCAGACGCCCTTACCCAGAGCGACTTACAATTATCTCATTTATACAACTGAGGGTTAAGGGCCTTGCTCAAGGGCCCAGCAGTGGCAGCTCGGTTGGTGCTGGGATTTGAACTCTCAACCTTTCGATCAGAAGTCCAACATCATAACCGCTGAGCTACCACTGTCCAGTAAAACAGATTGTCAGTATGTGCTGAAGTTCACACTTCTCTAATGCTTCTTAAGTTGTTTGGCCTTGTTTGGTTCCTATTTGCCTTAAGCTGCCTGTTATTAGGTTCAATCACATTCACATTTGCCAAGAACTAAGAACCTTCATCATAGGACATAAACAGTCATTTTAGCTCATGTAAAGTTTGTATGTTTGCTGAAACATTTGGTTGAAACATGTGCTACTGCTTGCTTTGGAGACACAGCCTCACTATTCAGGCCATTACTACTTAACAGACTCGCACAAGAAGAAACTCAATGTTCCAGTTTACCAAAGGAAAAGAGACACAGGGTGTATTTAGCACCGACACCTCATAGCTCCAGGGTCCCCGTTTCAAAGCTAAGTTTGGGTTACAGTTCACGTGGGTTTCCTCAGAGTTCGCCAGTTTCCTCCCACTGGCTACTCTAAATTGCCCCTGGGTGTGAATGAGTGTGTGAACGTGTGTGCACCCATCCAGGTGTCTACTCGCCTCACTCCCAGCGTTACATCGCAACCCTCACCAGGATAAAATAGTTACTGAAGGTGAATGAATGAGAAATGACGCATAATGGGAAGAACAGCCTCAGTACTGAATGGAACTGCTTTTACACTGTTTCACTGTTTTTAAATAATACCACAAATTGGCACTGCTACAAGTGTTTTCATTCTTTCATGCAGTAGAAATAGTGCAGCGTGTGAGATTTCATCATTAGTAGTCTTAAAAGTTCTTGTTAAGGGTTTGGAACACACACACACACAAACACATCTCCCCACAGCTGTCAGCCAGTACATAAATACCGACAACGAGGATTTGTCATGCCGTAAAGCCAAGAGTGAAGGGGTATTATGGTCAGACTCTCCCTGATTATTTATGAGCCGGGCCGTAATTGAAGGCCATAAATCCTGCAGTTTTGAGTTCTATCAGAGCAGGAGAGGGCGTTTGCAAAGGACCTTTCTCACACAACTTCCACTCTGCTCTCTCTCCTCTCACTACCTATAAAACTTCAAAACTTGTACACAATTCACACAGTTCACAAGGAAGCATGCATCAGTGTAATAAATCATGCTTAGCCACGTTGAGAGAAACAATATCAGTAAACAAAAAGATTTAATGTGGAAAACATTCTATAGTGTTCTGGTTTAAGAATAAAACAGAACTATAAGTCATCGTCTCCCACCGTCCATCAGTGGACATGAACCATCACTGACCAGATAAAACTCGGTTGATGGATCATTCCCAGCATAGCACCGACACAGTACTCTCTGTGTGCGTGCGTGTGTTTGAGTGTGTGTAGGTGGTACGAGTGTATCAGTCTATACACAACAATCTATACTCTTGCTCACTTTATTAGACACACCCACACTGTGGCTCCACCTTGTAGGTGTACACTTATAGAATTAAAGCCTTAAATCTTTTTTAAGGCTTAAACCTCTCTAAAGCATTAAATCTTTTCAACTCCACAGTGTGTTAACAGTCCTCTGTCCTTCACCACTGTCTGTCAGTTTCTGACCACTGCATCAATGTTAGCTGGATATTTTTGGTTTTTGGATTGCACCTCTAACAAACCGTGACACTGAGGTGTTTAAAAACCTGATACACACAAACCATGGCAACACTCACTACCATATCAGTGTCACTGCTGTGCACTATGAGCCAAAATTCACAGCAGGAGAAAACATGCAAACTCCGAAAATAATAATCTACCAATTTTGTAAGTTTACACACACCTGACAACCTGAGCTAAATCTTCAATTCCCTAAAAAGCTGAAAGACAGCTCATAAAATAAATTAATTAAATCTGCGTATATTGTTTTTAAATTGATTTTGTGTTTTACTGTTCGGTCAGTTGTAATTTACTGTTTCTAATCTTTCTATTTTATTCATTTTACTTCCTTATTGTATTTGTATTATCTTGCAGGTTGATTTTACACTCAGTTATTGTTTTATAAGCCTTCTCTTATAACACTTTTAAACTACAAAAGTTCCTATACACACTAGATCTAGAATGCTTAAGGGTCTTTCAGGTTCTTATCCCTGTGGAGAAACCTCTAATGGATCTCTCCACAACAATGTGTTTCCCTATAATAGACGGCTCCAAGAAGAACACTTTTATAAAGGTAAGCACTAGGATTTTGCATCAGAGCTAGAGGCCCCGCAGGAGCCGGGAGAAAAGTCATGGGAGCGGGTGGTTTTTACATTCATGCAGGCAGTCAAGTTTTGAAGTTCACGGGACAAAAAAAAAAAAAAATGTTCATTAACACGGGAGCATATTGGCTGCTCATGTGGCACTGTGCAACATGTTTACAGCATACTAAAATTACTAAACTGTTTATACTTTGGAAAACAGAACAATCACTACACAGGAGTGAGCAAGATTGGTCACAATTTCTTCAGGAGCAGGAGGGAGTGGGCTTTTAAAAATTGTGAATATTTCTGGTAAGAACCCTTAACTATCTAAAAACCTTGAAAACCCATTTTTTCCCCTAAACAGTATTGAATATGGCCACATCGTGGTCCCTGTTCATAAGTGTACAACGTAGAGGGGTCCTGACGATCATAGTTCAATGGTACATAACATTCCTAGCAATAGTTCTTAATAAACTTACATATACCTATATATATATATATTATCCTAATGATCTTGTCTTCCCAATCCTAATAATCTGTGTGTCATTTCTGAGCGGACACACACAGAGTATGAAGATGATATCTAGTCCACAGCTGTGCTCAATTAGCAGCCCAATCACACATAATCACACATAATGAAGTATGTGTAGGGCTTCTGGGACACGACACTGACTTCCATGAGGTCAAAGATGTCCAAAACGCCTCTAAAATGATTTATGGTCTTCTTTGACGTCTGTCCATCTCTCTCTCACTCTCATGATGGCTCACAGAGATAGAAGGACAGGCCGGGCAAAGGCACCATCTTCTAAACCACACACACACACACACACACACACACACACAGAGAGCCCCCACTCTCATTCCCTCCCTGTTCCGGCTGAGTGAGCTGGCTGATTTAATGACCTCACGCAGACGAGCCACAGCAAGGGGGAGATAGATCGAGAGAGAGATCAGCAGATGAAAGAGATGAATTAACCAAACAAGAGAGAGGTGTCAGGTACAGGGTTCTCCAGCAAGAGTCATTATTGTTCATGACTATTCACCATTTCCCCATCGTGTCTATCTGTTCTCCACTCCTTTCATTTGCTTTATCTTTACTTTTACTCCGCGAGTTTGGGAAAGCGTCCCTGTATCTGAGATTCAGCGCTCTTTCCCCCCCATGACGGAGTATTTCATTTGTGGCTGCCCTTCAAAATTCCTGCCAGATATCTAGGCTTCATTTCAAATGATTGCTCGCTTCTCCTCTCTCTGCTTGCCTCTAGAAAATCATTTTCAGAGTAGATTTGGAGGGAATCATGATGTGAGATACTCCAACAGAGTGGGGCTTCAGTTTCAGATCAGAAACACACACACGCACTCACATATTTTTTGGTCTATGGCTTTGTATAAGACATCATTATGATGCAGAACAACTTTTAAATCATGACTTGAAATCACAGCCTCTGCAGGCAGACTTTATAAGCATCACATACTGAATGGCAATTTCACACCGCCCAAGCACTGAACACCTGAATATAAACCTGTATCCTCCAGCTTCACTCTTTCTACTAAATAGGTAAACCATTTCAGAACTGCACTGAAAGCTCATGGGCATTTAAGAGGTTAATACTGACAACTTTTTATCCATTTCATTATCAAACCAGAACTGCCAATTGCAATTAGAAGCTGAATATCGAAACAAATATAACCCCTACCAGTGTTCCATCCAAAACCATGTACACACACTATATCGCCTGAAAGCTAACACATGAATGTTAGTGCAGCTTGCTGAATTAATGCTGCGTCAAGTAGAGACGCTTCTTTGCCCTGATCGGCTGGATGTTGGTGTTGCACATTGCTTTTTTTTTTTTTCTTACTTTACAGACTGGAGCACCACAGAGACTGGAATTTATCATCTAAACCAGGAGTATTAAAAATTGTAATGGTTCAGTTACATAAAATTCAAACATGAAGTTACTTTTAACTGTAGTTAACCTATAATTACCTTTTACTGCTTCAGCATTAATGCTGAGTTCATGGCTTTGAATAAGACAACTTGAAAGTAGTTGTGTTTTGTTTCGTAGTTACATGTCATACACATCTACTGACCCTTTTTATACATGCCATGAACGCGTGTGATATTTGATTGTCATGCCACAGCTCAGTGGTTAAGATGTTGGTCTACTGAGTGGCAGGTTGTGAGATCAAATCCCAACACTGCAAAGCTGCCATTACTGGACACTTGTGCAAGGCCCTTAACCCTCAACTGCTCAGTTGTATAACTGAGATAAATGTAAGTCTGCCAAATGGTGAAAATGTCTTCTAAAACAACTTAAAGCATACTGCAATTACTCACTCAGGATGTATCAGGTATTGGCTGCCACTCTGAATTCTGATAAGGCTGTAGCTAGAGTGAATAAAATGGAGGCCAAATCGGCTTTCTCTAATTCACAACCCAATTATGTAAGCATCACAATGTGACAACTGACCCCATATTACTGTTTAAATAATACCTCATTTTTATGCATAGCCCAAAGCTACACTTAAAAACCAACCATACATAATTAAACCCAAACCCATTATTGCTGATAAATTTCTTAATGCAAGGAATATTGTAAGAGCAAAAATTAATAGAGTTTTATAAATTAATAGATTAAAAGATTAGCCAAAACTAATGTAGGCTGATATTACAGTGGACATCCAGTAGCATATGATGATTAGCATATATATCTTTGTCAGCGTTGTCGGACATTATCTCTACTCCCAACTCGTGCATTTTTGTTGTATATGGAAGAGTTCACCAAGTTTAAGCCATGTGATATTACCTACCATATCAAGCTAGCCAGGAAATAAGAGAGTTCACTGCTGAATACTTTGCATAAAGGACATTTGTGCCAAGAAATGCAGCTTTCAGAAATATTAGTCTACTTAGCCTACAATTTTGGCATGATCACATAATGATTACAAAATAGCTGTCAAATTATTTTAAGAAGGCACAATATGTGATGGCACTGTCTCCCTTGGCACTGTCCCTGATATTTTATCAGAAATATAATAAGTATATTATATTGCATTATAGTGCATCATCTCTTAGTGTAACTCTACAGTCTCAGTCTGCATCCATCAATGATCTAACTTCTAATAGGCAGAAATTCAAGCTTTAATAGTGTACTAATACCTCGATATTCTAATGTGTAGGTGATATTTTAAACAGGATACCCTAATTTATTAGACTGCTCATGCAAAATTAGGCATTGCATACATTAGTATTACACGCAGCCTGTGTTTTCCCCGCATCAGCCCCAAAGTGAGAAGTTTAAACCGCACTGCTGTGAGGGAAACACCGCACTGTATCCTCAGACTCAGATTAAATGACTGACGCATGAATTAATAAAGGCGCGCGCAGTTCCGCGGCAGGTGCGCGCGGCGTTACCCGAAACGCGCACCGAATCCCAAATGATCCAAACGGGCACTACATAGGGTGGATAAGCATTTCACACCGCGTGTAGTGCACTTGTGCAAGGAGCAGTGTGGGATCTGATCGCTGCACTGGGGCAAAAGTTTGCGTAAACCGAACAAACATCCTGTCTGTTGTATATAACAAATAAAACGAGCATTTATAAAAAGTAAAACAGCAACAACAAAAAATAAATAGCGGTCTGAAATTTCCATATGCACATCACCGTAACGCACAAAAATGCAAAATGTTACTTTTCATGTTTAGCATGTCTGTCAGTGTCAATAATGACATTCTGCATACAAGAAACTTAATCAAGGCGTGGTTATGTTCTCATTATTAAGCTAATTAACAGGCTGTTGTCATTATTAGCCTAACTCCGTATATAAGTCATGAGGTATGTGCAACGTATTTCTCTCTTTCTCGCTCTCTGAACAGTCTGGTGCTGTTCAAACACACAGCACGATACCTGGTTTTAATGAGCACTAGGTAAAGTCACACCTTCAGTGTTTATTAAATTCCTAGTGTAGCCTATTAAATAAACACCTGCACCATTAATTTAACTCTAATTAGCTGTGCATGTATAAACACTGCACCAAGGCGTCTTCTCTGCTGTGATTTAAAAAAAAAAAAAAAAAACGGGAGCGGAGGAATTAAACTCAGTTCCTACCTGCTGCCTCGTCCTGAGCTTTAGAGATCAGAGCACTACGCCGTGGTGACAGTGCGCGCGCTGTGCGTTTCCGCGCTTCGCCCTCTCCCTCACTCACGCGCTCGCTCACTCGCTCCGTCCCTCCCTCACGCGCGCGCTTCCACCGCTCCACCCCCTCCTACCGCCGCCAAACAACTACCGTGGGCTTGTAAAGTGGAACCTATGCGCTCCTGGCTTAAATATTATTTAAATGTATTAAACAGGATTTCAAAATAGCACGGTGTATATAGGGATATAGGGTTTACACACACACACACACACACACACATATATATATATATATATATATATATATATATATATATATATATATATTAGACAGTAGTGGATCAAGTGTTCACATCCACATGGAATCTGAATTGTGATAGTCTACACCATGTTTGATTAATAAATCTAGGTTTTAAATATTTAAAATGTTCAAAAGACAGTGTTAACTGCTTAAATTTCAAAAGTTTCAGACTACATAGTATTTCTGGTGAAGTGGTTCTGATGAGCCAACCCAACAAAAGGGTCAATAAGTCAGTCAGTAAGTCAGTCAGTTCGCATCAACATGGAATTGGTTCATCCAAAATATACCATAACCTACACCATGCTTGGTTAAGAATTCTAGGTTTGAAATATTTAAAATGATCAAAAGACCATGTTAGCTGCTTAAATTTGACCAGGCCTTAATGAATCTCAAAATGTAGACTATATAATATTCTGGTGAAGTGGGCATGAACCAACCAATCAAAAGTGTCAATCAATCAATCAATCAGTAGGTTAATCAATCAATTAGTTAGTCAGTCATTCAGTCAGTCAATTAATCAGTCAGTCAGTCAATCAATCAGTTGAGAAGGGTCTGTCTGCATCCTGCAAGACTACAAACTACACCTATTACAAGGAACACCTACTAGCAAATCACACTACACAACATTCCAACGCCCACTCGAATACAGACACGCCAACTTCGTCAATTTCCCTAACCAAACCCAAACCCTAACCGTATTTACTGTGAGTGTAACCTGTAATAGTGGGCGAGTTTTTTAAGGGGCATGTTTTGTAATCCTGCAGGATGCAGATACACTTGAGTCAGTCAATCATTCAATAAATCAGTCAGTCAGTCAATAAGTCAATCAATTAAACAGTCAGTCAGTCAATTTTGAAGAAGCACAGAGAATATTTCTTCATTTGTTTCTGAAAGCATTCTGTGTTCAATAATTTACAGGCACTCGTTAGAAAACTGAAGAACAAGTTGCTGTGTCACTGTACTGACTAATGTGAATGTCGCTGCTGGTAAAGCGGGAGTCGCGCTATTTCCCAGCGGAAACACTGACTATCACTGCGGCCTGCTCCCTCTGAAGCCTCCACCGGTCACACTGACCGCTCTACCGGGTTCCTCTCAGTACGGGGAGAAAACACCGGCTATATGGTGCTCTTTCTTAAAGCCAAAACCGTTGTTTTATTGGCGCACAGTCACCGCCACCTGTAGCACAGAGCGGCGTTTTTTCCGATTTATTACTCAGCCAGTTTTAGTTACAGTTTACTCTTTCTAAACATACTGATCTCACTTGAACCTGACCTGCATTAGAAACTCGCCTGTTATCGCGAGCATTTTAGTGGAAAACAAAACAGTGCAAATCCGTTTTGAAGCGCTCTTTTCCTCGCTTCAGTTTACAAGTCAGTCTGACGCTTCAAGCGCTTCCAGTGTAACTGCTGATCCTCGACTGCCATCTAGCGGGCTTCAGGAAGTGACACAACAGATTCAAAAGGAAGTGGGAAGTATTTGGTTTAAATGCTAAATTATTAGTCAAATGCAATTTTTTTTATTATTACCATTGCTAATAATAATAATAATAATACCTGGCTTAATAAAAAAAAAATTACAAGCAAACATAGTTATAGTTTTATATTAGTTTTATAGTTTTATTTTTTTAGTGGCTTCACTTTATTTTTATTATTATTATTATTATTATTATTATTATTATTATTGTGAAACATAGACTTACTCCCACGACCCAGTTTTAGTGTTTCTTCCACAGGTATATATCTATTTTAATTTAATAATGCAAAGATCAATAAAATTATGCTATCTTATAATGTAATTGTAATGTACAAATCAAAGCCAGAGGGAAGCTACGAATACAGACAAACGTACAAAAAGAAAGAAAACAAAAACAAACAAACAAATAAATAAAAGCACACAATACAATAAAAAAACGCAAGGTTTTACTCACTTTAAGATGCAAAATGCAAGATTTTAAAAACATTATTAGCATATCATTCTATATCCTTTTTAATGGATATATATACTTTTTTTTTCAGATGTAGTGAAACCAGAGAAAGCATTCTGAAAGTGAAGATTAAAGTCTCTGTAAACAAAATTCACAAGGATGCTATAGTGTTGCAAAAAGCAATTTAAGAGGACAGCCATGTAAAAATATAAACATCAATACTACTAAGTTACATTAAAAAAAAAAACACACACACACACAAATAAGGATAGGTAAACAAACACGGTGACAACATATTTTAATCCTCTAACAATTTTACTTCTGTCAAACAGGGAATAGTAGACGTAGATTTTTAGAGATGCAATATAAAAAAATAATGATTTCCATTTTCCTTGTTTGGCTTTATGAAAGTTGTAGTCCCATGAAGTATTATTAAATTCAAAATAAAAGTAATAGGGGGCGACATTACAATATAAACCAGTTCTCTAAAATTTACGTCTACGCTGTTTACAGTTTTAACTGACAAAAACATACCGAACTAATTTATTGATGTGACGCCTCTTTCGTGCGCCGGAAGTTAGTTTGTTTGATAATAATGGCGCGTGAGCTGTCAGCGGTGTCCAGCGTCGATTCGGCGACTATGTTGTTACTTTTCCATACGTTTTCAAAACAGATAGTGTTGTGTAATGGGTTACTGAGCTCACAGAGGCGTGTTCTGGATATAAAAAGCTCGCTGGATGAAAAGCTGGAGCGGAGCAGGAGGGAATATGAAGCTGCCCGGCGCAGAGCCCGGAGACGCTATGTGAGGCTCAGAGCCTTGGCGCTGTGTACCCGACTCCTCCACCTGCACGGTCTGGAGAGACGAGTGTGGAGGAGAGAGAGACCCCACGGAGAAGTGTTCTGGTCCAATGTCCTGGCTAACTTTGATGATGAGCAGTGGGTGGATCATTTCCGCATGTCCCGGAGCACATTTGAGTTCATACTAGGACTTGTGGAAGCGAAACTGAGGCGCAAGTCGACTCGCTGGAGAAAAGCGCTGGAGCCACGGCGCAGGCTGGCGATCGTGCTGTGGTGGTACGCGACCCCGAGCGAGTACCGGACCATCAGCTGTCTCTTCGGTGTAGGACTGTCCACTGTGTGCACTTTAGTGCGCCAGGTCACCTCTGCCCTGAACACCAGCCTTCTCAAACAGTTCGTCTGCCTGCCAGAAGGAGAGCTTCTTCAGAACACGCTCAGGGGGTTTGCAGGACACGGATATCCCATGTGTGCCGGGGCAATCGATGTGACCCACATTCCCATCATCTGTCCGAGAGAAAACCCAGCTGCTTACTACAACAACAGAAAGTGGCACTCCATTATTCTGCAAGCAGTCGTGGACCACAACATCTGGTAAGAAGCTTAACTTGCTGTGACTCTTCATTTGAAATGTAGGTCTTCACAAAACATTTATAAGCATTGCACAGTTGCACAATTCCTTGCATAAGTAATGAGGTGGAATAGTTTTTTTTTTTTTTAATTATTATTTCCTACTTGTACAGATAACATGGAAAAAATATGTAGAAAATGATCATAAATTATGGTTTAAGCCATGGCCTCAGCAGAAGTATATTACATGGCTCAGAAAATTTATTTGGAATATTGCCTTACAGTCCCGAAGCTTCTTTTTGTTTGGATGGGCCTCCTGTCACTCATTTTATAGACAGCCCTTCACTCCGCCCACATCTCAGACTGAAATCAGCAAGCACCCAGCACAGCCAGGTAATTCTCCTGTTACTAAAATATCACGCTGTGCTTAAAAAAACTTTTTAAACCCAGAATAAACACGAGTAACGCTTTTCCATGATGGAGTAATTTATTACTGGTCATAGGGATGAAGCTGGATGCAGAATTAATGGTGTTGCTCCTGGACAGGGATGTGAAACGCAGTCTGTATAAAGCTTTAAACTGTTTGAATGGCCGGCTTTCCATAACGAATCAAGTAGGTGTGTTTTATTTTCATTAGAAAGAAAAAGGGACAGTGACTGCACTTGTGAACATTCTTATAAATCATTATGAGCCAATTTTTTCGTGTTTATGGAGTTGTAACTTGGCTTCCAAGCAGCTGAATGGCCGAGTGCACTTGAAAGTGATGTCATGACGGTCCTCGCGTTAGCATGCTAACTCTAGTTCAACCACCGTAGATTCTGGGGCGGAGCTGTTTGTACATTCAAGGGCTCAAGGAGTAGCATAGTAATTCAAACCGTGTTCAACTAAACCGACTGTATTTAACCACGAGAGATCTAATATTGACACATTTTGACAAATCTTACCTAATGCACCTTTAAACAAAAAAGCAGACATTTGTTGGTTGCATAAGGATTCACCACCCTGGATACTTTATTGAACCACCTTTGGCTGCAGATAAAGCTGGGGTATGTCTCTATGGATTTAATGGTGCTCTGCAGGATGTATGTACCTTTCTTTTTATCCAGCTTTACAGATATATATGTTGGCTGTCCTGGTCGCACACACAATGCAAGAGTGTTGGCTACTTCTCCGCTGTACAAGATGGCTGAAGAACAAGATGGATACCTGTTCCCTCGTGAGGTAAACTTATAGACTATATATATATATATATACACACACACATGAGTTTCAGTTAATGTTGTGTAAAATCTACACAGGATGCCTTGACCGTGAATGGAGTGGAGATTCCTGTTCATCTCGTTGGAAATGCCGCATACCCATTAAAGAGGTGGCTGATGAAAGGCTTCACAGACGAGCACTCTCTGACTCCAGAACAGCGTCACTTCAACAGCCAGTTAACATCAGCTCGCATGGTGGTGGAAAATGCTTTCGGGCATCTTAAAGGTCGTTGGAGGTGCCTGCTTAAACGCAGCGATGTCGATGTTGCGTTTATGCCCGACATCGTTACAGCTTGCTGTATCCTGCACAATGTGTGTGAGCTGAACAAGGAGAACTTCCTGCCTGAGTGGACTGCTGACTCTGATGAAGTCTTACAACAGCCTGACATGGATCTTTATAGAGATACGGTGATGGATAGCACTCAAGCTATTCGTGACACAATGGTGACAATTGTGTGAGAGTTTGCAGAAAAGCAATGCAACACACACACACACTTACTTCTGGTAAAGTTAATAAGCTGTGGGTGAAACACCATTGGGGAACTTGCTCTAAATTTGCACAGACAGTTTATAGAGTTTTGTTGCCCCTGCTCTAGTTCATCTAGGTGCGGACTGGCATGGCGATCTTAAATTAAAAACTAAAAGAGAGAGGCACATCCTGCACTTGGTTTTTATAGTATCACACAATTTATGTGCTAATTATTTATTGGTTACATTAGACAAAAAAGGCAGTGGGGAAGGGGTTAAGAAAATCTTTTTTTTCCCCTTAGTACACCTCATCTCACATTTATGAACCTCACATGTCCTTCTGGCCACATTCTCACTCTTATTATCTTTTATAGAGGTGCCACTCATGGTCAGACTGTTGGCAGAGTCTCTCCTCTCCTCTCCTCACTCCCACAGACCTTATCGGCAGAACTCTGTGACATTCTCCTTCAGATAACACGAACACAGTTGCAGAAGCCGCAATAGCATCTCAAGGCCATCAGAGGGCCTTGGCTGAAAGAAACAGAAAACATCTCCACACACACATCTAAAACTTCCCACTGCTTAGTATAGCACTTAGTGTACTGACCATGAATTTTTAATAATTCACATGTAAAGTAATTAATATTAGGCCAGATAGAAAACTAACGTCAACCCACGTGGCACCAATTCCACCCAAACATTAAGCTGCCCAAGGATATGATCTTCTAACACAAGAGTGTCACAAGTTAAGTGCTTTTTTTCAGGATTGATAAACAAACCAATAAAAAAAAACTGAAGTACTGTGTGCTGTTGTTTTGCTTGGAAAGGGCAACACAAAATTATACAGAATCCTGGAGTGGGCATTAAATTTGCATGCATGTGATGAATAAAGTTTTCATTCATGAGCAGTTTAAAGCGTAGACCTATGGGATTTGGCTCACGATCCCCACAATGATTTATTTTTCCCTTTTGTGTCTTTTAAATTTTGCATACAAACCATGACTAAATTGTTTTACTTGCCATATAATGATTTATATAAGTGCAGTTTTGTCATTTAACATAAACATTTTTGGTTCATGTAGAAAAATATGTGAAGTACAAACAAAATATTTCATAATGTATGTCGTTATTTACATACAGTGATGTGCGTTATATACAGGAACAGTGACGAAAGAGTTATTCCATGAAGGGTGTGGTGAATAATACACAACACTCTATAGCCTTTCAACACAGAACTGTGTTTTCTCGCTATATACCTGTATACTGTAATAATTTATAATCCCAGTCTCCCAGAAGAGGACACTTTTGAGTCTAATTCTTCTCAAGGTTTTTTTCCTCACCACAGGCTCATCTGATTTGTTCATTACGATTCTAAGTCTAAAGCGCCATTTACTTCATAAGTTCCAATTTATCTCTTAGTCATAGAGTGTCAGAAATTAAACAAGTAAACCTTTCTGAGATACTGAACAAGTACATCATTTACATTAACCTTCCTCCAGTTCAAAACAACAAAATAAGCCTTAAAGGCCAGAAATAAAATATACAATTTCCCAGAATTAGTCAGTCAACCAAGACATGTCTGAGGGTGTCGTAGAATCTCTTCTGTAGAAAAACACTCTCAGAACCTCAGGGTTTTAATGCCAAAAGATAGACTTTATTACAAACCAATAAAGCCGAGCTTGTCCATGGAGCAACTACCGGACTCAGTCTCAGTACACGTTTCCCATGATTCTTTTCTAATGGTGGCGTGAGAGCAACCAGTTTGTTTTTTATATATAGGCACATTCCTTTCTGCACGTAATCCAAACCCCTTCCGGCACATGTTTTTTATATATTGGTTACACAAACACATTCTTGCTTACATAAGAGACAGACACACTCTTGACCATAGGTTTAAAAGATAATAGTAGATTAACTGTTGTCTTGGTTACCATATATGCCTTATACATTGATCACACATTAGATTATGCTTTGATTAATTAAAATACTCCATAATGGCCAGAGTTTCTTTTTTAAAGTTTTTCACTGGAGTTACATGGCTAAAATAACAACTACAGGAATCTAGTATCTTGTTAGTGCTCCAAGTAGCCGTATCCAGATGTAAACCCAAACTGGACTAGAAGGTCTTATTCTTTCTTTTTTTGGAAGAAGGTAGAAAAGAAATGTCAGCTCTGTCAGCATGGTGTGTGAATTCTTTCTCTGACAGTTTCTCAACCTCAGCTACATCACTCCAGTTAATAATTGGTCTCAACTAAAGATGTGCATGGGACAGTTTTTAATTCCTGCACAGTTATTATTTTAGTTTGTACCTGCCCATGATGTTTCCTAGCAATTTTATTTGGTTCTATTTCCAAAAACCAGTGTCCTAATTTAAACCACTGTGACCCTGACCAGGCAGTTACTAAGGATGAATGCTGTAAATGTGTCATGTTAATGTTAATAACTCTTTCTTTGTCTTGAAGACTTACTATCTACTCACCACTTACTCATGGCTGCATGAAAGTAAAAACCTCCTGCTCACATTACTTTCTATGCCAGCTGGATCTCAAGTCTCAACCAGATGTCCTGTGAAACTTCTGTTGCACCTCCTATCATATTCTCGTATTCATATCTGTATTTGTATCTGTTTATTCTGAATAGTGTATTTGTATTTGGTTACATTGCTCATACAAAGACTCCTAGATCATTACACATTCGCCTCAGATTGCCTTCAGTATCTCAGATAAATTTGCTTACATAGTTTCTGATGCTGCAGGATGAGTCACATAAAGTAACTTTTGCATCTCACGAGCTCTGACAGCAGTAACTTTTCATATGCACTGACACACTGTATCGGTAGGGAAACGTTTTCCCGCAGATGCTGCATGAATAGGGTTTTTCTCCAGTGTGAATGTGCTTGTGCTTATTAAGAGTTCCCAAGAGCTTGAAGCTGTGTCCACATTCAGAACATGTGTACGGCCGGCCATCCCAGTGGCACTCCAAGTGCCTTTTAAGACAGGCTTCATTGTAGAAGCGCTTCTCACAAATAGCACATGGATATGGTCTCTCGCCTGTGTGTGTGTGCATGTGACTTTGGAAACCCTTGTTGTTTTGAAATGTCTTCTCACAGTGGTTACAAGTGTACTGCTCCCTCTTTTTCACCCTTTTTTCACCAGACCATTCCTGTCCCGGTCCTCTGTGTGTACCCATATGGTCATTGAGCCAGTCACTGCGTATGAAGCCCCTTCCACAGAGTTCACACTTGTATGGCGTTTCTCTTGTGTGGATCCACATGTGAGTTATGAGGTTAGCTTTACGGACATACTCCACACCGCAGAGTTCACACACAAATGATTTTTTGCTCTGCGTTTTTGTTTCTTTGGCTTTCAGATCTGTTATGGGCGCTGGCAAATTTTCCATGTTTAAATCGGTGCCACTGGACCTGTAAACGAATTTTGGCCTGTATTTTAGAGCTCGGCAAACACGTCCCACCCCGTCTGTTTTCTCTAACTCACTCAACACAAAGACCTCTTACAATGTTTTAGTAGAGTTTTCCTTCCTGATTGTGTTTGGCCACAGAGTTACTCTCAAAAAGCCATTGAAGGATCCTGCTGCAGTATTCTCCCTTTCACAATCGCTCAGTTCCTCTGTTTTAATCACAGCATGGTTCTGATGCTCAGATCTCTCATCGTTCAACTCCATTTCTTTTAACTTTTTAATCATAAATCTCTGCACTGTCCAAATTGTGTCACTCTGGAAGCAGAGAAAATAAAATGGCTGCAGGAACACAAATCAATGATTTGCAACACCTACCTTATATTTCAACTCAAAATATCACTCATTGCATGGAATAGTCCATTTATATATTTATTCCTTTTTTATCAAGAGTGTCAGCTATTCTGAATTTGGCTGTAATGTAATTATTATAAATAAAAGATCAGGTGTATGAATGCATTTCTGGAATTTGATCTAGGTTTTCCATCTTTTGTTAATATCCTAACCTTTAATTACAGTTTATGAAAATAAAGTTTAAACTTTTTTTTTTTGAAAATTTTTGAACTTACAGAAACTGTAAATGTTCAATAAAAACTCTGTCCTTCATCACACTCAATACACACTATAATTCTGAAACAAATATACAAGAACAATGTCGTTGGGCTAAATAATACACGTAAAAACAGACTGCGTATCGCTTAGTGTACAATTTAAACTTTGTTAGTGCTTGCAAATCCATAAGCCCCATTCTGCTAAAGAATCGATTCACTTGCAACAAGTGAATCATTCAAAAGCTATTTTCCAGGCATCCAGCGCTTGTTTAGCTAGCTTAATGAGAAGTTTACTACATTTTAAATAATAGCAAAGTAAAAACAGAAACCCACCGCATTTTTCAAGTTTTCATTTTCCATCTTCTCATTAGAAAAGTGTACTTTGTTCAGTATATCAGTGTTATAATTTATGCTGAATTTGGAGTTGTGTACTGTATCCCCCTGTTGTTATTATGTACATTTGGTTGTATGTTTCTTTGATAAAACTACACACACATATAAAGTACTGTGCAAATGTCTTAGGCACACACCCTATTTTTTTTAGTACAAACTTTGTTATAGATTTTTATTTTATGACTTCTACATTATTGATTCAGTACAAAAA